>CM033717.1:71593849-71939274 GCA_019671005.1 Hibiscus mutabilis
ACAAAACAGTTTATTGTTCCATCGAAAAACCAGATTAAACATGTACCTTGACCAATAACAACTGCACGACGTTGCCCAGCAGTAGCTTGAAGCAAAGTATTAAGATCATATGATGTGTAAGGTCCATCTGTCAATCTACCAGCTCTGTAACAAAAGGGTATTGTTTGGAAAAACATTGAAGAATACACAACCACCAAAAGAATGTTGATGTACTGTTTCACACTAAATAAAAACATTACGATCAGCCACTTACCTGATAATGGTAAATGGAAGGCCAGACTCGCGAAGAAAATCCTCCCCTTTCTTTTTATATTTGAGAACCCCAAAAAGGTTCATAATGCTGTCAACATTAATATAAACATAGAGATAGAGTTGCTGAGAAGTTTTAGCTGCAAACCAACACTCTCAGATATTTTAAATATACAGTTCTCGAATGACATGATTGTACTATATGAGATGATATTCCACTATTTTTCCAGCATGGAATCCAACATGATACCATTTTGTTTCACTGAAAGGGAAGTTCATTTCTTGTAATTGCAAATGGAAAGAGGAAATATCGAGGCAATTTGTAAGAAATCATAATTCTAACCGAGAGACAGAGGCAAGCCATGAGGAACTATATAATTTACTATCCAAAAGATTTTCCAAATAATTATTCTTACCTCCATGGTAGTTCATTGAACTTGGTTACACCAACTGATGAAACAAGAACCACTCTCTTCAATGACGAAGGCAATGCAGATATAAGATTCCTTACACCCTCCCAATCTTCAAAAAATTACAAAATAGTCAGTCCGTGTGTATGCATACAAGCCCATGTCGAATGTCAGAGACATCTACCACTTTTGATGATTATGTTTTTCATTCATCACTAAGCATGTAATATTCCATGGAAAAATGACAAATGTAATGTTGATAACAAAATGTTGAATTATTTGTATATTAAAGCAATTTCTGACCTACTCTTTCAGGAGTATTATCCCCATCCCATCTCTTGGAAGGAAAAGCAGTTGTTCCTGTGCAACAAATCACATGTGTAACCCCCTATACGAAAATCATAAAAGATTAAGATATTTGAAAACTCTAAACTGTTTGAGGTATTAATGCAACCCAAATAATGCCATTTATACAGTAAATAAAAGGGAAGAAGCTAAAGGTTTGATAGACAAAAGTAAGAAGCACAAACCTCAAACATAGATGGATCTAGATCTGCTGGATTTCTTGTGTCCCCTTTAAAAATCTATCAAAAGTTAAAATCATTTAAAATTAAATTTTATATCTGTATATAGCGAAAAATAAATAAATAAACGAGAACACCGTTTGCAACATAAAATCAATGGAAATTCAAAGAACATAATCGATGAGCTTGAATGGTTCACGTATCAGATGAAACTTCCACCTGTAGCTTCTCTTCATCTTGGTTACCAAACAGAGAAACTGCTTTCTCGGGGTCTCGTAATAGTAGGCGTGATTTGATGTTCCGGTTCAGCAAAGCTGCCACAACCAACTGCCCTGAAAAGAAGATCAACTTGCCGATATTAGGAATAGGGAGAAAACTTTGACGTTTATCAGAAGTAAATTTAACCATCGGTTAACTTTGCTTGTGAGTGCACTAAGTTGAAGAAGGATTTATCCATGTGTGGTTGTCTCATTACATAATGTGGAACAAATGAATAGGTTTCTTACATCCTTAGGAAGTAATATAGAACAATGTTTTCCCTTAGTACTTTCTACATGATTAGTGCATAAGAAGACGAATATCGTGGCATAGTTGACTTATAAGAAGGATTAAGATTCGTTTGTTAGATATGGTGCATTGAAACAACTCGGTCCATAAAAAGTTCAAGTTTATTCAATAGAATATATTTAGATATCTGATTATGTATGAAAATATACTCGTCTACTAATACCATTCCTTGTATGCTAACATAAATCTGTTAATAAAGAAATGATGGGAAGCAAAATTCTTCTTATAAATACTATAAGCAACAATATTTGACAACAATATCTACACTACCTGAACCTAGAGTAACCAACAACTACAAACTATGTCTTAGTTAAGTACTTAGCCATTCGATTCATCTGTGAGCAAATGATCTCATATTTGTTGTTTCTTACAGGAAACTGGGTTACAAATGCTCAAGCCATGTGTGAGAAACCATTGCATGGAGGTGGCTGCAAGCATGATGAGTGCAATGCCGGTTGTAAGCAGCAATATAGAGGCAGAGCAGGTGCTTACGGATATTACAACCGGATTCTACATTTTGTTTACTGTTTTTTAATAGGGATCAGTGGAAACCGATCACCAAAATTTAATTAAAAAAAAATCTCTTTCTCTACCCTTATACATACTTGTGCACCTAGTCTGATTAAAGGTATAAGGAAATGGCTAAATTATTCAGATATTCAGTCTCAAATATGCAGTCAAGACAAGTTTGAGTCTCTTAATACTCAAATTAAATGGCCAAATTATTATCAAAATTTGGACTTTTAGAACACTTGTAGAGTAATATATTTCAAATGTATGATGAACAGTTAACCAAACCTACTTGACCAGAGCTAGGCCAGAAACAAATTTCTTAATAATGATATGGCCATTTAATGAATACCAGAACTGAGCTTGAGCTAGGCAAAAAAGCAAATTCACAGCTACACAAAAGCAACACAGTAAAATCATACAAATTCAAAAGAAAAAAGAGAAGAGCTTACCGACGCCGCCGGTGGCGCCTACAACAAGAACAAGCTTAGAGGAAGAAGGAAGAGTTGTTGGGGAAAGAAGGGTAGTTTCTGAATTAGTAGATTGGGTCACTTCTTCTTGCAGAGCATTCACTTTCACCGATAATTGTCCTCTAAAGACTGGGTTTTTCTTGGAGAATCCAAACCCATCACAGTAATTTAGGCTTGAAAGAGCCAAGTTTGGCTTTCTTTGAAATACTTTTGAGGATTTCTCTGGAGGGAATTGGAGCTTGAAGGAGAGCTTGGTAGCCATGAAAATGGTGAATGGAAGAGGAACCGTTTGTTTGTGGCTGTTATATTTGCTGCTGCTTCGCTCATATGGGCATAAATAGTAAGTAATTTTTCCGCGAAATTATTCAAATATTATTGTCTAATTTTTTTTAATAATATAATATTTTTATTTTATTTTTAATAATATAATAATTTATTGCAACAATTAAAAGTTAGATTGCGTTCAATTTATCTTTAAACAGTGTTTATTTAAAAAATATTAAAAATATACTTAAAATTGATGATTAACTTAAAGACGAATCAATAACAGTTCTTTTATTACTTTTGCTGTTTAAAATCGAATTATAATCTGTCCGATTTTAATATTTTATTATTAACATAAATAAATACTGTTTAGGACAAATTGAACATAATTTAATTTTATTTTTACTATAAAAATGCAATATTATAAAAAATAATTTGAGAAATACTATATTTTTAGAAAAAAATTAGATACCACATTTTAGTCATTTAACCTTATAGTTCTGATAAGTCCAGTCCAGATTGGCAAAGACGTGCCCCTCCTTAAACAGAATTTTTTACACACGTGGAAGGTTTCTAGACACGTGGATGGACAGGACGGAGGGGGCTTATTTAAATTATTTATAAAACTTTTTGAAAAATATAAAGTTTAATTTAAAATTTTCAAAAGAAAATGGTGGTATAACTACATTTTTTAAAAAAATTCATACTTGATGAAAACCTTTTTAAAAAATTTAAGAGGTACTTAATTAAAAATATTTAAAACATACTAAGAATATTTTTAAAATTTTAAAGGACAAATTAAAATATTTTAAATTTAAAGGACAAAAGGTTGAATTTTCAAAAAAATTGATGGGCAAGTCTTCCATGGCCCATTATCTATGGGTGTAAACGAGTCATGTTGAGTGAAGTAGTGATGAGTTTGAATTTTTTATTAATAATTCGAGTCGAGTTCAAGTTTAAGTCGAATATTGATCGAGTTGAACTCGAGTAGCTCATGATCTATATTATCTCATTTATAGTCCTATTAATAATAATAATAATAATAATAATAATAATTGTTAGTGAATTTATTCAAAAACACCAACAAATATTATTATTATTATTATTATCCAACAACATATATTTTAGTTCATTCTAATTTTAAAAAAATTAATTTATTATATTTTCGAATAGCTCACAAGCTTTCTAAGTTGAGAATTGAGTAGCTCAACTCGTTAAAAACTCAGTCGATTGAACTCGAGTTGAGTACAATCGAATTGAATTTTAACCTGAGTCAAATTGGAAAAAATCATAAATTATTTCGACTCATTTACAACCCTAACATTAGTGGATATCTCTCTCACGGCATTGTTAGAGAGATGGCCAAAATTCTGTCCGAAAAAATCATGGTACAATCTATTCTGTGTAGGCATGATGATACAAATCAAATCACTTAATCAACTTCATATTCTTGTATTAATTAAAGTGAGAGATGTAAAGAAGAATATTTCTTGCTATTTAAATTATTTTGTAATCAAATAATAAAGCATATAAATAAAGGCGAATGTTCCAACGTTGGCTGTTTGAAAAAAGAGTTGGGCAAACGCCATTTGAGCAGCTAAACTCAACTAAAAACGTAGCCTTCATTTGCCTATGCCCACCTGAATTTTTTAAAGTTCATACATTTGTTTTTATTTTTTTAATTTTTGTGAATTAGTTCTTAAAATTTTGTAATATTTAAGGCTTGTACCCACCCTGAAATTTCAAAATTTTATATGTGTCCATCCTCAAATATATTTTTGGATCTGCCAATGCCTTAGCAGTTGGTTGGTGCTCTTATAGATATCTTCACGATGCTAATATCTGATTATGGTTATGTTGATGGTCTTAGAAAGATGGATCCTCACTCGGTTGATGGTTGGTTGCCGATGTAATCAGACTTAGGTAGCGGAGTAATCTTCTGATAGCTTGGTTCACTCACCACTCTTTTTTTCTCCCCGTATAGCATCTCATTTAGATAGAGACAAGAAGATTAAGAAAGGTTTCTGAATTTTGGTATGCTAATCTCGATGAAAGTGTCTACTTTTCTTTGAACTACTGTAAGAGACTTTTAGTAGATTTGTCCATTTTTTTCTCTTTTTGATGTATTGTATTTTATTATATTTTATGGTGATTAATAAAATTCAGATGTCATTGTTCAAAAAATGAAAGTAAAAAAAAATATATTCAATACACTGGCGGTGGAAATTTTCAATTTCTACGGCGCTATAATTTTAGGGTTTAGGGTATTAGTTTAGGATGCATGATTAGGGATTTAGGTGTAGGGCTTTATAATTTAGGGATAGTTGTTAGAATTTAGGATTTAGAAGTTGTGATTTAGTTTTTGGGTAATATGGTTAGGATTTAGGTTTTAACTTATAAACCTTGAATTATAACTATAAACCCTAAAATTTAACTACTATCCCTAAATTCTAAATCCATAAACTCTACACCCTAAACTAATACCCTAAACCCTAAAACTAATGCGCTTATAGAAACTTTCAGTTTCTATCGCCAGTGTATAGGATATAATCCAAAAAAATAATTATTTTATTTAGGGACTCCGTTTAGGGTTTAGGAGTTTAAGTGTAGTAGTTTTAAACTTAGTGGATATTGGTAGAATTTTGGGTTTAAGGTTAAATTTTAGGGTTTATAAGTTAAAACCTAAATCCCTAATCATATTACCCTAGAACCTAAAATTTAACCATAAACTTTAAATTCTAACCATAAAGCCTAAATTCTAAAGTTATACACTAAATCCCTAAGCTGAAACTTTAAACCCTAACCATGAATTTCTTGCTCTTAGCCTTGGCCCTTGAGCTACAAGATGGCATAGGATTGGTTCGATCGCTGTTGCGTCTGCCAAACATTTTTATTAGTTAAGAATTGATCCTGCT
Source organism: Hibiscus mutabilis (assembly GCA_019671005.1). Lineage (NCBI taxonomy): Eukaryota > Viridiplantae > Streptophyta > Magnoliopsida > Malvales > Malvaceae > Hibiscus > Hibiscus mutabilis. The sequence continues at coordinate 71,599,759 of CM033717.1, forward strand.
TGGCACATATCTGACCATAGAACATCTCTTGATCAGGTACAGAGTCAAGAGTCATGAATCAAGATTGAAGGCTAATGTGTAATTAATTATAGAATATGAGGGGGCAAAATTTTAAATTAAATACTTTCGGATTCATATTAATTTTGAAGTTAGACAACTTATCTTTTATTATTTAATTTTGATTTTGTCTTTAATAAAATGTGTTGAACTAAAAAATAAAATTACGAGAGCAATGGAAAACATTTAACTACTAAACACATAAAGATTAGTGAAAACATTCGGGGACAAGTCCTCCTTGGAACGACATATTATGCAATATGTTGGTCTTAAAATATAAATATTCACCCACAATTAGATCAATTTCTGAGCTTTTATAAAAACCAGAGGTTCAAATCATCTGTTGCATCACATTGTGATTGCACATGAAATGCTCGAGACTGCACCGGTATCACCATGTCCAACTGTGCACTTTGCCATCACAATTCAATCGAATCGACCCATCGTGTCAAAATATCTTCTTTTTTCCATCTCATTCGTTTTTGAAAAAGATATGCTGTCGTCCTTAAACACGAAGAAAACCAGCATGGGGCACATCACAAGATTGTGCTGGCAAGTGAATGCGAATCAAAACTTTCCTCGTTTTTTCAATCATGTTGCTGACCAAACCATGGACAGATTTGATGTCTGCAGCTGCGGAGAACAGAACCAAACTTTCCTCGTAGGAAACTGTTGATGCCGACACACTCGAATGGGACACATGGTTATGAGTTGGAGCCACCCTTTTCTCATGGGTGCTGCTACTTGCCTGCACTATTCAAACAACCAAAAGTATCCCACTCCCGTACCTGTTTGTAATCACTTATTTTTGTCCGAATTTTTAGTATTTTAATATTATTATAATAATATTATTAATTTTAAAATAAAAAATAATAATAATTAAAAAAAGAATGGAGGGGAAGCTCAACGTCACCCCATAAGCCCCCAAATTGCCTATAAATATGAGACAGGGTGAATGGAAGCAAGAATCGGCAGAGTGGCAGCCCAAATAAGAGAGCATAGCTCTCGGGTAGCCAAGGACCAGGGCAGTGCCCTTGGTCCTAACAAGTTCGATCGAGGTCATATTTTAGATCCGATCTAGTTAATATTTTTTGAGAGGTCGTGGTAGATCTTGGTAGGGTTCAGTCGGGGTTCGTCATTCGAACTCCTAGTTAGGTATTTTTTTTCCTTTTTATTTGTGTTGTAATTTTTATGATTTAATAAAGTAGTAGTTAATTTAAAATTGTGTTTTTAGTTTGTATGTTTATTTGTGTTTTAGATTAGTATTTATTATGTTTTAAATTTATGTTTTATATTAATATTTTATTTATGTTAGATTTGTTTTATTTATGAGTTAGATTAATATTTATGTATGTATGTTTTAGATTAGTATTTTGTTTATGTTAGATTTGTTTTTATTTATGTGTTAAATTAATAGTTATGTATGTATGTTTTAGATTAGTATTTTATTTATGTTATATTAGTATTTTATTATGTTAGTATTTATTTATATTTTTATCGCAATGTATTTATTTATATTTGCCATGTTATTTTTAAGTTTGCATAACGGATATATATTTTGTCAATGTGGTGCCCTTTTATCCGAGCGTAAACGGGGCCAGTATCAGGCGTAGTGATAGTGGCTGAGCGTTTACTCTCGGATAACGGGGCCTTTAAAATCTACTCGCATTTATAACCAAATTTTAATAATCATCACCTTAATCCGGAAAGTCTAACATTAATAAAGCGGTAATTATTAAAGTACCAATTTTGGGCTGTGTGGGGGTGTTAATCATTCCCCATCCGTAACCGACTCCTAAACCCGACATTTTGAAATCTATGGTTTTTACGGTGTCCGGTCCACCTTGAGTGGCCGATGGCGACTCCATTTTTAAATAAAATACGGGTTTTATAAAACTCCACGCGGAAGACATCATTTTTCAAAACAAATAAAACCACTTCATTTTTTAGCGAGAGGGATATCGCTACAGATGGCGACTCCATTGGGGACATTTTTGTTTTTTCAAAAAATAAGAGAGTCAAGCTTTTTTCAAATAATTACCGCTTTATTAATATCAGAAATTATGGATTAAAGTGACTATTAAAGTAACATTCGGTTATAATTGCGCGTTTATTTTAACGCTTTTAAAACTTGGCATATAAACCCTTCCTTTTTAAGTGGGGGGAAAACGCTAATGCTTTCGTGAGGATATCGTTCCTCCGTGTAGGCCTAGCAAGTGCCTTCGGGGCTCGAGTACCTTATGCTTTCGTAAGGATATCGTTCCTTTGTGCAAGCATAAGCGAATGGGTCTCCCTGAATTGAACCCGGTTGAAAGGAGCCTATAATGGGTGATGACCGGGGGCCTTGCTACTCTTAGTAGAGGACAACAAGGACAATTCGGGTACCTCTTAGCACCAAAACTGCATGTAGAGAACATATAGAAACCCACCCTTTTAGAGCCATGCGGATAACCTAGGTGTTTTAGACGAGATGTAAATAGGGTTATTTTGTTTGTTTACCTTATCTAAATTGTTCTTCTATTTATGTGTTATTGATCTTATCCGGTACTGACTCGTTTTCTTTTTTGTTTTACCTTTTTTGCATACATCATTGCATTTGCATTACATTGGGGTGTTGGTTCAAGTGGTTTACCCGATCAGAAATCTTTAATTTTTACCCTATTTTAATTTACTCATTTAATTATTCTAATTGACCCATTTTTGTGATCACATCATATCTGTTCATTTTGGCATTCACTGCATGGCATATCATAACACTTTAATTTTTGCATTTTACCAGCATGAAATGCTGATTCACGACTGGTTCTCAATTTAAAAAATTATCATCGGGAAAAAATCTAGCACTCTAGATATCAAGGCAATATTCAAAGTTGCAAATGAATCCCGTGAGTTCGGAAGTTGAGCCATGGGAACCATTTTTGAATCAGTACTTTCACATCTAGGACATGCATTTCGCATTTACATGCATACAGTTTGAAATTTCAAAAATTAGTCCCCGGGTTACCCCATTAGATACAATAAAGTTGGTCGACCTAGCACCTTACACTCCTACAATAGCCTGATCTTGGGGCATGTCCAAAAGCACCCCAACATCTTTTACAAAAATTGTGCCCCTAACAAAGCCCCAGTCTGGGGGCATTCTTTGCCAAGGTCCAGCCTTCATTGCCAAGTCAAACCCTTGCACCCCTGAAATGTCTACATCGATCACAGATTGCAAAATTGCACCCAATCCAAAAAATAATGAGTTGTCATGAACCAACACAATTTATAAACCCAACTTAGGGGGAAACAAAATGTGCACCAGAGTTTCAAATTTGCTACAAGAGCAGTTTCAGACAATGACACAGAACGAACAAAATGTTGGGGCATGCACCCAGATGGATGATCGAACCTAAGAAGAGGTTAGGGCACCGTCACACCCAAAAGATCAAGATCCTGATAGGACCAGTGAGGAGTCATGGCATCCCATTGAGGACAAAAAATCATATCACATTCATGCATTTAGTTGCATTCATCTTGCATTAAATCATTTTTGTATACGTCATACATCTATGTTCAGCGCATACACTAAAATCACCATGCATTTAGGGTTGACACATACATTTAGGCATAAAATTATATGCATTCATGCATTTTTGCTTGTACATATAAACAGATTCCCGAAAGAGACTGAACATCCTTAACATGGGGGCAATGGCATGATGACCAACCTTAGTCATAGAAGAGGCCAAACAAAAGATACCAAAATATCTAATAAAAGGTATCAGCAACAAATCTTTGACAATTATTGACCAATGTTTTTCTTTTGTAGGATTTTATTCCTCCGACGATGGTGTGACGAACGCCAACATTCCAGATCTTACCCTCTTCCGACAGAAGCAGAGTAAATTTTTTCCATACATAGTCTCGCTGCCAATAGCACAACAATTCAACATCTTGCAAATCATGCCTCCGTCAGTGGTCTCCGTCGGTGGTGTTGCAGATCAGATTTTTCATTCGGTCCTGTCTCTCCGTCAGTGGTGTAGTGGGTCTCATATTTTGCTGATCTAGCCCCTCCGTCAGTGGTAGCAGATAAAAAAAAACTATCCAGATCTCGTCTTCGTCGGTGTTGCAGATCAAAGTTTCCATTCGGTCCTACCTCTCCGTCGGTGGTGTAGCAGGTCTCATATTTTGCTGATCTAGTCTCTTCGTCAGTGGTGTGACAGATCAAATCCTCTCCAGGTCTTGTCTCTTCGTCGGTATTGCAGCTAGACCTAAATTTTACTCGAAATTTACCTTTTTATTATAATTGTAGAAAAAAAATCAATCAAACAAATCAAAAAAAGAAAAAAAAAAAAAAAAAAAAAAAAAAAAAAAAAAAAAAAAAAAAAAAAAGAGAAGAAAAAAAGAAAAAGAAAAAATTGAAAAAAGAAAAAAATTGAAAAAAATAAGAAAAGAAAAAAATGAAAAAAGAGCAAAAAAAGAAGGAAAAATCAAAAAATGAAGAAAAAAGAAGAAGAAGAAGAAGAAGAAAACTATCTGATCCTGCCTATTCGTCGGTGTCGTAGCTGGATCAAATCTTCAAACCTTGCCTCTTCGTCGGTGTTGTAGCTTGGTCAAATTTAACTTTTGGTTCTGCCTCCTCGCCGGTGTTGTAGCTGAACCAAATTTACTAACTTCCGGTCTTGCCTCTTCGTCGGTGTTGTAGCTAGACCAAATTCACTAACTTTTGATCCTGCCTCTTCGTCGGTATTGTAGCTGGATCAACATTACTAACTTTAGACCATGCCTCTTAGTCGGTGTTGTAGCTTGGTCAAAATTTACTAATTTTCAAATCTTATCAATGTTGTTTCTTGAAAAAATGAAGAAAAAAGCAAGAAAAGAGAAAAAATGGAAAAAGCAAAAATGAAAAAGCAAAAAAAAGAAAGAAAAATCAAAAAAGAAAAAAAAATCAAAAAAGAAAAAAGAAAAAAGAAAATGGAAAAGAAAAAAAGAGAAAAAAAAAAAAAAAAATCAAAATGAGCTTTCAATCCTTTGATCCTGCCTCTTCGTCGGTGTTGTAGCTGGATCAACATTACTAACTTTAGACCATGCATCTTCGTCGGTGTTGTAGCTTGGTCAAAATTTACTAATTTTCAAATCTTATCAATGTTGTTTCTTGAAAAAATGAAGAAAAAAGCAAGAAAAGAGAAAAAAATGGAAAATGCAAAAATGAAAAAACAAAAAAAGAAAGAAAAAATAAGAAAGAAAAAATGAAAAAAATAGAAAAAAGAAAAAAAATCAAAAAGAAAAAGGAAAAACGGAAAAGAAAAAAAAAGAAAAAAAAAGGAAAAGAAAAATCAAAATGAGCTTTCAATCCTTCGATCCTGCCTCTTCGTCAGAGTTGTAGCTGGATCAAATCTTCAGACCTTGCCTCTTCGTCGGTGTTGTAGCTTGGTCAAATCTAACTTTCGGTTTTGCCTCTTCGTCGGTGTTGTAGCTGAACCTAATTCACTAACTTCCGATATTGCTTCTTCGTCGGTGTTGTACCTAGACCAAATTCACTAACTCTTGATCCTGCATCTTTGTCGGTGTCGTAGCTGGATCAACATTACTAACTTTAGACCATGCCTCTTCGTCGGTGTTGGAGCTTGATCAAAATTCACCAACTTTCAAGTTTTATCAATATTGTATCAAAAAAAGAAGAAGAAGAAGAAAGGAAAATAAAGAGAAAAAGAGAAAAAAAAATAAGGAAAATGAAGAAAAAGAAAAAAGAAAAAGAGAAAAGGAAGAAGTTGTCAGTTTTCTGGTCTTGTCTCTTCGTTAGAGTTGTAGCTAGATCAGACATCAGAACTTTCATCCATCGGTCTTGCCTCCTCGTCAGTGTTGCAGCTGTATCAAATTTTGTAGACCCTGCCTCTTCGTCGGTGTTGCAGCTAGGTCGAACTCTCTGTAGGTATTAGCTTATTATCAATAATGTAGCAAGTGTGACTCATTTTACTTCCCCAACAAACAACCCCCCATTTTGAAGGTTTTGCTTCCCCAAGAGTGACAAAGTGTGACATCAAGACAAAAAAGAAGACTTGCGCCGAAGAGAAAGAAGATCTACCGAAGAAAGAAGACATGCGTCGAAAGGAGAGAAGTTCAGCCAGATCGGACAAAAATGGTTATTCTTGTCTTTGCTCTATTCCTATTACATAGCAATGAGCAAAGAGGGGCAACTGTAATCACTCATTTTTGTCCGAGTTTTTAGTATTTTTAGTATTAATGTAATAATAATATTATTAATTTTAAAATAAAAAATAAATAATAATAATAAAAAAATAATAATAATAATAATTAAAAAAAAGGAATGAAGGGGAAGCTCCACGTCACCCCATAAGCCCCCCAATTGCCTATAAATATGAGGCATGGGGGCAATGGAAGCAAGAATCGGCAGAGTGGCAGCCCAAATAAGAGAGCATAGCTCTCGGGTAGCCAAGGACTGGCGTGCCCTCGGTCCTAACCGGTTTGATCGGGGTCCTATTTTAGACCCGATCTAGTTAATATATTTAGAGAGGTCGTGGCAGATTTCGGTGGGGTTCAGTCGGGGTTCGTCATTCGAACTCCTAGTTAGGTATATTTTCTTTCCTTTTTATTTGTGTTGTAATTTTTATGATTTAATGAAGTAGTAGTTAATTTAAAATTGTGTTTTTAGTTTGTATGTTTATTTATGTTTTAGATTAGTATTTATTATGTTTTAAATTTATGTTTTATATTAATATTTTATTTATGTTAGATTTGTTTTTATTTATGAGTTAGATTAATATTTATGTATGTATGTTTTAGATTAGTATTTTATTTATGTTAGATTTGTTTTTATTTATGTGTTAAATTAATAGTTATGTATGTATGCTTTATATTAGTATTTTATTTATGTTATATTAGTATTTTATTATGTTAGTATTTATTTATATTTTTATCGCAATGTATTTATTTATATTTGCCATGTTATTTTTAAGTTTGCATAACAGATATATATTTTATCAATTCGGTGCCCTTTTATCCGAGCATAAACGGGGCCAGTATCAGGCGTAGTGATAGTGGTTGGGCGTTTACTCTCAGATAACGGGGCCTTTAAAATCTACTTGTAATTATAACAAAATTTTAATTTAATCGCCACTTTAATCCGGAAAGTCTAATATTAATAAAGCGGTAATTATTAAAGTACCAATTTTAGGCGGTGTGGGGTGCTAATCCTTCCCCACCCGTAACCGACTCCTGAACCCGACATTTTGAAATCTTTGGTTTTTACGATGTTCGGTCCACCTTGAATGGCCGGTGGCGACTCCATTTTTAACTAAAATACGGGTTTTATAAAACTCCACGCGAAAAACATCATTTTTCAAAACAAATAAAACTACTTCATTTTTTAGCGAGAGGGACGTCGCTACACTGCTACCTTTCTGCACTTGTACATGTAATACTTGAAGAATTTGGATAAGTTTTTACATCAATATATCATACTTAACCTAATTCCAACCACAGATCTTTTTTTATTCAAAGATTCAATGGCTTTTCTATAGGAAAAGCTTGATGTTCTCAACTATTGAATCTTTGAATCAATATTGCTTGATGTTCTCTATGAGATTCACATGTATTTGCCCCCTAAACAAAAGTAATTATAACTTACGTTTTGGTAAAATAGAGCTGTATTTATAATTCAACTATAAATGTTAAGATTTAAACCTAAGAAAATAAAAAAAAAAGTATGAACATCTTTATTCACACAACCAATTAAAAAATCTCGTAAATATAACATACTTTGAGACTATTCAACAACCTTTTTTTCTATACAAGCTTAAATTATATAAACCAGAAGAGACTCTAGCGCCCCTACTTTTAACTCGTATTCTGATTTTATCCTTGAAATCATTTCTATTAAACATTTAAACATGTTCAAACTCTCATGTATATTATATCAACAACAGTAAAAATTCAACTAAAACTCATTGTTTCTGTTTTTTTTTTTTTTACGAATAACTTAGACCAAACAATACCTGGCACATCAAAAGACGTGAGGAATTACCATGTGTGTCACTTGCAGTTCAATTGAATTAAACAAATAAAAAGGGAATTTTTTTTCTTTTTTTTAATTTAGAGTTTTGTCTGAAACTGTGGTGTGGTGGTAGCACAAAGACGAACATTGAAGGTGAACCGAAACAAGCCAAACATATGTTCCATCCACATCAACCTAATAAACCAACAAAACTATATAATTATATAAATTCTAATCTATAAAGACGGCCATTTGGCCTCCTTTGCTCGTCTGTATCGTCTCCTTTCAATTCCAGTATTGTTTTTTCTTCTCCATTCCAATTTACAGCTGAAAACCACTTACCCCATCAACGGGTCGCTCCAAATGATATCGTTAAGCAGGTCATGAGTTTGAAGTCTTACATATGCAGAAGATTTTTAACTGAAGATTTACGCACCAAAACTATATGTACGATGTGAATCGGTCTAAATTAATTAAGATAAAATCTTGAGGATCCGAAATGACAACAAAAAAAAAACTTCCACAAAGTAAAATTAAATATGAATATAGGCTTGACCAGGGACGGAATTAAAATTTAGGATTGAGAAAGACAAACTATAAATATTTAAAAGTGAGAGATAAATTCATAGATAAACTATTTTGTAACAAATTTAAATAAAAAATAAATATAAAAAAAATCTTCAAAAATAAGGGCGATTATCCCTCTCCACCCCTTAGTACCTCCGTGATTGGCCTTGACCCATAGTAGGTAAAGACTTGGAGTAGTTGTAATTTCTGCCTCAAAGATGTTATGATTGGTAAAGATTTGAATCTTTTTCCACTTTCTTTAATATTTGATATAAGCATTAAAATAAAGGATAAAGTACATATATAGTCATTTGACTATTAGTAAAATTATGTTTTAGTCATTCAATTTTAAAAAATACATTTTTTGTCACTTGACTAATCACTTTTTATTATGTCAGATATCGTGTCGTTAACTTCTAATGAAAGTACAACATAAACTGTTAAATAATTGACCTATTAACACATTTAACCCTCCAAATATACACACTTCATTAAATTGATCCATAGTTATAAAAAGATACAAATTAATCAAATTGATATTAGCTAAGGAATTGGTTTAGAGTTATTTTATGGACTTGAAAAATGAAATAAAAGATACAAATGGAAGGGAGATAGAGAGAAACATTGAGGGTTATTTTCATGTAAGTGGGATCAGATTCAGAAAATATGTAAATATTAAGAACTAGTAAATGTTAAGATTTTGTTTGGTAAAAAAGATAAAGAATAAAATGAAAATTTTATTAATTAAATAATTTAAATTTAAAATAAAAAATAATTACAAATGTTAATTATTTGATTAATAAAATTTTCATCATATTTTTATTTTCTGAATTAAACAAGTTTTGACATGCTCAATTTTACAAATTAATAAAGATCAAAACAAGCGACGGAGTTAGGATTTTCATATAATTAGGTCAGAGTGGAGTATGAGATATGAGAGATTCTCATACTACTAAAATAAATATTATCGACTTCATAACTCAACAAATCAAGTGTGGTCAATTCTACTAATTCCTATAAAAAATTATAAAAATTTTATATTAACTCTTTTAAAATTTCATACCCTAATAAATTAAGGATATTAATTGACCTTGATTTTAAAGGTAGCAAAAAATTTTAATATATAAAACGTAATTGAAATAAAAGACATGACAACTAATGGACTTTTTTATAATAAATAAATCATAATAATTCCATGTATTTATTTTTAATTGCAAGAAAAGAAATTAAAGGATTAGTTTATGAGGAAGGGTGAATCGTCTTGTGTGGGCCATTTAAGGCAAACATTAAATGTAACTTCCAAAGTCAGTTTGAAATTTACAGAAAAATAAAAATGAATTTCTCCATGAAAACGATGCTTTTGTATTTGTTCACAAGTGCTCTTCACAAGGGAAGCTGCAGGGGATTATAAAAGAAGGTTGGTTTTTTTTTCAATTTTAGGATAGATTTCTCATGTGATGTTTATTTTAATTTATTTATATTTATTTGGTTGAATAAATAATGAATTTGATATTATTAAATAAAGTTTAGAGTTTATATTTCATGAATATAAACAAATATAAAAGATTTTATTTGATGACTAAGTATCTGATTCCGGTCCAACTAACTCACATATTTTCTTTAAGAAAAATATCTTGATTAGAACTCGAAGAATTCAGATTATTTTGCTAACCCTAATTTTCATACATAAAATTATAATACTATATTATATAAACACCAAATAAAAAAATAAGAGTATTTATTTCATCAACTTCCGATATTCCGGTAGAAATAAAAAGTTTCTACAAGTGCGTTAATTTTATAGTTTAGCGGTTCAATTTAAGGTTTATGGTTTAGAGACTTAGAAGTTAAGAAATGTGGTTAGAATTTAAGGTTTATAGATTAAAACATAAATCCCTACACATATTACCCTAAACTTAAACCCTAAATTATAACCACAATCTCAAATTTTAATCCCCAAACCAAAGTCCATAAACTAAATCCTTGAACACTAAATCCAAAATACTTGTGAAAACCTTTTGTTTCTATCGCCGGTGCATGAAATATTTTCTTAAAAAATAAATACGAAAAATAGAGAATATGAAAACAATAAGTGTAGAAATATATTTAATATATATTACTATAAGTATGAAACTTTATAGAAATATCACTTTAAAACATTTACAACTTTATATAAATGTTCTTGCACAAAGGTGATTGAATTCAAATATTTTTGGGTTCAATATTATCTTTTTTATTAGAACCACTCGTCGGGTTTGTATATTAATTTCATTTTAGAAAAAGCTTGTTGTATAACATTAATGCCTAATTTGTGTAGGTGAGAACAGTTGAGTAAATGGTTGAAAAGATTATAAAGATTGGTTATTAACTATTTTACGATAGAAGATTGAGGAGGAAGCTCAATTTGTGAGGTTGCATGGTTGAACACGAAAAGCCCTAAGCTGCCTCTAATTCCTCTAAATGTTGCTCAGAAATTAAAGAGTCTCATAATTCCAAACTATACCAACTCCCTGCCATAAATAAATAAACACCACTCTAATTTCTTTATATCTATAAAATTTATAATATGTTATTATATGGATTATATTTATCAAACTTTATTAAAATAATACAATATTTGATATATATAAAAAAAAGATTTAGTTTAATAGAGACTTTGATTATAAATTTTAAAGTTAATATATTTTTAGGACGAGAATTAGACATTTCATTATTGATTAAGGTTTTTTGGAAGACCCTTACAAATTACAATATATATATATATATATATATATATATATCAAGAATTATCTCAACTTTGATGACTTAATTGTATTTTAGGTCATTAATAACTTTAAAACCGTTAGAATTTAGCTATTGTCCCTTCTAAAAATGTTTGGTTTATTATTTTTAGGACATAGTGTTGGGTTTTATATCTTCAACCGAATTGCTTGCCAAGTAGTGGAGAAGATGTAATTTGGGTGATGGTGGTGGAAGCAAAATATAAGAAAAATTGAAAAATTGTTTGTGATTCTTCCCCATAGTATTCCAACAATCTCCCCCTTAGTATTCCAACAATCTACCACTTTTTAATATGATAAAACTAACTTGAAAAATTGTTTGTGATTCTCCCTCTTAGTATTTAAAAATTTGAATAAGAGAGTTTAAAATTTAAATGAAGTTAAAGCTCCTCCTTATTCACTTGAAAATTAATTTTTCAAACTGTTTCTCCTATTTTTGTTATATCAAAAAGAATTTAAGTAACTTTAAGTTCAAAATAACAATAGAGGTTAAAAAAATTTGACACAAATAAGATTTTTGGTTTTAAAATGGCTCCCCTTACTTAAGCATCAATCAAATGTTAGTCAAACAATTTATGATAATCTAGTTGAATTAAAAAATAAATCAAGTTAAAATAAACAAAAAATCAACTAAATTTTACCACACTTGAACCAAATAGAGGATGTGAAGCCTTCCTTCTTCAAGTGTCATTCCATGTGTGTATGGAGCTCCCCCTTAATTTTGTACTTTGTTGATCATTCTCTATCACACCTAAAATAAGACAATCACAAATGTTTTGGTATCAAAATTGCTTTGGATCCATAGAAGCTTTAAATTCAAAAACCAATTCATCATAGGCTTCTTGTAATTCATTAAAGAAATAGGAATTTGAAATAGATGAATTAGAAGCTACCTCTCCCTCTTAGAGGGACATGAAGCATAGATGAACAACTTCATCTTCATCGGTGAAGTCTTCGTCACTCCATGTTGTCATGTATGCTTTCTTTGAAGATGACTCTTTTTTGTTGAAGCGAGGACAATCGAATTTGGTATGCCTTGTGTCCTTGCATTCATGGTTCTTTTGGGGATTCTTCATCTTCTTCTTCGGTTCATGCTTGGAATTTTCCATTTCGCTCTTCATGAATCAGATGAACTTTTTGAAGAGATTAACCATCTCTTCATCTTCACTTTCTTCCTCACTTGATTCTTCATGTTGGCATTTGGAGGATTTAAGAGCAATGACATTAACATCAATGCCTTGCTCTTTGATTTTCTTCTCCTTTTCCCTCTTCAAGGGTTCGGACATCATCTCATGAGTTAGCAAGGATCCAATTAGCTCATCAAGCTTGAGCTCCTTCAAGTTATTGGCTTCAATGATTGTCGTCTTCTTGCTCTCCCATGATTCGGGAAGTGAGTAAATCAACTTCCGAACGAATTTGTCTTCCGAAATCTCCTCTCCAAAGCTTTTGAGTTGGTTAACAATTGTGGAAAATCGGTCGAACATCCTCTTAATATCTTCATCCGGGTCCATCTTGAAGTTTTCATACTCAAGGTTGAGAAGACTGATCTTGGTCTTCTTTACTTCATTTGTTCCCTCGTATGTGACTTCAAGCTTGTCCCATACATCCTTGGCACTCTCACAAGAAGAAACCGTAGCATAAACCTCCAGTCCCAAAGCACAAAATAGCACTAGCAACGCATTGGAGTTTAGCTCCTCATCTTCTTGTCGTTGGCATTCCAATCCACATTCCTTCGTTGAGGCACGAACGATTCATCTTCAACAAGGTCCCAAAGTCGATAATCCTTTGCCTTGATGAAGTACATCATCCTATTCTTCCAAACATGCATAATGTTCACCGTTGAAGAATGGTGGCTTGTTGATGGATTGTGCCATGAACTCCGGTTGATAGAATGGTTGATCGAGCTTGGGATCGCCTCAATAGGATGTTAATCCCTCTCGATTGAGCCTCACTCTGATACCAATTGTTGGGTTTTATATCTTCAACCGAATTGCTTGCCAAGTGGTGGAGAAGATGTAATTTGGGTGATGGTGGTGTAAGCAAAATATAGGAAAAATTAGACACAAGATTTAGAGTGGTTCGAGCTTCTAACCAAGCTCTACATCCACTGCCTTAGCTTCCTACTAAGGATTTCACCAATTCACTAAGAATTCTTCCCTTTTTCTAGGCTTAGGAGGCAACCTAGACTCACAACCCAAGTATGGCATCCAAAGCTCACAAACCGAGCTTTGGGAACACTCTCTAACAAGAGAAAACTTAGCAAACTAGAAATTCCTCTAAAATGTGATTGTTTGCACTCTTAAGCTCTCACTCAAATCCTAATACACTTGAGCATATATTGACATTTTAGCTCAACAAGTGTAGCCTATACAAAGAATGGGAAATTAAGCACTAAGACAAATTTTCATCATAATGTTGTTGACTTGAGGATCAACAAGTGTAGTCTATACATAGATGCTTGGAGGTTCCTTTTATATTCCCAATTAAGCTTCTAGTCGTTGGAGATCGTTAGGATTAAATTGGAGTCGTTGAGGCCTTTATTTCCCACAATAAATGTAGTTCTGGAGCTGCCCGTATTGATACACAAGTAGCCGTATCGATGTCGGTTCTTCAAGAACTAGCTGTTATGCTCTTCACAGCTGATGCGTATCAATACGCGTAGGAGTGTATCGGTACGGCCTGTAATTTAAAAGACCGTTGGGAAATAGTCGTTGGGGTTTTTGCCACGTAGGCGTATTGAAACGCTAAGAGGCGTATCTAAACGACCTCTCTCTGTATCGATATAGGCAAACCATGTATCGGTACAAGTTTTGACAGTTCAAATAGATTGTAACTGAAACCCTAAGGCGTATCGATACGGGGAATACCGTATCGGTATGGTTACTTGAAAAACTCGGGTTTGGCTACTTTAAAGACATTTAAATCATTCCAAAACCTTATAAAATCCATCACACATATTTTCAAGTTGTTTGGACTTGAAATCATTTTTGAAATCTTTTCAATTTAGTCCAAAATTATTTTTCAATTATTATATCAAAACAAATATTTTAACACATTGTCGGTTAAAATTACTGAAATTAAACATTAACCTCTCATTTTTCTGGTTTAATTACTTTTTAAGACCTTTTAATTTTAAAATTAGTGAAATTAAACTTTAACTCTTTTATTTTTATGATTCATTTGCTTTTAAGACCATATCATTTCAAAGTTAATCAACTTAACTCTTTATGGCTCAATCATAAGTTCATAACCTAACCCTAAAACATCACACATCATGAATTTAAATATAAAACGTTAACATGTCACGTAGTACAAGGGAAATAATTGATGCACGACAGTGAAAAACTTTTTTTTACAAGCATGTTTGTTTAAAACCTTAAACTATAATATCAATAATCAGTTTATCTAGTGAAATGAAACAATAGATCCCTTAAACAAGGTAAGAGGTTTGAACCTGATGTTGTGAATGGAATAAATTAGATTGGGAGGGTCACCCACATAACGGGCCTCTACAGTACTTGATCCAGATTAATCAATCAATGAGTTAAATACCGATCAATAAACTAAAAAAATACACAGACAGTGCACAAACCTAATATAAAAATACAAATGATCGAATTCTAGGGTATATTTAGGAGGAAAGGAAAGTGAGAGAATATAATGGGGGTGAGGTAAGAACAAATCCCAACAAGTAAAGATAAATGTAGTATCTATTTGTCTTAATATATACAACAAATAAAGATTTAGATGATACCAATTGTATGGTCATTGGGTTTGAAAACAAAAAACAAGAGAAGAAGAAAACCCCATTTTAGGACAGCTGAGCTTTCACACTTGGAAAAAAACCCACTAGCTGACAAAACTGAACCCATCCTTTTGTTTGTCTTTGTTAGGGCATGTTTGGCTGTTTCTTTCCTTTGGGAATCTGTTAAAAAGGCAGGGTCTTTGAGACAAGATGCCAAAACAAACGTTTCACTGATTCCCTATCCACCTAATGCAAAGACAAAACAAAAACCCATTAAAAACTAGGGTTAAAATTTAAATACACGAATCACTAAATTATAAAAAAATAGTTGTTTTGATCATGATCTTTTAAAAATTATAAAACAATTAAAATTTAAATACATTAATCACTAAATTATAAAAAAATAGTTGTTTTGGTCATTGATCTTTTAAAAATTATAAAACAATCATTGAATTTATTAAAAAGGTACGGAATGGTCATTAAATTTATCAAATTGTTACGAAATGATCATTAAATTTAGAGATAGGCAAAATTCGACTCGTAATTTCATAAACTCAACTTGGAAATTTTTTAAATAAAGTTTGAGTTATAAAATGGAAATTCGAATAACTCAAAATTTTTAGTAATTAGTAAATTAATTTTTAAGTTCGAGTCGAGTCTCTTAATCTATGTGATATATATATATATATAACATAAACATATATATATACATATCACATATGAAAGAATATGACGAAATATGTATGTGTATTTTATATGGTTATAAAAAATCATATAAATTAGAATTAATTAGTATCATAACATTATAAATATTTACAACTAAATTTGAACAAAAACTCGAACTCAACTCGAAAAAATTTTAAATAAAATTTGAGTTATAAAATAAGACTCTTCAACTCGACTCAAAAAAATTTAACTCGACTCGATCGAATGTCCACCCCTAATTAAATTAATCAAATTGTTCTATAATGTTTAGTCATTTAACGGTCATTTTGTCATAATTTAATAATTATTTTTTAATTTTTGAGAAATCAGTAGTTAAAAAAATATTTGTTTCATCATTTAGTGACTATTGGTGTAGTTTGCCTTAAAAATGAAAGCTGGGGGGGGGGGGGGGGTTAAGTAAATTTTGAACATGTGAAAAAAATATAAAACTTGAGGTAAAGTAAAAGACAAAAGCTTGGAGAGAAAAAGATAAAAGCTTTACTCAGAAAATTCCATATTCCACTGACAGAGGGAACGACAACAAATCATAAAAGGACAAACCTTTCCTTCACGCATAGTCGATAATGTTCGCCATATGAGATTAGAGGGAAACCCCCAACGCCTCACCTAATAGCATTTCCTTGCCCCCTTTTCTTTTCTTTTCTTTTCTCATTGAAACCCTTTATTTGAGAGAGAGAGAGAGAGGGAAAAAAACCTTTTTGTTCATACTTTGCTTGAATCACAGATTCCAATCTGGGGAACTTTTATGCGCTTTGGTTTGGGTTTTCGATCAATTCCAAGACCCGGTAAGGATTTCTTCTTTCTCCTGTAGTTATTAAGTTTTATATTTGAATTTGGTGATACTTTCATGAGCTTGTCCGAAAGACAATTGGGGTTGTCTTTGTTTCTTGTTAGATCCTAACTATTTGGTTTAAATCTGGTTTTGTTTTTAGTTTCTGGTAAATTCCATCTACATGCAAAATTTCAATCTTTGCATGAAAGTTTGATGCTTTATACTCTTTAGATAAAAAGACCAAAACTTTTTGAGCCAATGTTCCAAGACGAATCGTCGTCTGTAACATCATCATCGTCGCCTCTACAAGTTTTCTCCATGATGTCACTCTCACCGAGCTTAGGATCGCCATATCCATGGCTTAGAGAGTTGAAATCAGAAGAAAGGGGTTTGTATTTGATCCATTTGTTGCTCACTTGTGCTAATCATGTAGCTAATGGTAGCCTTGAAAATGCCAACATTGCGCTCGAGCAAATATCCCAGCTCTCGTCGCCGGAGGGCGATACAATGCAGCGAATGGCTGCGTACTTTACCGAGGCGCTTGCTGATAGAATTCTCAAAGCCTGGCCTGGTCTTCATAAGGCCCTCAATTCGACGAGGATAACTTTGGTTTCCGAAGAAATCCTTGTTCGGAAACTGTTTTTCGAGTTATTCCCTTTCTTGAAGGTGGCCTTTGTGCTTACGAACCAAGCTGTGATCGAAGCGATGGAAGGTGAGAAGATGGTGCATATAATTGATCTTAATGCAGCTGAGCCTGCGCAGTGGGTCGCGCTTACTCAAGCTTTGAGTGCGAGGCCTGAAGGGCCGCCTCATTTGAGGATAACCGGCATTCATCAACAGAAAGAAGTGTTGGATCAAATGGCTCATAGATTGACTGAAGAAGCTGAAAAATTGGACCTCCCATTTCAGTTCAATCCGGTTGTTAGCAAATTAGAGAATCTCAATGTCGAGAAATTACGGGTTAAAACCGGGGAGGCTCTTGCAATCAGCTCTGTCCTCCAGCTGCATTCGTTTTTGGCCTCTGATGGTGAACACCATCGAAAGAAAGCACCATTAGGATCGAAGAATTTGAATGGAATTCACTTGCAAAGAGCACTCCAGATGAACCAGAGCACTTTTGGAGAGTTGCTTGAAAAAGATATGGTTAATGGATATAGCCCTAGTCCCGATTCGGCCTCATCGTCACCCCTATCTTCAACCGGTTCAGCAAAGATAGATAGCTTCCTTAATGCATTGTGGGGTTTGTCACCGAAACTGATGGTGGTAACAGAACAAGATTCAAACCATAATGGATCTACCCTAATGGAGAGACTATTGGAATCTCTTTACTCTTATGCAGCATTGTTCGATTGTTCGGAGTCCACGGTCTCGAGAACATCTCTGGAGAGACTCAAGGTGGAAAAGATGCTTTTCGGAGAGGAAATAAAGAACATAATAGCTTGCGAGGGAGTTGAAAGGAAGGAAAGACATGAAAAGCTTGAGAAGTGGATACAAAGGCTCGACTTGGCCGGTTTTGGGAACGTCCCTTTGAGTTACTACGGGATGTTGCACGCCAGGAGATTGCTGCAGGGGTATAACTGTGATGGGTATAAAATGAAGGAAGAGAACGGTTGCATCGTAACTTGCTGGCATGATCGGCCACTGTATTCGGTATCAGCTTGGAGGTGTAGGAAATAAAGTATGGTAAAAAAAACAGGTAGGTAGTTTCAATCCTTGGTATGATGTCAGACTTTTCTTTTACCTTTCATTTTATCAAATGAAATCAAAAGGATTTTGTCATCTAAAGGAACCCAAATTACTGATAATTTGGGGTGTAATAGTTAAAGCTTGTTTAACTTTGGAATGCAATGTACAGTTGTTTATTTAGCAATCTCTGCATGTTTAAATGAAAAGAATAATGAGATATCAGATCATAAAAATTTTGAACAAACAGATTATTTCTTTCTCTGCAATGTGATTTAGTCAGTAATAATTTGATAACTATTTTGAAGGGAAAATACAAAGTCCCAAACAAAGAAAAAATACTCAATTTAGTTGCAAACTTATCAATAGATTTAGTCGGTAATAATTTGATAACTATTTGTTATCACCATTGTCATACATATTTGCTTCACGTCTGATTCAAAGACCGAAGACAGAAAGAGGGAGAAAGTTTACCGGTTAACAATGCAATTTGATTACACGAGCTAATCTCTCGAAGAAAATGGGGCACATACTTGTGCTGAACATAATGACATCCCTCATCCACTCCGGCGCCACTCTCTCGAATGTCCCTAACGACAATACCCGGTACTCCAACTCGGCTTCCTCTACGGCCGTCTTGTTTATCCACGTTAGGCTGAATGAGTAACCTGTTTCATTTATCCAGAGTATCAAATAATGAGAGTCATTTCTTGTACGCAGCAGATAATTCTTGAATAGTTATCAGAAACACTAAGTCACTAAGCACGTATGTATGGACGTATTCATTAAAATCCATGTTGGTTCGTGTTACATGTATATGTTTAATTTCTTTTTCATGCTTTTTCCATGGTTATAGTCCCTATCCATATCCAAATACACATCGAACACAAATGTCAACCATGGAACTTTTCAGAAAATAAAAAAAAAAATCAGATTTACCACTCGAGCAAAAGAAAACCAAGATGCATACACATGCTTCAAACAATGGAATATAACAAATCAATGACATACCAACTTTAAGGGGGAAATACCTGGAACTAGAAAGAAAGATGGAAATACTCAAAATTGAATGAACTGGCTATGATTCTCAAATTAAGAATTACCACTTGATTGATGCAGAGCTGAGATGCATAGTTCTTCAGTTTGATTAACGGCTGATATTCTCATGCCCGCTAAGCAGTCAATAAGAAATTGAAACAGACAAGTTCCACGATTAGTGGCATTTGCACTTACGCCTTTACAGCATTCTGGCTGCATAATCATCCAAATAGTCAGTAAAGAAGTAGAAACTCACGTCTTTTTAGTAGAGATGAATGATGATTAGTTGAGGATATACCAGCTGAACATGTTGAAGAACCTCACATGACAAAGCTTTCTCAGGAAGGTCTTTGGTCAATGCACACGATGTGGTAACTTTACCATTAGCTGAATTAGGAGTAACAATGCAATCTTCTGACTCAGCAGCTGATTTCCGGCTACGCTTTCTTGTCATCATTCTAGTGGAGTTACCAACCCTTTCTGCTGCAACTTGTGCACTTCCAGGAGAGGCTGTTGGTATATTATCTCTATTGCCATCCTTAACATGTCCCTCTTGATGCAGGTTTTGCAGCCTCATAACTTCCTCAGAAAGCACTTTACCTGCCATATATTTTAGCATTAGGTAAAAAAAGAGCTATAGAAATGCTTGACACTAGAAAGTTAAAACATCTAAAAAAGGCAAGTCTACAAAGAAGCTTCAAATTCGATCTTTTTTCCCCAGAAAGGTACAATTTCTCAAATTTATATGTTTTCAGCTGATAATTACCAGTGTCTGCAAATTTAGTTTATTACGTTTTCAAAGACATCACGTACAAAGTAAGATCCTTGTTTTTTATGTCTAGTTAGTGATTGAGGTGTTCAAACAATAATTGACTTTGTATAAAAGTAAAAATATAATAAAAAATGGAGATGTAGACAATTTTGAATACGTAATTTGATCATCAGCATGATAACCATCAAAATTATGATTTAATCTTCCAAAGCTATACTGAGAGGGGAAGGGAACAGCAACATATCTACTAAACGTACTGAGGACGTAATATATAGCAATACTGAAGACAATATAACATGCCCAGTTGCCTTTTTCAGTCCATCTAAGAACAAGGCAGAAGGTTTTGTCCCGTGCATTTTGGATGGGCACAAGCCTCAACAAACCCAAGAACAATACAAAACCTAACTACCAACTTCAAATTCAATGATAGACCTAAAACCTATATTCATTTTCTATTCGGACAAGAAATTGAGCATAGAAACCCAATTCTTTAACCAAAAGTATAATACTGAGTTCTTTAGTCCTTGAAACGAATACGATGTTTTCTTGTTCTTACCCAGCATACCTAACACTCTCAGCTTCAAATTATGCCAGTTTCCTTGCAATAGTATATCCAACAAAGACAAAGCAAGAAGAATGCTAAGAAAGTTAAGGATGCCAATGCATTACATATATATTCCACATTGAGACTTGAAAGAAAGAGATACATACAACAATCAACAAGTAACTGATTACTACTTACACTTCTGGCTCTCTTCAATCAAAAGCTTTTGGTAGTCCACACATTGCTTGTCCTTGCTCGACCTGCAAAATATTACATTCATGCAAAAGTTCAAGAAAGTATACACTGCCATCCTAACATGTAAAGGCCGAAAGTGAATTAAATTTACTTACATTATAGAGGCCACTTCACTTCTCAGTTCATTAACTTCAGCATTTAATTTTTCATTTTCACTCTTCAAGTGCTGTATCAACTCCTCTGCAGCTGTAACAAGAGAAGACAAACAACTAAGCATTTTAGAGGGATCCTAAATGATTGTTCAAGTTTGTTTAACTAGTAATAAAGCAACCAGAAAAATTGCCAAGGCAGTGAGATAGAACTTTTGTTATCGTTTGGTTCATTTAATTAGTAGAAGTTTAACAAGCATTTATAGAACCAAATGCAAGCCATTAGCATGCAGTTTGGTTCATTGTACAGACTGAAATTCATGGTTATAACAATCAAGTTGTTGCTTTGATACACAAGATTAGAATGTTATATATTCTTCACACCGAGAACTTAGGCCTTAAATATTGGTTCAACCATTAGAATATGGTTTATGTCAAAAGCTATAGTAGCTAGTTTCTACCATCACCACCAAATCAAATTTTAAGATGCTAAAGACTACTATTAAACTATACCTTTCATGAAACACAAAAAAAAACCTTGTTTCCCTTCTAAAGCTATTCATAATGTGAAACTATCGGTCATGAGATAAGTCAAACCATTAAACATTCAAACTCAAGATCAGAGGTGTCAAATGCGTCATTCGGTTCGGGTCATTTCGGTTTGGTTTATTTTGAGTCTGACTACATTGGGTTTAAATTCGGTTCGGGTCTGGTTCGGTTTTAGTTCGGGTCTATGGTGATTTCGGTTCGGGTATCGGGTCAAGACTTTAGTTCGATTGATTTTCGGTTCGTTTGATTTCGGGTCGGGTCAATATCGGGTTAATAGGAGATCGATCGTTTTAATCGGGTTTCCAGGCCATGTTAGGTTTTTCCACCCTATACATACTTTATATAGCCTGTATATTTGGCTTTTTAGTGTGTTGTGCGACAATTCAAATCTCATATTTATTTATTTATTTTAATATATTTTTTATTTCGGGTTGCCTTCGGTTTGGGTTGCTTTCGGATCGGGTGAAATCAGTTCGGTTCCATTCGGTTCGGTTGAAAATTGGTTCGGGTCCATTTTCGGTTCAACTAAAATTCGGTTCGGTTGAAAATTGGTTCGGGTCCATTTTTGGTTCAACTAAAATTCGGTTCGGTTTATTTCGGGTTTCGGATCAAATTTGGGTCATCGTGTTCGAGTCGATTTCGGGTCTCGGTTTGAGTAAATCGATTCGATTTTCGAATCTCGGGTCAAATTTGCCTGGTCTACTCAAGATAAAATAATGTTGAATTAGAAAAACACATTATTTTACCTTACATTTCATTAGGAAGGTCCAAAATAATAACTAATGTTTAAGGGTAAAACTTTGATACACTATAAAAACCAAAATCCTAAATTTCTAACCCTAACCCTAAAAACCTAAACCCCACGCTCTACAACCTAAACCCTAAATTCTAAACACTAACCTTAAATTCTAAACCCTATAACCTAAACCCCATAAACCTTAAACCCTAAACTAAAATCCTAAACCCTAAAACTAAAAGGTACGTGTAAACTAAAGTTTACACAGCTTGTGTATCAAAGTTATTTCCAATGTTTAATGTAAGAGCCGATATCAAATGATAGATATATTTCGATGATATTCGCAAAATACACACGAGATGAAACAAAGACAGAGAGAAGGCTTTGAGAATTACATAAAATATGAAGACAGATTAAAAAAATAGTAACTATAATACGAAAATATACTGACCACGCACATAATTTAAGAATTTTTCTTCTTGATCTCTATGTATGTCATCCATTTCAGACAGTTTTCTCTCCTGAAAAAGAAATGAAAACGAAAATCATATTAAGAGAGTAGATATAAAGCTAAATTTGTTTGTCAACGGATAATAAAGGAGAAAAAAAACGAAAATTCCATTCTAACAAAAATAACAAGAAATCGTATACACCTAACAGCTTAATCTTATTCCAGTTTAACGAGGGAAAACAAAACATTTCGCTCTTTTCTTTAGTTTTTTTGGTAACCAAACTTATAGAGAAATAAATTGTATAACAGATCTTAAAAGAAGGGGAGGAAAGGTGAAAATATAAAATTATCATTAAAAATAAAATGTTAGGGGAAAGAGGAGTTGCTATACCTTGAGTTTGTCATATTTATCGTAAAGTCTTGCCTACGACTCCATCTGCAAAACAAATTAAAAAGAGGCCATTTAATTCGTACATACAGTATGGATTAAGAAATTAATCACCAAAACCCTTGTTTTCGTGCTCAAAATCGATGATTACGAGAAACGGAACGGTAAAACGAGGGGGAAATTAAGCGTTGTAAAGAGGAGAAGATAAGTACCTTTTCCTTTACTTTTCGTTGCGTTTTCCTTCGTTTTCTAAGCAAACAAACGGAAATTAACGAGAAGAAAGAGAAAACAAAAGGCGATGAGGGTGGAATGAAAAAGTTAAAGTAATGTTTAGAAGATGAGAGAGGATTGTTTTTTTCTTACCCCTGTTTGGTATCCTAGGAAACGCGGGAAAGTGGAATTTCAAAAATCCAGGAAACTAAGCTCTCTCTTGGTTGGCTACTGCACTCGACTTGCTGAGGAGCGAAGCGGAAGCATAAAAGTAAAAAGATTGGAGAATTTTTTTTGGTAACCCTGTGTATAAAAACTCTAATCTTAAATTCTTAACCCTAACCCTAAACCTTAAATTTTATACACTAAATTCTAAACACTAACTTTAAATTCTAAACCCTACAACCTAAACCCCTAAACTTTAAATCCTAAACTAAAACTCTAACTCTTAAAACTAAATGACACGTGTAAACTAAAGTTTATACGGTCTGTGTATCAATTTTTTTTCATTTTTTTTCAAACTTATGTTGCAAAATGAGATTAATTTAATTTTGGTAAAAGTAACACTTTGATCCCTTTGAATTTTAAAATTTGAACAATTGATCCTCTCAAAAAATAGGACCAAATTAATATTGTCAATTACAAAAGTGATCAATGAAGTACAATTGATCATAAAATTAACATTTTCCATCCATTTTATATATTTTTTATTGAAATGATAAACAATTTTTAAAAAATTAACTTTCACCATTTAAAAAATGTGTAGACTAGTGTTGATTTTTTTAACTATCAGAAACAAACTAATATATTATGTAAACATCAAGGGATAAATTATATAAAATTGATAGAAAATGTTAAAACAAAAATCAATTGTTATTAGTTGTTCACTTTTGAAATTGGCAATGATCGAATTAGTTTGTCCAATTCTAAAATTGGAAGGAGTTCAAATGTATTTTTATTATTTTTGTCGTAATAATAAATTTAACATTTAAAATTTATGGCAGTTGTTTTTATCTCTAATTTTTTTAGTTAAATTTGGCTCTCAACAATTTTTTATTGATTATGTTGCGTGATTATAATATATTATTTGTTTATTAATTTTAGCCCTTCAATAAGACATACACCGTAACGACAAGCTGCTTAAACCTAGTCTTCTAAAAATAATAATATTTTTTAGGACCATTTGATGGAATTTGGTTCTCAACAAAAATAATATATGTACCTAATTGTTGATGTAACGATGTCGTGCAAGTCTACACATAATTTAAATAAAAATATAATTTAAAATATTATTACGATATTGTGCGAAGTGAGATATGTTATCATGTCAATAAAAGTAGTGTTAATTTATATCAACAATATACAAAAGACTTTCATATAAGAACAAAAAACTTTTATTTTTTATGCCCTATATTTAAAAAATTAAATTTCACATCTTAAACCCTATATTTTAAAAGATACACCATACCTTTAATTAACTAAATTCTAACCACAACCCCTGACCTTAAACCCTAGACCCAAACCCATTTTTTTAAAATAAAAATACTAAAAAAGTATAGTTTAGAGCAGACAATTTTCATCCTTCGTATAAGTATATAACTTGTCATGTTAACATCGGGAAAAATAATTGACAGACTAATAAGATTTTCATTAAAAACAATCTAATTTGACTAAAAAACGTCGAGCATTAAATTTAGCTAAAACATTATGGTCAAATTAATAAGAAAAACGTAAACATTGAGTACTAAGTTAATTATTAAGTCTCTATTTTTTGGGTATAGATTAAGTCTCTATTTATTGAATGAATAATTTATTATGAGAAATTATACTTGTGTTTGGTAAACATTAATTTATCAGAAAATGTTAAATTGTTTATTAATATACATATTTGAAAATTGAAATGAGTTATTATTATTACTATTATTATTACGATTATTATTTTGTTAAAATAAAATACTCAAATTATTATATTTAAATTTTATCCAAAATCATATAGAATAATATTTGTCACATCAACTCGTGAATATGGCCCAATAAATGTAAAGAGCACTACTAAATAAACCAGCCCAATAGACGCACACCTTGGGCAATATATATTATCTCATACAACAATTCAATATATTAATCGGTAGTTAAAGATTTGATCATCACTCTAGGCACGAAATAATTTTAAAATTTATGGTCAGTATCTATTCTTACGTGGGGTAACAAAAACGTGAAAGATTAATCATTAGACTCGCTCAAGCGGATACTTATATAAAAAAAGTAATTATCTATGATATAAACCAAATTTGTATTGAGCAAGGTGGATTGGATTTAGCCAACGCTGTTGAATGGCATAAAAGCTCCAACACAACTAACATTCGTGATCTTACAGACCACAACAAAATATATTGGAACAGAGATGCTATGGCAAATTGCCTCCCATTTGCAGCTCAACATAACCATTTTAGAAACACGTGTATGTTTATGGTTTAAGTTTTGGGAAAGAAGGAATTAAATTCAGAGTCAAATTGAGCCGGGTTCTATACCGAGAGATGAGTTTTGTTTTGAAACTTTTATCTATTTTCAAGGCTTAAACTCGAGACCTTACTTATAAGATATCAAACTCCATACCACTCAATCTTAAAACGTCGATCATTGACATGATAAATATCGTTAATATATCAAATAGAACGAGTTAATAAAATGCAAAGAGAAATTTGGTTTATAAACTCATTGCTAAGTTGTAAATAAACAAATGGATTCATGAAGTATAATATATATATTTCACTTTCACATGGTTCATTTATATTGACATCTTTTTCAAATGTGTTAAGCACAAGGAGCTTCGAGGTTTGAATTTCGTTTCCCCGAAGGCAAGCAAAGAATATATATACATAGCACTATTTTATTTTGGTTTAATTTAAATTTTGTTAGGCGAAATTTCAACGTTGTAACCAAATTTAAGAGAAGAATCAGATTATAGATAACTGTAAAATCAATAATATATTATATGCTTAATGTCAAAACAAGTGCTCAAGTTATCATGTTTTTCTCTTTTAGGCGTCTAAATTATCATTTTCGGTCAAAGTAAGTGCTCAAACTATTATTTTTTTTGTCAAAGTAATGCTTCAGTTTAACCTTGAAAAAAAACAAAAAAATAACAATTTAAACACCTAAAATAACAAAAAATAATTTAAGCAAAAAAGACCTGATAGTTTAGGCACTTATTTTAATATTAAGTTTATATTATACTTGTCTTGAAAAAACAATAACTAATTTTGTCAATTCCAAAATAAAACGATACACTTAGGAAATAATAATAATAATAATAAATAATAATAATAATAATAATAATAATAATAATAATAATAATAATAATAATAATAATAATAATATGAAAGTGAAATGCACAAGCATCCCCATTTGAGTTAGTTAGGCCATTAAAGCATATATGTAAAATTGCTGATATTTTAATTCTCATCATTATAGGAAAAGATCATATTTGGACCACTTGGTTCACCAACTAAACAAAATTAGGGATTACGCTAAATCAAACATGTTGAAAATGATTTTTCTTTTCTTTTTTTATATTTTGGATCCATACTTTCTGCATTTTATTTTAGAAAATTTTACATTTTTTACAACAAATTCTTTTGGTTTAGGAGTTAGTGTGAATTATAATCTGAATATTCATTTTATAAAATAATACAAAATATTAGTTATGTCTTTTATTAGAATATAAAATCTAATTCGGATAAAAAAAATTAATGAAAATCGTTTGGACCCATTCATAAATAGAATACATTCTGTCTTTATTCCTTTTATATTATTATAAAGAGGTTAACAATAATTAAGCTAATGAGGTCTTGCTTTAATAGTGAGTTTGATGTAATATAAGGATTTTGAGGTCACCATACGTAAAGTGTACGTATGAGTTCTTAATTTAGATACATTAATTTAATTGAAGTCGTCTTGTATATGTGAAGTAAATCTTTTTTTAATAGTCTTAATGTGATTAGAATATAATATTTTTATATTTTTTAATAAAACACATATTTTGCAGGTAAAATTATTTAAATTCGAATCTCATAAGAAAAGTATCATCCTATTTTCTACCAGTAATGCATTGTAATGATGCATTCGAATTATAAACCTGTGGACTGTGATGATAATTGTAATAATTCCTCTAAGTAAACGAAACACTTTTTGCTCGCTTTCGTGCATCAATAATGTCTAATGAGTAATGACAACCCTAGCTAAGCAAGTGGATAGTTTATTTTTCCTCGAATTTTATATGCGAGTTAATGACTTTAAATAAAAGGGTAAACTACTTAAATGCTCACTCAATGTTTAAGGGGCTAACGTTTTGATCATATTTTTTTCTTCAATTTAGTCACTCATTTTTAGGACACTAACACTCTGGTCCAAAAAATTCATTTTAAGTTAGTCACTCAACTTTTAAGGTGTTAACGTATTAGTCACTAAAGCCGTAAAACCTTTAACGGCGATTAATGTTTTAGTCGCCCAATTTTCAGGCACTAACATTTTGGTTACATAGACAAAACTTTGACATTTTAATCACTAAACCATTAAATTCCGTAATAGATCTATAACATATTAGTAATAGGTCCCAGAATTTAAAATATGGATCAAATCCAAATAAACAATAAGGATTTCAGCTCATGTCTATAATTTCCATATTTTTATCCTATTTCAAATTTATGAAATGAAAAAGTAGAATTAAAATTGCAATTTAAATTTGAAAATGAAATATAAATAAAATAACAAAAGTTCTGAAATATATCAAAATTGACTCGACAAGGGAATATGAAACTATGAAATAATAACAAAGCATTTTTAGGGGAAAATAATCAAAATCTTATCCACTTTTATTGACTAAAGTACACCAAATAGTCCTTAAACTACGGCTTTGTATCATTTGATCACAAATTTTTTAAAAGTTATGAAATGACCGTTAAATACATGATTATTTTGTAACAGTTTGATAAAATTTAATGACCATTTTATAATGCCACAATTTGATAAATTTAATGATTATTTTGTAATTTTTCAAAGTTCAATCGTCAAAATGATACAAAAATCGTAGTTTAGGGACTACTGGTGTACTCGAAGCTTTTCTATTTACATTGAGAAGAAAAAGGTACTTCTAAATTATGTGTGTTGACTGGCTTAATTAATTAATTAACTATTAATTAATGGAATTTTTTGACTTTAATGTTAATGCGAAAGGTAGGTAAGGGATCCACGTGGCCTGCCTGTACAACATAAATATTTAAATTAAAAAAGTCATAATCCAGAACTAAGAAACTTAAATTGTTTTTTTTTAAATCTCTTTCAAAATTAATAATGAATTATACAAATAAAATTGTTTTTATGGTGGATAATTATTTCAAACTCAATTGTTCCTCAACCCCTTTTCCCTTATATTCAGTAGCAGTGGTAATTAAAATTATAATTTCTGGTTAACAAATGCATTCTCAATAATTTTGACAGGTAGAGTTAGGTTGCATTTTATTAATTTAAAAATGAAAAAGGAAATACCATTTTTAATTAACAAATACTTTTTAAATATTAACTAAAGATAGGTGAAAATTTAAATATGTCTGCGGAAACAAAATTAGGAGTTGATTCTTGATACTATGAACATAATAAACTTGATTGAAAGGATTATTAATAATATTAATAATTATACAAATACAACCAACAACCAGTTGATTTACGTTTAAGTCTCTCGAACAAAATTAAAATTTTTAATTTTAATATTATAAATGAAAATGATTAAGTTAAAGAGAATCGTACTATATTATACAAAAGCATTTTACAAATAATTTATAGTAGTACTGTATTAGTATTAAAGAAGGAAGAAAAGGATAAAATAACCATTGTCCTACTTCTTACTCAAGCATTGGAAAAACAAAGAGTACAGTGCAAGGCAAAGAGAAAGGACCCACGTGGAAGCATGAGAGCGTGAAGGAGGTTTTAGTTTAGGGTTTGGGAATTGAGAATCAGAGCGGCCATAAATGCCCCCACATATGTCGATGTGCTTTTCAAAGCCCTTTCCTTTCATTTTATTTTTGGCTTTTACTCAGTGCTTTAATTTCTATTTACTTTCCCCTTTCTGCTTTTTATTAAAACTCATTTAATTACTACCACCATTGTCATTTGTATTATGGTTATTGACTTATTAATTTAAAAATATGAAATAAGTGATATTATTTATATTTGAATCGAGTATAATATTTATTTATAACTAAATTAAAAAGTTCATTCTATAATATTTTTTTATAAAATTTAATATCTAAATTAGTCGTATAATAAGTTAAGAATTCGTGGTTAAATAAAAAGAATTGTATATTGGGCAACTGCTGTGGGATCCTCGCTACATCCCCGTATATAGCAACATAATCATCATTATGGCTGTGAAAAGCTTCAAAGGCAATGCATTATTATCATTTCCATGGGTGTAACCGATAAAAAAAAACAGTAACTTACAGAGCTCTTCTTTTTCGCTTTAATGTTGTTCTAAAGGGGCATTAAGTACTGTTTTTGGTCCTTTGTCTTCAAAACTTTGGATTTTTCTTGGTGAGTGTTTTCTGGGGGCTTATATTTTTCATTTTGGGCTGTTGGGTTTTTGTTTCTTGTTTTTGGAGGAGTTGACCTAAACGGCCAACCCCAATTCGGTGTCTGATTGGAGATTCTCTGGTTATAGGCATGGATTTGGATGTGTTTCTGAAGTGGGTTTGGGGGAGTTTTTCTCAATGGGGTATGTGGAAATGAATCTAGTGATGGATTTGATGGATTCAAAACAACTTTCTTTTTCCTGAAATATTTAGCGGGTTTTATTTGATTTACATGTTGAAGATGAAGCTACATTTGGGTTAATTTTCAAGGTTTGATCTTTTGGGAAAGAACTGGCTTGAGCACTTGAGGTTGGGTTTTTTTGGGTGGGAGTGTTGAAGTAAAACTGGGTTTTGGTTTTAGATTTAGAAAGTTTTTGTCTTTTGGATTCTGGAATAGTTGGTGTTCTGCTTCTGAAGTTGTCTTCTTTTCCACTATTGTGAGAAAATGGCTTGCATGAAACTTGGATCCAAAACTGATGCCTTTCAAAGGCAAGGGCAGGCTTGGTATGTATTCTGTCATTGACTATTGTGAGATGTTTTGTTTTGCTTTATTTAGTTTTAATCTTCTGAATGTGTCAGTTGTGCTCTCTTTCTTTCACTTTAGCTTTTGGCTTTTGTTAGAATGTTTAGATATACTTTAATATCTGAATTTGGATGCATACGGATGAAGAGACATACTGCTATGCTTGTTTAGTCTTTAACTCTGTGAAATTAGTATTTGGTAAATAGACTGATATCATGCCATTGCTCTTTGTTTTTTGGTTGAAGTTGAAGTAATGCACTTTATTACAGCTTCAATTTACAGAAGATGAGTAGCTTATAGGTCGTCAACCGACTCGTAACTTGATAACTAATTATTTCGACTCTTAAGCACTTTAACATGCAGCAGTAAAGATTGAAGTTGTCATGTGGATGTACTGGTTAAACCCTCAATAGAAGAAGGGGGGGGGTGCCCATCTTCTAGGAGACCTTGAACTTGTGCTAGCCTATATCTTGCCCTTATTCTTTATATTTCTTATGCTTACTTGTAGAACGTTATTTGATGCATTTGTTGAACTATGAGAATAAGTGATTTGGGTGAATACCAGGCTAGGCCGGTTTAATATCATGTTTAGTTTAATAGGACTAAGGTTAGATAAGATGATCCATATTTTCCCTGTTTAATATCATGTCTGTTTTCATTTGTTAATATTCCTTTTAACTTTTTACCAATGTTGGAAGGTTTTTAACAATGATGGAATCGAACAAAATGAGAAAATGGTATTATTTCTTATCCTAGTGATTGCAAATGTGGAATCCCAACATTTGGATGAGATGGACTCATGGACATGTCATTAAAGGTGTCATGTTAATGCTCATTAAGATTAGGTTAATAGTGTTTCATCTGTATAGTCATATTGTTGCACATTTTTATTTACGATGAATTATGAAATAGTACAAATATTTTATAATATGGGACCAAGCTTCTTTGGTTTGATTCTAAGCACCCTGCTTCTTCCTAAGCATGTGAAATTCTTTTTGTAATTCTGTTGTTGAGCTTAATATGCATGTTATATTATAGGTTCTGCACAACTGGACTTCCTAGTGATATTGTTGTTGAAGTTGGAGAAATGTCCTTTCATCTTCACAAGGTAATTTCCCCTACATCATGTATATACATCATCCTGATTGGTGTTCCCCTTTTAAATTCGCTGAATTTATATGTTTATAAAGTCTTTCCGCTCATTTTTACTGGTTTCTGTAAAATAAAGATAGAAAATCCATTCCTGTGCCCCGCACCATCTTTCTAAGACCTCATCGATTGATTTTCCTTAGTGAATTTGCATGGACCTGTACTTGTTACGATATGCATGGTAAAATGAAGTTTCTAGTCAAATAACCGTACATTTTTCGGTTCTTACTCTTGTCAACTATTATTTGGAGCAGTTCCCTTTACTCTCTAGAAGTGGGGTTATGGAAAGATTAATCGCAGAAGCATCCGGCGAAGAAGAAAAATGTTCCATATGCATCCCTGACATTCCTGGGGGGGCCAAAACTTTTGAACTTGTGGCGAAGTTCTGCTATGGGGTGAAACATGAACTCACTGCCTCAAATGTTGTGTACCTTCGATGTGCCGCTGAGCATCTAGAAATGACTGAGGAATACGGGGAAGGTAATCTTATTGTGCAGACTGAAACCTTTCTTAATCAAGTAGTCCTCCAAAATTGGAAAGATTCTCTCAGAGCACTTCAAACATGTGATGATATTATCGCTCATGCTGATGAACTGAATATTACAAAAAGGTGCATTGAATTGTTAGCCGCAAAGGGATCTACAGACCCCAACCTATTCGGGTGGCCCATGACGGAACATGGTGGTCCTATGCAGAGCCCTGGTGGAAGTGTGTTGTGGAATGGGATAAGTACAGGGGCCAAACCAAAAAATACAAGTTTGGACTGGTGGTATGAAGATGCGTCGAATTTAAGTTTACCACTCTATAAGAGACTGATTTCAGCCATGGAGGCTCGTGGTATCAGAGAGGAGATAATTGCTGGTTCACTTACTTCTTATGCAAAAAAGTACCTACCTGGCTTGATCAGGCGTCAGGGTGCTAATGATTCGAACTCTAGTGCCAGTCTTGCACCTGTGGCCTTAGGGGCTCCTCTATCAGAAGAAGATCAGAAGATTTTGCTGGAGGAGATTGATAGTTTGCTTCCTATTCAGAAAGGCCTTGTCCCAACCAAGTTTTTGTTTGGACTGCTTCGGACAGCAATGATTCTCCGAGCAAGCCCATCTTGTATATTCAACTTTGAGAGAAGGATCGGGTTGCAGCTTGATAAAGCAACTCTGGAAGATCTACTGATGCCTAATTTCTCTTATTCCATGGAAACACTTTACAACGTGGACTGTGTGCAGCGAATTCTTGAGCATTTTCTTGCCATGGACCAAATCACTGGTGGAGCCTCTCCATGTTCGGCTGATGATGGTCAGATTATTGGCTCACCTTCATTAACACCAATTACGATGGTAGCCAAGCTCATTGATGGGTACCTTGCGGAGGTTGCACCTGATGTTAATTTGAAGCTCCCCAAGTTTCAGGCTCTTGCTGCTTCAATTCCCGACTATGCCCGGCCGTTGGATGATGGTCTATATCGTGCAATAGACATTTATCTCAAGGTACTACCCTTACTGCACATAATTGCTAATTACATTGTTTTCTTCCTTTTTTATGCTGCAAATATTATGCAAGTCATGTTTTATAGAGGCCCTTTTAAGATGTTTTGAGAATGATTGGATAGCTTTAAATTAGGTTGGGAATGGGGATTCTCCCATTGTTTAAAGAGATATAAGCTCTCAAATACAAGTTGTTTCCGCTGTCGATTCTTTGACTGAGTAATTTTATTTGGCATTTTAATGTACGTTGCTCCTCTTGTCTACAAAGTTAACCAGCCGAAAAGCCAAATCTTATGTGCATTGATTCTTAGGGAGCTTAAAATTATCTTGTTCTTAAAATCAATTGTTGCATCTTAAAGAAGGGTACAAGAAGGAAATCTTGAAATTCTTCATTGCTACAATTATTTTAACATGTTAACTTTCTCCTATGCTTATCAAACTTGCAGTCACACCCATGGTTGTCGGAATCCGACAGAGAACAACTATGCCGGCTGATGGACTGCCAGAAGCTCTCCTTGGAAGCCTGTACCCATGCTGCACAAAATGAGAGACTGCCACTGAGAATAGTTGTCCAAGTCCTGTTCTTCGAGCAGCTTCAGCTTAGGACTTCAATCGCCGGTTGCTTTTTGGTCTCAGATAATCTTGACGGATCGCGACAATTAAGAAGTGGGTTCGCAGGGTCAACTGATGGAGGAGGGTGGGCCTCAGCTGTGAGAGAAAATCAGGTTTTGAAGGTAGGCATGGATAATATGAGAATGCGGGTTTCCGAGCTTGAAAAAGAATGCTCGGACATGAGGCAAGAAATTGAGAAGCTGGGGCGGGTAAAGGGTTCTTCAAGCACTTGGGGAAACGTATCAAAGAAATTCGGATTCAAGTTGAAGTCTCAAATGTGCAGTGCACAGGAGGATTCTATAAGCAACCAGAAGGATGGAATTGGGAAGATTGAGAAAGTGAAGGACGTGAAAGGAAAGCACAAGAAAAGCTCAAGTAAAGATGAATAATGCAATCAATGACAATGGATTTTCTTGTATTCATCATTCTGATCCTTTTGGTCTCATTGTTGTTGCTTAGTTGCACCTTTAAACTTTGTTAAACCATAGCTTCCCACCTGAATTATTTAACTATATGTAGATGACGGTAGAAAGCGTAATTTAATTTGTTTCATTCATGTACTGTTTCCCTTTATAACTATAAGGCATGTATAATCTCAGATTATTAGACTCCGCTGAAATAAAAGAATCATTATCATGAATAAGGGTGATAACGAGCCTGACCGGCTCGTGAGCTACTCGGTTCGGTCAAAATTCTGCTCGAGTGAGCTTGATTTGTCTCAGGCTCGTCTCGAAACTTTAACAAGCCGAGCCGACCCAAGTTCGGCTCGAAAAGCTCGTGAACAGGTTCGGAATACTTATATATATATTATATATATGCTACATATGCACTAAAAGTAATCTGTTTAACAAAAGAAAAGCAATGAAATAAATTAAGAAAAATCTACTAAAAGTAAATTAATTAAAATAAGTTGGACATTTTCCTTAGTTGGTTGTTGTTTGATTTTGTATTTTTTTTTATTATGTGTTGTGTGTTGTAAGAATATTTTCTTAGTTATTTGGATTAATCTAATTTTTGGGCATTTTCTCCCTTTCTCGACATTAAATTTCGTTTCAGCGTTGGTTATAAAAGAGGCTTTTAACGATGCCCATCTTTTATAAAAAAACCATAGTAAAATTATCCATTTCGAGCCAAGCTTGACGGGCTTCTAGCTCAAGCCGAACTTAATAGTATTATTTTTGAGTCGAACTCGAGCCTAAAACTTTGAGCTCGACGAGCCTCGAGCCTAATAATATTGTTTTGGAGTTGAGCCGAACCAGACTAAGCTCGGGCTCAACTCGGCTCGTTATCACCCCTAATCATAAATAAATAACAGGTTTGCAACAAAATAATTTTAATAATTTAAAGGTACAACTGTAATCGATCAGAGCATAACTAATTAACTATCTGTAAACTGTACGTACATTGTTTGTTTACGTTAAGTAAATATAAATAAGATTGTTGACTTCATGAACAAGTTTGTTTTTCTGTTGATTTAAAATTGATATTTTTCAATAAAATACATTTAAAAATGTTAATGTTTATTTTATCTATTTCTATTTCAAATATAAACTATTAATATCTATGTTTGATGATTAGATCTAAAAAATAAGAAATATTTATTTACGATTTGTTTTATTATCATAAATATTTTTAATTATAGTTTATATTTCGATATACAAGCTGTATAAAAAATTACATTTAAAACTTAAATCCCAAACACTAACACTCTAAAACCTAAACTTTAAACCCTAAGCTTTAAACTCTAAATTATAACCATAAACTTTAAATTCTACCCCCTACACACTAAACTCTTAAACCCTAAATCGTAACCTAAAATCTTAAACCCTAAACTACACAAGCTTGTGTATCAAAATATTTTTCTTTAATTATTCACGGTCCTGTTCAAAAATATGTCTATGAACATGTTCGTTTAATTTAGTGTTCATGAGCATGCTCATTTAACATGTTCGTAAACATTAACGAACATGAACACATAATTTTAAATAAATAAAAAACATCAACAGTAAACGGACAAGCTTAAAAAAAATAGAGGGCTGTTTGTTTAAATTCAGTTCATTTACAATCCTATTCGAAAGACTTTTTAAATAAAAATAAACTCTGTAACGCCAGGGAGTTGAAATAAAAAATATTCAAAACCCACTTATTCGGGGGCAAAAGAAATAAAAGACTCGACAATATTGGACGCGACGCGACGCGACACGACACGAAAAAGTGTCTTTAATTTAAGCCTAACCTCCTCATCTGAATTTTCTGACAGAAGGCAGAAAAGCCAGCTAACAGGTTTTTCCAAAGTGCTGCTTGAAGCTCCATTAATGGTATTGCTTTGGTGATGTAAGTTGCCTCAGGTTATACTTTGCCAACTCCTTGTATTTCTCAACAACCCCAATCAAGCAGATTGTCTGAAACCAGAAAAAAAGAGTGAAATGGAAGGCCGGATTAAGTGATTTTTCAAAGAGCAAATGTGCACCTTCACAATTTCAACTACAATAGTTGTGTCAGGATTGCTAAGATCAACGTTGTGTGGTGCAGGTACAGACTTCGCAACCGAATTTATAATTTTCATCCTGTCAATTCCAGAATTTGCACGCGCCTCGTATAGTACGGCAAACTGCAGTGAATAAAAGTTACAATCCCAGCACGTATAAACCATACAAACCTCATCCGTATACCTTTTTTCTTCTTCAGGGGGCAGGACCAATGTTGATATAAACATTATTCAACACATCCACAGTGAATAAATCATCGTTCGAGTTAGCTACCTTACAAACTAAGGCTTTGTTTGGTAGAGAGGAAAGAAAATTAGAAAAATAAAAAATTAAAGTGATGAAAAAATGAAAGGATGAAAATATATATTTCTTTTCTATCGGTGTACTTAATTGAGAGGATGAAAAATTAAAAGGAAAATAAATTTTTTCTTCTCTATTATTTGGTACAATGAAAAAGTGAGAGGAAAGAAAATTAAACTTTGAAAATTATAATTTATTTTTAATTTTTATAATTTAATACAATATTTTTTTGATTTGATTATTTTTATTCAATTTAGTCCCTAAAATTTTTTATTTAATCTAAAATTGACCCATATTTATTTTTAATTTTTATAATTTAATCTAACATTTTTAATATAGTTTTATTTTATTCAATTCAATCCTTAATTTTTTTCTTCAATTCAAAATTAACCTATATGTATTTCTATTCTTTTTATAATTGAGTCCAATATTTTTAATATGGTTTTATTTTTGTCCAATTTAATCCATAATTTTTTTTATTTAATATGAAATTAACTTATATTTATTTCTAATTTTTATAAATTAGTTTAATATTTTTATAATTCAATCCCGAGAGTTTGACTATCAATATAACACCTAATACACGGTACAAATGAATCCAACCCAAATATCAAACGCTACAAATAGCCCATATGTGGCCTAAAACAAATTTAAAAAAAAAACAAGAATATTTGATTACATGAAAGTAAACAACCAACATGAACATAAAGGGAAAACAATTAACTAAAGCCACCCGAGAAAAGAAACCTTTAAGATCTTTAGAAAGAAACGATTTAACAAAAATGCATTTTGGTAATTTTACAAGATTTGAACCCAAAAAACATTCAAAACTTAAATAAAAGTTTAATATAAGTAGAAACATTGTATACTTATATTTGGTTAAAAAAGTTCAAATCGAAGTAAATTTAACCAAATTGGGGTTTAAGGACTAAAACGTAAATAATTCATAAGTTGAATTTTAAGTTAAAACTCAATTTCATGTCCATTTTAAACTCATTAATTCCAACTAGACTTAATGGTAATTTCGTGTTGAAATCAAATTTGAAATAGTGTTAATTGCAAAAAAATAAGTAGTTTATGAGCCATTTAAAAAACATTCATAAAATACAAGGGCCAATTTTTCAAAAAGTGAAATTAAACCTTCCTTTTTGTAGTAAATATCATTGACCAAGTTTCAGGTTAATCCGAGCTAAAACAAGTCGTTAATCAACTATAAAATTAGTGACTGAAATATAAAATTTGCTATTATAAGATAATGGACTAAATTATAAAATAGAGATCAATTCCAAATTAAATAAAATTTTAAGGATTAAATTGAATAAAATAAAATTATAGTAAAAATATTAGATAAAATTATAAAAATTAGAAACAAATAAGGTTCAATTCCGGATTAAATAAATATTTTAGAGACTAAAGTGAAAAAAATTATTTTATTAATAATATTGAATTTAATAATAAAATAAAAAAACAAATAAGGGTAAATTTTAAATTAAATAATATTTTTAGGGACTAACTGGACAAAATAAAATCATAATAAAAATATTAGATGGAATCATAAAAATTAATTATAAATATGCTTAAAATAAAATTAGAATTTTTTAAACCTAATTTCATAATTTTTATTATTAAAGTGGGATAGCTTTCACTTTTCTTTCTTATTTTCCACCCAATTTGGAGGGAAAACTATTTGTATAGGAGCAAGGAAAACTACCTCCCCTCCTAATTTCTTTCCTTCTAATTTTCTACCCTACCAAGTAACCCTTAAATTCATTTTCTTTCCAATCCAATTTTCTCTTCCCTTCTTCTTTCCTCCCTCTCGCTTTTCCTCTCTACCAAGCAAAGCCTAAATGAAGGCATTCAAATATGTAGAAAGTTTATTCTTTATGTATCGAAGCAAATCATGAGTGCTTCGTTTATGGATAAATTGAGGGCTATCTTATATGGATTTTTCAACAAGCAAATGATACAAGACTTGAAGTCCAAGAAATCTGTAATGGATCAAACACTGATTTAAAGCCATGGCATTTTACAATTTCTTAGAACATTTTAATTTCCTGGCAGATCCACACTAAGTGAAAACTCACTTGGCAGCTACTACACATATTTGAAAGGTTTGATCGGTCCAAATTGTTACTTCCCTAAAGATAAAAGGAAGTCCCATATCCCATTTCAGTAAACAACCCCCTTGAACTAAAACTAGAAGTTGTGGTTTTAAATCGTGTAGCTTGCCTATAAGTCATGCATTTGGTTTAATCAAAGACTACGATGTTTATGGAAAGCAAGTTCAAATCAATGCGGTGCGCCTTGTCCATCCTATGGATTCAATTAACTTGATTTGAATGTGTCGGAAAACTAGCTCTTAGAAGCACTATAAAATATTTCATCACTTGAAAACCAAAACAAAAAGAATGGGAGTTCATCTATTTCATACCTTCCTAGGATTCTGTGTCTCCACTGGAAAATACTGCTTAATGAGAGGCTTCATTGCTCTTGTAATTTCCTCTTCTGAAGAATAGCATGCTACTTCAATAGGTAAGACTCTCAAAATGAACCTAAACCACAGAAACAGTAAGATTTTAGCTTGCTACTAGCACTGCCAAGACACCATTTCCTATGTGCGTGTGCTCTGTATATATAATTAACATGCAAGTGACGAGTGAACCTCGACATGTGCTTCCTTGTTGATGCAGCTGATGTCATCATATACTGTGCGACGTCTTTTGGGCCAGGGACTCCATCTCTCTTCCGCATTTGAACAAAGACAACACCATTACAGCCTGAATCAAGGTTGAAGAACAGCCTCTGTTCGACCAGGATGCAAAGGGGGAAAATGGTTCAAGTAAAAAAAATGGAAAGAAAAATGAAGATGCAATAATGGTCAGCATCACCCATTTGTTTACAAGCGAATGGCAAATTCAGCACTTAAAAGAGAAAGCTGAATATGGAAGGAAAAAGTAATAAACAAAAAGAGTATGAATATTTCATTTCTAAACAAATAAAAAAATCAGAAGGAACAACCTCATTTGGTTAATGATACTAAGTTCAATTTGAATAAAACTTACAAGAAACAGATAGTATTAAGTATTTTTTTTAATTTATTTCTTTTTCTTTTTCAATAAGCATATAATTACCTTAGTTCTAAGTTCTCTCAATTTAATGTAAGATGCCAAAACATAGCTTCCGGTCAAAAAGGTATGCCACCATCCAGATAAAATTCTTTATTTATTTTATCCAAACATATTTATCCTCTTTCTGGCATCCATTAATCTGCAAAATCAATTACAAAGTCGTAGCTTACTAACCTTACTCTTATCTCCAAGCTCGTTGAGTTCAGCGTCAATAAGCTGATCAATAGATTTCTCTTTTTCACCGGCTGCTCTCTTTGATGCATCTGTTTCAAGGCATTGTTTCTTTGCTGGTGGCTCCTCCAACTTGTCTACTTGATTTGATGTATCTGTTTCAAGGCATTGTTTCTTTGCCGGTGGCTCCTCCAAGTTATCTACTTGCTTTTCAATATTTGGCCAATCCTTGGGAGTATCATTGGTCTCTTCCACTATCTTTCCATGACACACATCATCTGAATTTGGATGATCCAAATCTTTATTTGTTAAATTTTCTTGACTAGCATCATTTTCTCTAGTAGCATCTGATTTAACAACTTCCTCTTGCCCTTCAGCCTCACCTTCATCATCACCCTCCTCTTCGTCATTGCCTTCATCATCACTATATGAGAAAGTAATCTTTTTATTTAAAGGCTTATTTGGTAACACTGCAGGTTCCTCTCCAGAACCCTTTCCATTGACTAGCTCCTCAAAAAACTATATGAAAGTGAAATAACCAGGAGTTTAATGGAAGTGCACAGAAGAATAGAAGGGGAGCATTAGCAACTGCTTTAACTCAAATATAGGAGTAAACACTATATACATGGACACAGCATTTAAAGGCACCGGACTAATGTTCGCATGGCATTGCAGAGATACTGGTTCAGAATACGAGCCCAATTTGGTATTTAAAATAAGAATCAGCTACTTCACACGAGCCAATTCAAAGATAAAAATTTAAAAAAAGAAAGAAAGAAAATAAAGTAAAGATCAGAGATGATGCCAGGGAATTGCTGGCCAAAGGGAAAATATAATGATAAGATTTTCTATTTTTATCTTCGAATTGGAGGAAGATGTTTGTAAATTGTAATATCAGTTGTTACATAAAACCCACGAATAAGATCTTTTTCCTATCAATGTAGATTTCTACCAAAGATCAATGACTGAGCCTAAGTTCCTTGATGAGTGATTCATATGTAACAATAGGTGGCGAAATATCAGAGTCTAAACACAGAAAGAGACCAAACCAATTATATAATTTGGGAGATTCCAAAGCATGCTATAAACAAAATTTCCTATGCACTATCACCGTGTGCTATTTCAAATTCAATATCCTGATTGTGTCTATATGTCGATAGAACGAACATCACAGAGCAATATTTCAGGTATAAACAGGCAAACCCCGAAGCCATCATAGTTACTATAGCATACACCTAACATCTATAAAAGCAATAATAATTTGTTAACCAACAGTCAAGATCACCTTTGATTCTAGTCTTAAATAATAATTCAGGAACAAAAAAAAAAACATACAATTGAAAAGAAAATGAATCATGAACACAGTTAAGATATGGAAAAGATGAAGGCTTAAAGAGCAATGTCACAACTGACAATGACATATCAAATCTACATTTTTATAAATTAATAGAAGTTGATGTGATTCTAAGATTCAACTTCACATTATTAGTTCAAAAATCAAAGCTTTAACTGATTTTAATCTGGCAAAAAATCCCCCAGCTAAAAACCATGCCTCTCCAATAGAGCAATTAAAACAATAAACAATATACAGTATGAAAGTAAAGAAGACATTAATAAAAAAAACCCAGAAAATAAACTCAGAAACCATTTTGTATATATAAAAAGGTAAAATTTAACCATGGAAATTGAATCACAAACGAAAACCCAGATGGAAAATCTACAATTAATGATCCAAAATCAAGTTTAATAACAGAAACAAAAAAGGGTTCAGCAATAAACTAGAAAATAAGATATATGGAAAGAAAAAACATACAGAATCAATAACATTGATAGCTTCATGAGCAGCTTGGCGTTCTCTTCCACCATCACAAGTGATAAAGAAACCTCGAACTCCAGGCATTAATGGGTAATGCCCCTTTCTTTTTAACTGCTTTCTGTTTTCCAAAAAAAGAAGAAATTGAAGAAATACAAAAATAATACATGAAAGCATAGGGGCAGAGACTAAAAGACAGAGATTGGGCTAACATTGTGGGGAAGATACTGCTTCCTCTTCTTGTCTTTGGCTGTCACAGTGTTGCCTTTGGCTTTGTTTCCGGTAGCCATTGAAGCTCTTGTAAGTGTTTTCGTACTTCCGATTCGAGGGTTTGGTTGTAGTTCTCAGTGCTGTTCGAATAAGATTTCTACTTTTAAAAGACCGGTCCGAGACGAGTTCAAAACCCCGGTTTATATAAAAAAAAAATGTTTGGATAAAAATAGGGTAAACTATCTGCGTAACCACTTAACTATTGGGTCTAATCTGTTTTGATCACTGAACTATAAAAATTTGAAATTCGATCACT
Source organism: Hibiscus mutabilis (assembly GCA_019671005.1). Lineage (NCBI taxonomy): Eukaryota > Viridiplantae > Streptophyta > Magnoliopsida > Malvales > Malvaceae > Hibiscus > Hibiscus mutabilis. The sequence continues at coordinate 71,641,935 of CM033717.1, forward strand.
CAACTATTTAATTGGACATATTTTGACCACTAGTCATTAAAATCTAACGGAAGGGTTATATGGCTGTCAGTGAAAATTTATATAACTACATATTTGGTCCATACTAATTAACTATTATATTAATTTGATCCTAATTTTAACTTCACATCTTTCATCTTCTCCATCGCTCCTCTCAAAGGGTTTCTCCCTCGGTCATAGGTTTACTTTTGCTTTCTTGCCTTCTGTTGGTATATCTGGTGCTAGCTCAGCTCAGAAACTGAGTCTTTTTAACTTCACCAATAATGATAATCCCAACAACAACAACATCTTTGGTGTTGAGTTCGATGTGTTTGCCAACCAAAAATTCGACAATATCAACGACAATCATGTGGGTGTTGATCTGAGCTCACTGAAATTCATTGCTTGCAGTCCAGCTGGGGTTTGGGGAGGGGATAAAGAAAATAATTTGAAGGGTTTGAAGTTATATAATGGTGTGAATTATCAGGTTTAGTTGATTATCAAGATTTTATTGTAAATGTTTCTATGGCTGAAGTGAGGGAAATTAGGCCTAAGAGGCCTTTGATACATGGTTTTGTGAAATATTTTTGGTGTTTTTTTGATGAAATGTATGTGGGGTATGCTGGATTCTGACTTGGACCTTTAGTAATTCCAATTTTTCGATTGGTGATACTTTCACTTGCCTTAATTGAAGAATGATGGGAGTTTGCTCGATACAGTTTCAACCCCTAAAGTTATAATTGATCAGGACTCTGATCCGGATGCCACTGTTGTGGAAATAACCTTTGGCGATCTCCTTGGGGTGCTACTTGATACTGTATAAATTCAATTTTACTTAACCGTTTAGATCTATATTTTGCTTTTCATTTACAATTTTGTATTCTCTTTTGTGATAAGAAACTTTTTTGTGTATGATCTTAAGTATTAGCTAATGAGCTGCAGATGAATGCACTTAAAAGTTTCGGGTTGAATGTTACTAAGGCAAATGTCTATCTGAATTCACCTGGCAAGCACAACAAGTTTTCTATCACTACTAGCAGATTCCATTTTCTGCCACATTTTGTCATCTGAAAGTTAATGGATATGAGTTTCTTCTTGTTTGTGGTTAATGCTCACCTAGTTTAGCATGAGTCAGTTTTTAGGTTAGCATTTATTTTTCAATTGAGGTTGAAACTTCTCCATAAATTTTTAAGAACATTAGAAATGATTAAAGCTGTATTTATACTTTTACAACTTCCAGTCGTACTGATTTGCCTTCATTTGTGCCACCAAAGGATTCCGTGTTTCAATCATTAGGATTCATAGTTGGAGTCACCCTCGGGATTGCCCTGCTTGTAATCAGCTTTTAGATTGTGATGTATTTTGTTTTAATTAAATTAAAATTAGTATCAAATTGATAGAATAGGTAACTAACATGGACCAAATGTATAGTTATACAAATTTTCATTAACAACAACGTCACCCTCTCCGTTAGATTTTAACGGCTGGTGATAAAAATAAGTCTAATTAAATAGTTAGGTGATCAAATTTTAAATTTTTTAGTTCAATGGTCAAAACAGGTCAAACCCAATAGTTGGATGGTCACCCAGATAGTTTACCCATAAAATTTAATATTTGAAATAAAATCCTAGAATAATGATGGTTATTTAAAAAATAGAAAATATAATATTTTTAAAATAATATTTTGATTAAAAATATGAAAGTTTAGGGTTTAAGCATTATAGGTTTAAGATCTATGTATTAAGTTTAGGAAAAAACTTTAGTTTACACGTGCCTTTTAGTTTTAAGAGTTATGGTTTTAGTTCAGGGTTTAAAGTTTAGGGGTTTAAGTTGTATGATTTATAATTTAGGGTTCATTTGTTTCACTGAAATCTGTTTCTGGAAAATAAACTACATTTTTTAGAAAACAAACTACAGAAAGTATTTTCTGGTGTTTGGATGAAGTTATGTAATTCATTTTTCGCTGTTTGGCAAAGTTTCCTGATAATTTCATGAACAGTCCACAAACAAGCATCGATAATGCTAAAAACAAGTTTCAACCAAAACATGGTTTAGGTTTAGGTTATTGTTTAGGGTTTAGGATTTAGGGTAGCATTTAAGGTTTATAGTTTAATGTTTAGGTTAGCATTTAGGGTTTAGGGTAGCATTTAGAGTTTAGTGTTAGTGTTTAAGGTTTAATATTTAGGGTTTATGGTTTAGGTTAGTGTTTAGGGTTCATGGTTTAGGTATCATTGTTTAAGGTTTAAGTTAGTGTTTAGGGTTTAGGGTTTATGTTACTAGTTAGGGTTTAGGGTTTAGGATTTATGGTAGCATTTAAGATTTAGTATTTAGGATAGGTTTAGGGTTTAGGGTTTAACATTTAGGGTTTAGCATTTAATGTTTAGGTTAGTTTTTAGGGTTTAGGGTTTAGGTTAGAATTTTGGGTTTAGGGGTTAATGTTTTGTTAGTGTTTAGGGTTTAACATTTATGGTTTATGGTTTAGGTTAGGGTTTAGGGTTTTATGGTTTATGGTTTAGAATAGTGTTTAGGGTTCATGGTTCAAGTTTTAGGGTATCATTTAGGGGTTAGGGTTTATGAGGTTGGTTAGTGTTTAGGGTTTAGGGCTTAAGGCTTAGTATTTAGTTTTTAAGGTTTAGGTTTTAGGTTAGTGGTTATGGTTTAGAGTTTAAGATTTATGGTAACATTTAGGGTTTAGGATTTAGTGTTTAAGGTTTATGGTTTAAGGTTTAGGGTAATATTTGAGGTTTAAAGTTTAGGGTTTAGATTAGTGTTTAGCGTTTAGGGTTTAGAGTTGAAGAGATTGTAGTTTGTTTTACGGGAAAAATATGGTAAAACAACTATAAAAGAATGTAAAGAAAAAATAGCCAATTGTAATTCAAACTCTTTTGACCATATGAAACTACATGAACCAAACACCGTAAATTACGGAAATTGAATTATGGAATTCAAACTACATGAAACAAACACACCCTTAAGGTTAGTGTTTAGAATTTAGGGTATAAAGTTTAGGGTCTAGAGTTTAGTTTTTTAGGGTTAGGTTAGGAATTTAGGATTTGGGTTTTTATAGTATAAATGCACAGGCTTGTCTAAAATTAGTTTTACTCAGCCTGTGTATCAAAGTTTTACTCTTAGGTTTAGGGGTTTAGGTTTAGGATTTTAGATTTTAAAGAAGGGTTGTGTAATATTTTTTACACAAGCTTGTGTATTAAAATGTAACCCATTAAAAGTTAGGGTTATATTTTAAGAAAATACTTTTATACACAAACCTTTTAATTTTAGGGTTTAGAGATTTATGTTATAGTTTAAGGTTTAGATTGTAGGGCGTAGAATTTAAGGTTTATGATTAGAATTTAGGGTTTAGGTTTTTGGGTGTTAGAGCTAAGAATTTAAGTTTTAGATTTTATAGCCTAAATACGAAGGGTTGTGATTTTTTTTTACATAGCTTGTGTATCAAAATATAACCCTTTATTTTAAGGGTAAAATTTTGATACACAAGCTGTGTAAAACTAATTTTACACAAGCTATGTTTTACACTATAAAATTCAAATTCTAAATTTTTAACTCTAACTCTAAAAAAATAAACCATATACCCTAATTATAAACACTAACCTTAAATTCTAAACCATACAACCTAAACCCCTAAACTAAAACTCTACCCCTAAAACTAAAATGTACGTCTAAACTAAAATTTACACGGCCTGTGTATCAATTTTTTTCTCTATATTTTAATCCATTAAAAATACAACCCTACCTAAAAATCTAAACCTTAAACTTTAACAGTAAATCTTAAAATTTAAACTATCTAACATAAATCTCTAAACTCTAAATTTAACAAAATTACACAAACTTATGTATAAGTTTTTTTCCTCTAAAATTTATATATTTTAAGATATAATATTAAATTTATTTTTTTTAGAAAAAACAAAGAGTAGATATTTCTTTTCGAACCGAGAGTAGATAAATTTCTAACCAATGATAATAATAATAATGGGTAGTTAATTAAGAAGAATGGGTAGTCATGGGAGAGCGGATAGTTTTTTAAAATATTTTATAAAAGTTAGTTATCATTTTCATTTCTATAATTTTTTTGTAAAAAATAATTTAATAATATTTAAATAGAATAACTAAAAGTCCCTAATTAAAAATATTTTTAAAATAATTAATTTGATCGCGATCCTGCGAGGGTGAGCTAACTCCAAAAACCCGTCCTCAGTTTGGATTGCAGATTGTAACTCGCCTGCATCTAGTTTATGTTCTTTATGTAGTATTCAGATCGAATGATTCTATGAAATTACATCGATATTTTCACATATTATTGGTAACGTAAGAGACATCTCAATTTTTTTTAAGTGTTTCAGAGATGCTCTTGTTATTCCCAATAAGATGACTCGATACCAAATCGCTTCTTCTAAAGCATGCCCCGTTCGTTATTCCCAATAAGAGAGGGATTTGAAATTTTTTGAAATTTAAATTAAATTATTTTTTAATACAATTACTTTTTTTAATAGTATAATATAATTATTTTTAATATTTTTATTAATTCTAAAAATCATTTTTCAGTCATATAACTAGTGTACTAGAATTCTAGTATATCTTATAATTTCATTTATCTTTAAAATAATGTATTTATACTTTTATTGTTGTGAACCGTTGGAGTTCTTTGGAAGGCCAAGCTTGGGAAGCAAGCAACAACGTCGGCCATTGCTGTGATTCTTGCTTTTGGGACCGTGAGGCAACTCTGTTTTGTAATTTGCTTGGAAAATACTTAATTAATTAAAACTATTTCGAATGTATCATATAGATTCACCAAATCTTAGCCAATAAAAGTACTTGAACACATGAAAACAAAAGCCGATATGGCCTCAATTGAGCTCCCTTGACAGTGCAATGTATTCCTCTCTCAGACTGTAGTATTTCTGGCTCAGTTCATTGAAAACTTCCTTTTTCTCATCTGGGATTTCCTTGTTCTTCCTCTTCCTCTTCTTCTCCTGCTCCAATCGAAGCTTCGCGATTTCGATTTGTTTATAGAGCTCTTGTATCTTCACTCTTTTCTCCTTGTACTGTTTCTGCAGTGTTTCCAGCTCTGATGCTGGTTTGCCTAAAGCTTTTAACACTTTAGTCTTTCATATATATATATATATAAACAGCTTTAATTAAAATGTGGGAAGAATTTGGTACCAGTTGGAGGATGACAAGAGCTGCCACTGCTGCCTTCCATGAGTTTTTCCAGGTTCATGTTTGCTATAGTTGCGGACGTAATGAATGCTATTATAATCAATGGATTTGCAGGTATCATAAACTATGGGATAAATCAACCTGTTTCAGGCATTCACCTAACCAACTTTGGTTACAACAACACACAGCACACCATCAAAAAAATTTACAGTTTTGTGCTCTACAAATGCAGTCTATGACAGTAAATTCATTGTTTTAAGCTACTGGGGTTATAAACTACTTCAAACCACCATTAGACTCCTTGTTTTAAGCTTGATTCCAAACAACGTGAGGAATGAAACCAGAGAGAAACAAAATAACTATGCCATGCTAGAAAATGCTAACCTCTTTTCTTTGTTGGTGGCCACACTTCACAGTGGAATGCAGTTGCTGTAACTATGAATGAACTTCCACTACTACATACATACATACATACATACATATGTATAATATATGTAAAGGTGAGATTATGACAAGGAAGGAGAGTATATATGCAAAATCGGAAAAAAGGCATCTTTCATTGATGGAAAAAAACATCAGAGGCCATAAGAATCTCTGGGTATAGAGATTTGCTGAGCCCTTGCTAGTGAAAGTCTTTGTCTGTCTATCTGGTCCTCACATGCAGTTTTTCTAATACTAGATTACAAAAAGAATAAGAATATTTTGGTTTTATGTGTTCAAAACCATGCTGCTGATATCATGGGAACAAAGAGCAGTGGGTGGTGTCTTATAATTTCTTCTTCAACTTGAACATTGCTTTTTGAGCTGATTTGCAGTACAGGGAAAGTAACAGTCTTGAACCGACGGACAAACTTCAGCCATTGATTTCGACGCCTCGTACAATACATGTTTTGCCACAGTATTGTAGTGAAAGTTTCACTTTTGACTCTTATATTATTTTCGGTAAACTACAAAAATAGTCACCCAATTATTTGCACTTTTCTCTTCTGGTCACCCTACTAACAAAAAAGCATCGCCTGAAATGTTGGCGTCGATTTTTTTATTACAACTATGAGCGAAGAAAGTTGGTGTTGTCTGAAATGTTAGTATCATTGAGAACCCATCAAGAAAACCAGCAACATTTTCATGGGCAGCGGTGGCAATGGATGCTGATATATCTGTATTTGGTTATTTCTTTGGTCAGTCATGTTGTAGAATTGATGGGCTGAGTAATCTCATCCATGTCTTAGGCTTCATTGGTTGGTCTTTTCTCTTTTATCCTGTTGAAATTGATTCATTCAAGTACATATACTTTGAAAAACTTTGATATACATGCAGCCTTTTAATTTTAAGGGTTAGAGTTTTAATTTAAAGTTTAGAAGTTTAGGTCGTAAAGTTTAAAATTTAAGGTTAATGTTTAAAATTTAGAGTATATGGTTTAAGGTTTAGGGTTTAGTTTTGAGAGTTCAGGTTAAAAATTTAGGATTTGAGTTTTTATAATGTAAATATACAAGCTTGTCTATAATTAGCTTTACACAGCTTGTGTATCAAAATTTTACTAATGTGCTGCAAATTTTGGGTTTTTCTTTAAGGTAAAACTTTGATACACAAGCTGTGTAAAACTAATTTTACACAAGCTTGTGTATTTACACTATAAAAACTCAAATCCTAAATTTCTAACCTAACCCTAAAAAACTAAACCCTAAACCTTATACCCTAAATTTTAAACACTAACCTTAAATTCTAAACCCTACAACCTAAACCCCTAAACTCTAATCCCTAACCCTTAAAAATAAAAGCCATGTGTAAACTAAAGTTTACACAGCCTGTGTATTAAAGTTTTTCCCTTTTCTTTATATATATATATATTCAGAATTAAAATAAAAGTGACGATGTGTGAACGTTGAAAGTTACAAATTTTAAATTCAGGACCAAATCAATACAATGTGTAAACAATGAGGATTAAATATGTTGTTTTACCAATTTAAGAAACGGCCATATCATAGAAATCTTTCTATAAGAAAATCAACAAATCAAGTGATCATTTTATAACTTTTTGTAGTCGGATGACCAAAAGAGAAAAACACTAATAGTCGAATGATTATTTTTATAGTTTATCTTATTAGTTTTGTTATCATTCACCTGACTTAATTTGAATAAAGGGAAATAAAAATTTTACTTATTTTGAAGGAGATAAATAAATAAATTATAATTTACTCATCCTCATCATGCATATCATGATTACATCCTGAAGAAAAAACAATGGAATTTATCATTGCAGTCTATGCTAATTAATTGTTCTTACCTCCAGATGTGGAATGAACCTGGAGATCCTATGTCTGCAACTATGCAGAGCCAAAAACCTTGTCCTCACTCTCAAAATTATGTTTATGCTCCTCTAGCTTGTCATAACCCGTTTTGACCCCAAACCCGAAAACCCTATTTATAACCTATGATCCGGCCCAAACTTGTAACCCAATAGCCCAAACTTAAAATTAAGTTCTAACATTAACTCAACCCGCCGCCGCCATTTTTTGCCGCCGCGCCGCTCACCTTCCGGCCATCAACTCCGATAACCCTATCAACCCCAAACTAATCCCAAAACCCTAACCAACCCCAAAACAATCAAACCCTAAAATAAAATAATAACTTACCCTCACCCTATCCTAAACAACCACCCACTGTCATCCACCATACCCTCACCCATGCCTCTGTCACCACCATACCGATCGACCATACCCCTATTTTATACCCATATCCCTAAAATTCGCTGCATCCAGATCTGCATATCAGATTAAAAAATGGAGTTGTTATTTGTTTGTAGAGGAGTGTTTATAAAACTCGACTCATGTCTGTAAAAAGGAAGTTTTTTTTGTTTCAAAAAAAAAAAAGAGAGAAATTTCAGTTCAAAATTTCTGTTATCTGAGGAGTTGTTCGAAATCAATAAAAAAGAAACTTGAGGGTAAAAAATAAATTTCTTTCTTTTCGAAACCAAATCTTTTTGTTTCTTTGTCGAAATAAAAAAAGATAACTAAATAAAGAGGTCTCGAAGTTTACCTGGTGTCGCCGTGACCACCGCCTGATGCCATTGGCCGGTGAACGGCCGAGCGAGGCAGCTTCCCACGAGCTGCGCCGTTGCGAGGTTGAGAGAATGAGAACTTAGGGTTAGGTTTTTATATTTTAATCTGTGTGAAAAAATAACCTATATCTTCATTTAAACTGATTACAAGAAATGACACCGTTTGGTCTCCTTGTTTTACTAAAATGGTCAAATCGCGCTTAGGGTCCCCAAACTATCAACCCGCTTATTTTTGTATATGGTCTAATCTCACTTTTGGTTCCTTACCTTTCTGCCCGCCTCTCTCTTTGCCCCTTTGTTTCTTTTTTTCTTCACTTCTCGCACTCCAGTTTGTTTCCCATTTTAATTTAGTCATTGTTGTTATATTAAATTTAATTCTAGCACATTTATTTTATTTTATTTATATTTCTTGCCTTATAATTTAGTTTTCAAGCATTTTAACCCTTAATATTTAGTTCCATGATGTTTCATATGTTTTATTTATATCACGCCAATTTATGTTTTTTAGATATTATATCCTTTTTGTGTTTTAATCCATTTGTTCGTGCTATATGTCTTTTTACATGTTGTCTTATTTTAATTTATATGCTCATTAGTTTGTCTTTCGTTTGTTTGTTTAGTACGTTATGTCACATGTAATTCATAGAATATTTAGTTTTTCTTTATGTTTTTATATGTGTATTATCTTGATCATGTTTATTCATACATATTTTGTTTTACGTGCATTACCATATGTTTAGCTTTGTTTGGTTACGATAAGTAAGTATTAGATTTGTTAGGTTGCTTTGTTTCTTAGGCTATATGTTAGTGTGAAAGATTGTTAATTTTGTCATGACATATTTATATTGTGTATGCATGTATGTTGTGTTACATATTAAGTTCTAGTTTTTATGTTTATAGGTTATTTTGTTAATTTAGTCTCATGCTTTGTCATATGTATATGTCATGCATGTTTTGCATTTGTTTTTATAAGTTCAAGTATGTCATATTTAGTTAATTTTGAAAGCATGTCTCTTTCTTTTTATGTTTATGTACATGCTTTGTGATGTTATATCCATGTGTTTGATTATTTTTCTTTATTTTGTAATATTCATATTTTATGTTTTAATACCATATTAATGTGAATTGTATGTTTTATATTTTGCTTTTTAAGGTTGCATAATGGAATATAAGTTTGTCAATGCGGTGCCCTTTTATCCGAGCGTAAACGGGGCCAGTATCAGGCGTAGTGATGGTGGTTGGGCGTTTACTCTCGGATAACGGGGCATTTAAAATCTACTCGCACTTATAACCAAATTTTAATTTAATCGCCATTTTAATCCGAAAAGTTTAATATTAATAAAGCGGTAATTATTAAAGTACCAATTTTGGGCGGTGTGGGGATGCTAATCTTTCCCCATCCGTAACCGACTCCAGAACCCGACATTTTGAAATCTCTGGTTTTTACGGTGTCTGGTCCACCTTGAGTGGCCGGTGGCGAGTCCATTTTTAAATAAAATATGTTTTTTTTTAAATCCCACGGAAGACATCATTTCCAAAATAAAAACACATTTTTTTAGCGAGAGGGACATCGCTACAGATGGCGACTCCGCTGGGGACATTTTTTGGTTTTCAAAAACAAATGAGAGTCAAGCTTTTTCAAATAATTACTGCTTTAGTAATATTAGAAGTTCCGGATTAAAGTGACTATTAAAGTAATATTCGGTTATAATTACGCGTTTATTTTAACGCATTTAAAATTTAGCATATAAAACAGTCCTTTTTAAGTGAGGGGAAAACGTTAATGCTTTCGTGAGGATATCGTTCCTCCGTGTAGGCCTAGCAAGTACCTTCGGGGCTCGAGTACCTTATGCTTTCGTAAGGATATCGTCCCTTCGTGCAGGCATAAGCGAATGGGTCCCCCTAAATTGAACCCGGTTGAAAGGAGCCTATAATGGGTGATGACCGGGGGGCTTGCTACTCTTAGTAGGGGATAACAAGGACAATTTGGGTATCTCTTAGCACCAAAACTGCATGTAGAGAACATATAGAAACCCACCCCTTTAGAGCCATGCGGATAACCTAGGTGTTTTAGACGGGATGTAAATAGGGTTGTTTTGTTTGTTTATCGTATTTAATTTGCCCTTTTTTTGTTATTTATTTTATCCGATACTGACTCATTTTCTTTTTTGTTTTACCCTTTTTTTGCATACATCATTGCATTTGCATTACATTGGGGTGTTGGTTCAAGTGGTTTACCCGATCAGAAATCTTTCATTTTTACCCTAATTTCAAATTGACCTATTTTTGTGATCACATCATATCTGCTCATTTTGGCATTCATTGTATGGCATATCATAACACTTTAATTTTTTGCATTTTAACAGCATGAAATGCTGATTTACGATTGGTTCTCAATTTGAAAAATTATCATTGGGAGAAAATCTAGCACTCTAGATATCAAGGCAATATTTAAAGTTGCAAATGAATCCCGTGAGTTCGGAAAGTTGAGCCACAAGAACCATTTTTGAATCAGTACTTTCGCATCTAAGACACGCACCTCACATTTACATGCATACATTTTGAAAATTTTAAAGTCGGTCCCCGGGTTACCCCATTAAATGCAATGGAGTTGGTTAATCTAGCACCTTACAGAGGCTCTTACAAGAGTTTGATCTTGGGGCATGTCCAAAAGCACCCTCCACATCTTTTACAAAAATTGTGCCCCTAACAATGCCTCAGTCTGGGGGCATTCTTTGCCAAGGTCCAGCCTTCATTGCCAAGTCAAACCCTTGCACCCCTGAAATGTCTATATTGATCACAGTCTGCAAAATTGCACCCAATCCAAAAAATAATGAGCTGTCATGAACCAACACAATTTATAAACCCAACTTAGGGGGAAACAAAATGTGCACCAGAGTTTGAAATTTGCTACAAGAGTAGTTTCAGACAATGGCATAGAACGAACAAGTTTTGGGACATGCACCCAGATGAAAGCTAATTCAAAAAAAGGTGATCGAACCCAGGACAAAGTCGGGGCACCGCCGCATGAAAAAACGAAGATCCTGACGGGACCAGTGAGGAGTCAGGGGCATCCTTTTGAGGATCGAAAAAAATCATGTCACATTAATGCATGTAGTTGCATTTATCTTGCATGGAATCATTTTTGCATACGTCATATATTTAGATTAAGTGCATACACCAAAATCACCATGCATTTAGGGTAGACACATGCATTTAGACATAAAATTAGATACATTTATGCAATCTTGCTTGTACATAACAGGTCTACAGAAAAGACCGAGTACCCTCAACATGGGGGCAATGACAAGAGGGCCAACCCTAGTCTTGAAGGAGGCCAAACACGAAGAAGATGCTGAAAAACCTAAAATAAAAGGTATCAGCGGCAAAATCATTGACAATTACTGACCAATGTTTTTTCTTTTGTAGGACTTTATTCCTCCGAAGATGGTGTGACGGACATCAACATTCTCCCGATTTTTACTATTGCCAATAGAAATTCTTTTCAGACCCTACCCTCTGTCAATAGAAAAGCAGCATAAATTTTTCTAGACATTGTCTCGCTGTTAGTAGCACAGTCATCCAACATCTTGCAAATCATGCCTCCGTCAGTGGTGGTACGCCAACTTAATGTAGATCTTGCCTCCGTCGGTGGTGTTGCAAATCAAAGTTTCCATCCGGATCATGTCTCTCCGTCAGTGGTGTAGCTGGTCTCACATTTTGCTGATCTAGTCTCTCTGATAGTGGTGTAGCAGATTAAATCCTATCCAGATCTTGCCTCCGTCGGTGGTGTTGCAAATCAGATTTTCCATTCGGCCCTACCTCTCCGTTGGTGGTGTAGCGGGTCTCACATTTTACTGATCTAGTTTCTCTGTCAGTGGTGTAGCAATCAAATCATCTCTAGGTCTTGCCTCTTCGACGGTGTTATAGCTAGACCAAACTTTTCCTTGGAATTTGTTTTTTAGTTACAAGAAAAAGATCAAAAAATCAAGAAAAAATCAACAAAAAAACGAAAAACAAACAAAAACAAAAACAAAAACAAAAGAAGAAAAAATAGAAAAAGTCGAAAAAGAAAAAAAGAAAGAAAAAATATTCAAGTGTTATCTGATCATGTCCCTCCGTTGATGGTGTGGCCGTGTTCAAATTGATGTCATCCGATTATGCTTTTCCGTTGAGGGTCTAGTGGAGTCCAAATGTTGAAATACGATCTTATCTCTCCGTTGATAGTGTGGATAGATCCAACAAACATAAATCTTCGGTTCTGCCTCTTCGTCGGTGATGTAGCTAGACCAAATTTGCCAAATTCCGATCATGCCTCTTCGTCAGAGTCGTAGTTTGATCGCAAAGAAATCAACTATCTGATCATGCCTCTTCGTCGGTGTCGTAGCTAGATCAAATCTTCAGACCATGCCTCTTCGTCAGTGTTGTAGCTTGGTCAAATATAACTTTCAGTTCTGCCTCTTCGACGGTGTTGTAGCTGAACCAAATTCGCCAAATTCCGATCATGCCTCTTTGTCAGAGTCGTAGCTTGATTGCAAAGAAATTAACTATCCGATCCTGCCTCTTCGTCGGTGTCGTAGTTGGACCAAATCTTCAGACCTTGCCTCTTCGTCGGTGTTGTAGCTGAACCTAATTCACTAACTTCCGGTCTTGCCTCTTCGTCGGTGTTGTAGCTAGACCAAATTCATTAACTCTTGATCCTGCCTCTTCGTCGCTGTCGTAGCTGGATCAACATTACTAACTTTAGACCATGCCTCTTCGTCGGAGTTGTAGTTTGGTCAAAATTTACCAACTTTCAAGTTTTATCAATGTTGTATCTAAAAAAAGAGAAGAAAAAAAAAAAAAAAAGAAGAAAAAGAGAGCAAAATGAAAAAAGTAGAAAAGGAAAACAAAGAAGAAAAAGAAAAAGAGAAAAGGAAGAAGTTGTCAGTTTTCTGGTCTTGTCTCTTCGTCAGAGTTGTAGCTAGATCAGACATCAGGACTTTCATCCATCGGTCTTGCCTCCTCGTCACTGTTGTAGCTGGATCGAATTTTGTAGACCATGCCTCTTCGTCGGTGTTGCAGCTGGGTTAAACTCTCTTTAGGTATTAGCTTATTATCAATAATGTAGCAAGTTGGACTCATTTTGCTTCCCCAACAGACAACCCCCTATTTTGAAGATTTTGCTTCCCAAGAATGACAAGGTAGATCAACCAAGACAAGAAAGAAGACCTGCATCAAAGAGAAAGAAGATCTACAGAAGAACGAAGACGTACGTCAAGAGGAGAAGCCTAGCCGGATCGGACCAAAACGGGTCATTCTTAGTCTTCGCTCTATATTCTGTTACACAACAATGAGCAAAGAGGGGCAACTGTCATAACCCATTTTGACCCCCAAACCCGAAAACCAGTTTATAACCCATGACCCGGCCCAAACTTGTAACCCAATAGCCCAAACCTAAAACTAAGCCCTAACCCTAACTCAATCCGTTACCGCCGTGCCGCTCACCTTTCGGCCATCAACTCCGGTAACCCCTATCAACCCCAAACTAATCCTGAAACCCTAACCAACCCCCAAAACAATCAAACCCTAAAATAAAATAATAACTTACCATCACTCTATCCTAAACAACCACCCACTGTCATCCACCATACCCTCACCCATGCCTCTGCCACCACCATACCGATCGACCATACCCCTATTTCATACCCATATCCCCAAAATCCGCTGCATCCAGATCTGTATATTAGATTAAAAATGGAGTTGTTATTTGTTTGTAGAGGAGGGTTTATAAAACCCGAATCATGTCTGTAAAAAGGAAGTTTTTTTGTTTATAAAAAAACAAAAAAAAAAGAGAAATTTCAGTTCAAAATTTCTGCAATCTGAGGAGTTGTTCGAAATCAATAAAAATAAACTTGAGGGTAAAAAAAATTTCTTCTTTCTTTTCGAAACCAAATCTTTTTGTTTCTTTATCGAATTAAAAAGGGATAACTAAATAAAGAGGTCTCGAAGTTTGCCTGGTGCCGCCGTAACCACCGCCGTGAGGCCATTGGCTGGTGAACGGCCGAGCGAGGTAGCTTCCCACGAGCTGCGCCGTTGCGAGGTTGAGAGAATGAGAACTTAGGGTTAGGTTTTTTTATTTTAATCTGTGTGAAAAAATAACCTATATCTTCATTTAAACTGATTACAAGAAACAACATCGTTTGGTGTCCATGTTTTACTAAAATGGTCAAATCGCGCTTAGGGTCCCCAAACTATCAACTCGCTTATTTTTGTATATGGTCTAATCTCGCTTTTGGTCCTTACCTTTCTTCTCGCCTCTCTCTTTGCCCCTTTGTTTCTTTTTTTCTTCACTCTCTCGCACTCCAGTTTGTTTCCCATTTTAATTTAGCCACTGTTATTATATTAAATTTAATTCTAGCACATTTATTTTATTTATATTTCTTGCCTTATAATTTAGTTTTCATGCATTTTAACCCTTAATATTTAATTCCATGATGTTTCATATGTTTTATTTATATCATGCCAATTTATGTTTTTTTTTAAATATTATATCCTTTTCGTGTTTTAATCTATTTGTTCGTGCTATATGTCTTTTTACATATTATGTCTTATTTTAATTTATATGCTCATTAGTTTACCTTTCGTTTGTTTGTTTAGTACGTTATGTCACATGTAATTCATAGAATGTTTAGTTTTTCTTTATGTTTTTATATGTGTATTATCTTGATCATGTTTATTCATGCATATTTTGTTTTACGTGCATTATCATATGTTTAGCTTTGTTTGGTCACGATAAGTAAGTATTAGTTTTGTTAGGTTCGCTTTGTTTCTTAGGCTATATGTTAGTGTGAAAGATTGTTAATTTTGTCATGACATATTTATATTGTGTATGCATGTATGTTGTGTTACATATTAAGTTCTAGTTTTTATGTTTATAGGTTATTTTGTTAATTTAGTCTCATGCTTTGTCATATGTATATGTCATGCATGTTTTGCATTTATTTTTATAAGTTAGTATGTCATATTTAGTTAATTTTGAAAGCACGTCTCTTTCTTTTATGTTTATGTACATGCTTTGTGATGTTATATCCATGTGTTTGATTATTTTTCTTTGTTTTGTAATATTCATATTTTATGTTTTAATACCATATCAATGTGAATTGTATGTTTTATATTTTGCTTTTTAAGGTTACATAATGGAATATAAGTTTGTCAATTCGGTGCCCTTTTATCCGAGCATAAACAGATCCAATATTAGGCGCAGTGATTGTGGTTGGGCGTTTACTCTCGGATAACGAGGCCTTTAAAATCTACTCGCACTTATAACTAAATTTTAATTTAATCGTCACTTTAATCCGCAAAATTTAATATTAATAAAACAGTAATTATTAAAGTACCAATTTTGAGCGGTGTGGGGTGCTAATCCTTCCCCATCCGTAACCGACTCTCGAACCCGACATTTTGAAATCTCTGGTTTTTACGGTGTCCGGTCCACCTTGAGTGGCCAGTGGCGACTCTATTTTTAAATAAAATACGGTTTTACTAAATTCCCAAAGAAGACATCATTTCCAAAATAAAAACACATTTTTTTAACGAGAGGGACATCGCTACATAGCTTACAACGCTCATGGTGTCAAATGTCAACAGCTTCTTCAACTTTTGGTTTGGTCCTAGGTCGCCCACATCTTCTTACATCTTTACTTGACAAAAGTTCCAATGCTTTCTCTAGTGTCACGTCTTTCGGATTCGTACCCTACAATCATACCCAACCACCGTTATTTTTGGAGATCCCGTGCCCCGATTATTGACAGCAAGTGAATCACGAAACTAAAGAATAATTTTTCCATCGACGTCACTCGAATACAAACTTACCTTGGGAACAGAAGCAGTGGTGCGTCGATGACGAACCGAGAATCCAAACTTTGCAAGCTTCAATATCACAGGCTGTCCATCCTTGGGGTGTTCTCCCTGCCAAGATGCGTAAAAGATTTAAATTGGACATTCCACGGCATACAGAAAACATAACTATTGTTGAAGGGTCCTTGAGTACCAATGTCACAGGGTAGCGCAACACCTCGAGAGCATCTTCGAGGGTGATGGAATCCACATTCTTTATCTGTTCATAACCAGGTTAAAACATATCAGAGTACAAAAAAATTTAAAAAAATATTTATTGGTCACTTTTAGACTAAACAAGAGTATATTTTTCTTATCAGCGAAAAGGTGGTGGCATGAATTATTAAAATTCTATTTCGCTGGTGTTTCATTAACCGAGTGGTTCGCAGCAATAAGAGATGATTCCTTCCAGGGAAATATAAACCACCACAAGTACAAAACTGTGCAAAAGCAAAAATAGATATAACCATACATGAGAAACAGAGGATCGCTTAGGTAGATAACCCGTCCTGTCTTCACCAAGCTGTACATAGTATCCATAGGGGCCATTCTTTAAGAAAATCTGCGAAGGACGGAAGAAGAAACAATTAGTGTCTCATTATAACAAAGTGGAAACAAAAAATTCCAATGAAAATAAAGATCCAAATTCTTGTTCATTAGATGCTAACCTTCTCATTGGTCCCTGGGTGAAGACCTAACAGTTTCGGCTCCTCAACAGAGTTGCCCTTTTGAGGGCTCTCTTCGTCCTCCTCCTCACCATATAATGTCTTAGCAATATACCTATAAAAATGATTCGAGAAAACTCAAAAACCAAAAGATGATAGAGAACAGAATATAGAAGATTGCAATGCTCTTCCTAATGGTAAAAGATAAATATTAACAAAAGGCATGCGGCCATGCTCTGGTATATGTAATGTGTGTATGTATCAAAATCCAGAAATTATTATACTTCTCCATACTTACTTGCACTTTGGATGTTGGTTACACCCTATAAAATATCCCGCACCAAACCTGCTTACTTTGAATATTAACGTGCCCTCCATGCAACTGAAAATGTAGGAAAAGGATACCGTAAGCTTTATTTGAAGAGTGAACGAAATAAAATAACATAAATATGCAAGGTAAGAAATTGCAAGTAATACCGAACAAATGTATGATATACATGCAAAAAATTAAAACAAAAAGAAAGCAAACGATCTCGACAAAATCCATGACCATCACAACCAACTTCACCCCCTTATTTTATTCATTAACCCTTTCAAAACTCATATCCAGCAATGCTTCCTTCTTTAAACCCAATCCAAAAAACCTTCAACTATATATCTAAAAAGTTTAATGGGTCTAAAAGTGATGGATTCCCCAGTAAAATGGATATTGGAGCTTAATTGTAGTTCTTTCATTGTTACAAATGTGCATTTTTTATTACTAAAGACACGTTTGGGTTTATGGGAGTTGCGGATAGAGAAATGCCCATGGAAGCACAAAAGACAGAACAGCATACCTTGGACACGTCCTACTTTTATTAGGGAGAGAAGCAAACAAGAAATCTCCAAATGTCTTTTCCAACATCTTCTCCACCTGAATCAAAATTTGAAATGAAAATATTGTAAGATCGAAAAATAAAAAGAGAGAGAACTATGAGGAGCGAGTATTGGATAAGAATGCCTTGGGATACCTGATGAATGTGAACACTCTCGGCACGACTACAATATGAGCTGAAACGTGTCCAGTAGTCCCTAAGGAGCCCTTTCCATTCAGTTAATCCAGAAGAAACATTGTCAAGCTATAAAAACAAGTGACAAGTGAACCAGATCAATAACACCACTTTAACATAAAAGAAACCACATTCCAACTACTTCAAACCCAACAAACTGAAAATACTTTAAGCTACAAGTACAACAATCGAGCAGCTTGCAACTTACTTCTGTCTCCATATCAGCTGTAAAACTGTAATCAGTGACCTCAGAAAAATGGTGAGAGAGAAATGCTGAGACCTAGACATCATCCCCAAAGTATTAGAGAATGGTAGATTTGGTAGCGTGCTTAAGATCACTAATAATAGTTAATCAGAAGCTCACTTGTTTACACATATTAAATATGTTAAATTACTCTAGTTCTGTAAATTCGACAAAACGCCAAAACAAACTACCAATATAATATACTTCAACTGGTTCCACTTTCTGACATCGAATAAATTTCCCCCTTATGTTAGCTACATGGACAACTACTTATCACTAATGGCAGCAAGAAGTGTGTATTGCCAGTTTTACTTGAAACATTAATCCCCCAACACTATCTACATTATCATTGCATCAAGCCTAATATCAATTGCTAGTTGATGGAGGGATCAACCTTATGTGAGAACAATACTTAATAGATGTTGGAAAATATAACTAGACACTTCCCCTCACGTATAGCTAAACAAAGGCGAACACATGGACAGCCTCACTGGTAGTGGGCCCATAAAAAAACAGGTCCTAGGATTGAGCCTGGCTCTGAGTCTGACACCATGTTAAGCATCCAACTAAAATTCAATTGGCAATAGGTGGAATGTACAAATTTAATACAAAACCACAAGAAACCCAATACTAAGGATGAAGGATAACAACACTAAAGAATTTGTTTAACATATTAAGTTATTCTAAAGCATTCAGTACAGTAAATCAAATAGAGCAAGAATGAGATAACATACCATGCGACCGCGGAATTCGGGGTATAATACACGACTTTTTACCGTCACATAGTTTCTATCCTGATGTAAGAAAACGAGAAAGGTGATGTTATAATATATATTTTCAATATTAAAGTTGATGGTAAATAAGATCAATAAACTGCAACAGTTGCACCTTGCAAGGAAAATAGCAGGAAAAATTGCAACATATAATAAAATCAATGGCATCAAATTATGAAAGAAGAATGATCAAACTACATAATAATTACTTCTTTTGGTCTTGAAAAATTAGTGACAAGCTAGTCAGCAATACAAGGTGATAACTCCAAGCAGGTTTCAAAGACCTTATGCATTTTCTACTGAATAGGCCATAGTGACAACACACAGATTCAATTGGTATAATATTTAATCTTTGGAGCCTTTTTTAAAAGTACTTGCCAGATTATTGAGTTTGTTTGGGAAATTTAGCACGTCGTTATGTTTTTCTAAAGGGATACAGCTTTACTTCTGGCGTGTATACTGAATATTTTGCCTTTGTTCATTGAGGTGGTAATACTGAATTAGCTTTAGCTAAAGGGAATGTTCTAGGTGTATTTGAAATCTCCAACTATTGGTATTTTTTTAAAAAATCCCTGATATATCTTAATGAAATCAATCATGTCTTTTAAACAAAATCCAATATGCTCAAGACAGTCTACCAATTCTAAATAGTTCAAATTCCATGAAGTTTAAATGAATACTTATGAAACTGAGTGAATGCCCCATAAAGAAAAACCTTACCGAACATGCACATGAATGCAAGTTATTCATCCAGATCTAAAAAGAGCATTATTAAGAAGCTTATTTCATTTTAAGATAACAAACAGGTATCTGGCATTGAACTTCATTCAATTTTATCAAAAGGTGAATTTAGAAATTGAACATTTCAACATTATTACTAACCTGTAGAACTTTCAATGTTGAGGCATATGTCGAAGGTCTACCGATTCCAAGCTCCTCCAGTTTCTTAACCTTTAAAATGCAGAATATGGAGGTAAGAAAGGACCATTGGATAAGAAGAAATCAAATGACTGTCTCCCTCCCTAAACCCATGTTGCATGCACTCAGCAAGAAGTGAATAGGATGATATTTGGATATTTTACACCATCACCCCCAAAGAAACATGTATGAAGGAAGAAAGAACAGAATATTTGAAAAACAGTTCGGATGCTTCGTCCAAAATCTGAAAGTATTCTTAGTGTATGTTATATGATAGCATTTACACATCATATTTCTGTGCAATGGCTTAATCATGATGACATTGTAGTTCACTGAGTAAGAAAACTGCCAGCAAGCAATCCTGTCATGAAGTTGAGAGATGTACCAATGATCCTTCAGAATAGCGTGCTGGTGCCTGAGTATGATGCTGCTTGGTTTCTACTTCACCAAGATATAGCCGATCACCCCTCTGCAAAACAAATTAGTCAACAAAGCGCAAACTAAAAAAGGGACATAAAAAATTACCAACACTTCAAAACCATTAACTTCAACAGCTAATCTTATATGTGCTAGAAAGGCCAACTGAGAAAACTTCATATGATAGAAAGGCTATGGAGCATCATGGTGATCAAAATATAAAACATTTAAAAATAAATGATAAATCAAATGAAAAATGAGTACCTTAAGCGAATCAAGAATGCCAAAAGCCTCGGCATAGTGCTTGACGCCATTACCCTTAGATTTGATTATTTCAGATTCATCATCCTAGGAATTGAAAAGAACATGAAAAATAGAAACCAAAAAAAGGGGGCCAGTATTTTTTAGACATACTAGCAATCATGTTACATGCGTTATAAGTAAACCTTCTTGTTGCTCATACATTTCCAATGTAGAACAAGTATTTTCAAATCAAATCACCAAAGAATGAACCAAAAATCGCAATCAAAATTGTGAAATTTCAATAATTATTAATACTCAAATATTTTTTTAAAAAAAAGGCAATGTAAATCCAACACCTCAGGAAACTAAAATAACATGGGTACTTAAACCAGTAAGATGCTAATTATTTATACTTGAAAATAAAGTAAGATGCTAATTACTGTGAAATAACCTAAATTTATGTACAAATTGCAATCAAACCAGTAAAACCAAAATTACAGTCATAGATAATTTCACATTTCTATCCCTATTAATTACCTTTTATTATAAACTTAAATTCATATAAAATGGAAACTTCGCACAAAATGGAGAAAATGTTCCATTTCAATGTAAAAGTATCTAGTAACAATAATATAGCAAAATTAAGAAATCCCACAATGATTGGGCATTGGATTTTTATTTGAGTCATGGCTACTTCAGTAACCAATTAAAACCATCAACTAGATCATAACTGATTTTACCATTAGAATTAAGAAATGTCAATAGATGATACATAAACTGTATAAGCAACTAAAATATAGATAACACTAGTAAAAAATAGATAATTCAGAAATAAAATACCATGTGATGCCATTTTATGCCCAAAGAAAAAAATTACCATCCATACTTCTACAATCTAAATCGCAATATATAGAAGAAAACAAGCAAAAATAACCATTAGTATACCACAATGCATTCAGATTTTCCATGTTGAACAAAGAGATCTCCCACATTCATCCACATTAAACACTGATAAGAGCAGCGAGAAATAGTATGCAAGCACATACAAGTAAAACTGTATATTATACCTGATAAGCAGACTGATAGCCAAGGAACCCTACTCTTGAGCATGAAGATCGGAAAATAATGGACTCGTCACAATTCCCAATTTCAAGTTGTATCTGATTAGAACAATGAATGCTAGGTGTTACATAGATGATATTATAATGTTCCACAACTATGCAGATAATAACAAGACAAACTATCCATTTCTCCATTTATATAGAAGGAAGAGAGAAATAAACCACATGCACATAAATGCAATTGCTACTAAAAGAAAAGAAGAATTTTTCCAGAGCAAGAAATCAATGCAGCTTCATCTGAAGCACAATGGCCACAAAAAGTTGGTGAGTAGTCAAGCCAGCTTATTCTGATTGAAATTGATGAAATCAGAGAACCATCATACAAATACAAACATTTGATGAGAATTTACGTTCCAACCTGCTCTGTGATTGAAGGTTCCATTTGACATGCCATTGTTCTTGACCAAATAAGAGTGTATAACTTCAATGAATCTTCTTCAAGTACACCCGCCAGCATCGCTGACATTAAGGACAATTCAGTTGTCAACTTCCACTGAATTTCATACTAAAAAATAAAATATCTGCAGCACAGTTCAAAGTACAAAACGTAACATATAAAAAGAACAAACAAAAGTCCGTTCACTTACATGGTAACCTCCGAATATTGGTGGGTCTAATTGCTTCATGAGCCTCTTGAGCATTCTTGACCTTCTTATAATACTTACATGCATTTTCTGGGGTAAAATGTGCCCCATATCTGCATAAATTCAAGTTTTTATTTATAATCAGCAAGTTAGAAGATAAGCAAACTTTCCAAACAATTAAACAGTGACTTTAACTACAATTCAACCTACAGTAAATTGGTGTCTATCAAGGAAAACTGTGATACCTTATTTTACTGCAACAAAAATTTGAAAGGACAAAAAGGATAATAGACTATGATCATAACAATCAATAAGAAAACAGAGGTAAGAATGTAGGATACACAAATACATAAGGTGCACTATTTCGCGGTGAGGATAGTAACTTTCCATGAATTTTCCATTTCTCACTCAACGACGGATTAAAGTTACCTATGATGATATATAAATTATTCATTTTTAAGTATATTATACACATGCAACAATAACTAGCATCGCAAAAACTGTTAGCACAGGCATATTGACAGGATATCAGCACGCAGGTAAAAGAAGATAAAAGTTTAGGGCCTAAGAATTTAGATACAAAAAATCACCTTTCCATAACCATGGAGCGAATGTCCTTAACAGCTTCATCAGAAATCTAACACAATAAACAGAAAGAGTATTATAAACCCCAAAAGATCACCAACCATATCAGAACTAGGACAGACAACAGAACATAGAGATTTAGGAAAGACGCACGAGTAACGAGACATGATAAACCAAATATCCACACAATCGAAACTAAGGTCATTAGTATCAATTCATGATCTACCACGGTAGCACGGATCAAGTACCAGAATAAAATTTACATGACAAGAAGCATATCAACTAATTAACAGCAAGAGGGGAGTACTCTATTGAAAGAGATATGAACTGAAGATAAGGTATCATCCTTACCAAGAGTGAAAGTGTATGCCCCAAACAACCAATTAAATGCAATTATGGCACTTGCAGCAAACCAAGATTGCAGAAGTAACCTACAATGTTTTCCATCTTTTCTGACATTTTAGGACAAGAAATCTTTAACTATTGCTAACAGGTATTACATATGATTTTAATCTGTAACTCCTCTTCCTCAGCCTAGCTCAACCAACCTCTAATTTTCTATCATTGTAATTATTATTTACTAGAATAAGACACCTTGACAACATTAGAGGAAGACACGTGAAGAATTCTCGTGCAGGGCATATGCACACTACAAGACCTTTCACTTGGGTGGGTGGGGGGAATGAAAGAAAACACATAACTGAAGCAAGAACTAGAGAGACCAAAGATGTACCCACATGTAGCCCATCTGTTCTGGTGTATGTTATCAACCCGGTTGCCACACCATCAGACAATTGAATCCCTTCATAAAGCTTCTGTGCAAGCTGTATTATTTAAGTGTGAAAAATAAAATAGTAAAAATATTGAAAAGTCAACCGATTAATCATATGTTGAAGTGCTTGATATAGAAGAGATCAAAACAGAGTGAAAAAGATACAGAAAACCATACATATAATTTAGCATGTAAAAGAGAAAGCAAATAAAGTTCGCTAACTTATAGGAGTTCATCAACCAACCATAGAGTTTAGCATGTTTAGAGGAAAGTAGATGAAGCATGTCAACTTATAAGAGTTCATCAATCAACCATAGAGTTTACCACAAAGTCCAAAGCAACTATGTAAAGAGTAAAACCAAACACTGCAATCAGAACAGAATATCAACATTTAATGAAGAAAATATCATTTCTACACAGGCAAAGTCTTTCAGTAAAAGGAGGAACAATTGCAAAATGATTCTGGAGTGTAAAATTAGAGACTTTCAAACGGCTGAGACTATGAAACCAAGTTTAACTCACAGAGAGCAGATGATAAAGGAAGATTACTGAAATTCCATAGTTTTATAAAACTCAAAAGAAAAGAAAGAACTTGCAAACCTTCATTGTATATGTTGCAGGAAAATTTAATCTGTTTGCAGCATCCTGCTGAAGTGTCGATGTTATATATGGTGCAGGAGGGTTTCTTCGGGTTGAGTTTCTTTTAGAGTTAATCACTTTAAAATCTTCTAAATTAATCTTCCGCTGAAAATCCTTTGCCTCTGTCTCTGAAGTGATTGAGAATTGGCCTAACTTCTTTGAATTAAAATGAGTCAAGTGTGCAGGGAAAGAAGCATCTTTTACTAGAGTATTTGATTCTTCAAATTTCAACTGAACCTCAATGGTCCAATACTCGAGTGGTTTAAACTCATCAATCTCTGTTTCTCTATCACAAATAAGAGACAAAGCAGCTGATTGCACTCGTCCAGCAGACTGGCAACCAGGTAATTTTCTCCATAGAAGTGGTGAAATGTTAAACCCAATCAGATAATCAAGAGCACGTCTGGCAAGATAAGCATGTACCAAGTTAACATCAATATCCCGTGGCATTTGCAGAGAACTTTTGATGGATGCCTCAGTTATCTCATGAAAGACAACTCTTGCTACACTAACATTTTCACCTAAAGCATCCTGCTGCTGCAACATCTCTATGATGTGCCATGCAATAGCCTCTCCTTCACGGTCTGGGTCAGATGCGAGAACAAGATTTTCTGCTCTGAGTAAGGAAAGAAAATGAGAAACTGAAAAAACAAATTAACAAAAACATTTGAAAGAATCGATAACAGTCATCGATGATAACATTACAACTAGTCTGTATCACTTAAATAGTATCATAAGACTTCTCTTTACAAGCTTGGTTTGAAGACTTCATTAAAAGTGATAGAAAAGAATACAACAAATATACCCTGTTTCAGCAACATCATACATCTGGATAGGTTAAACTACATCATGAAACTTAACATATGATTTCAAGAATTTATTGCAAGTGATAGAGGAACATGGAAGTATTTTCGTGTAGGCAACATCTGTAAATTAGACCAAAAGACTTTCTAACAGAAAACCTGATAAGATTTTCACTGAAAATGCTACATACCCACGCAGTGCAACCTTAATGCTCTTGAGATGCGTCCATGCAGCACTAGGGACTTCCCATACCATGCTAAAATCATCATCAGGTCGCACAGATCCTGAACGAGCAGCTAGGTCCCTAACATGACCATAGCTAGGCAAGACTTCAAACATATCACCAAGGTAGCCCTGAATAACCTTCGCCTTTGTGACAGATTCAACCACCATAACAGACTTCCCAGTGGGAGGATATAGTTGCTTCAGCTGCTTTTCTCGTTGAGATGAATTTTTCTGCAACTGTTTCTGAATTGGCTCATTAACTTCTCTCACTGGCTGCCTTCTGCTCAGGCCTGTACTTTTCTTTTTGGACTGCTTTTTGGTTAAAGCAGAACCATCATGAGCTTCCGTGAGTAAGTTGCCAGCTGAATTTTTCTGGAAAACTTCATTGTTAGCTAAACTTTTGCAAGATTTAAAACCATGCACAGACAGGCATGTGTCGATAGTGCAAAAGGCATATCTGTTGCTCTGAATTCTATATACGCAACAAGCGTACAGATATGCATGCATATTAGAAGGCCCAAGAAATCCAAATTCTATTTAGTATTAAATCACTGCTAACCTCTGAAGTCTGTTTGGGAGGTTGACCCTTTTTGCTAATACTTGAGGTCCCTGCCAGAGAAGAATTTTTTGAGCTTTTCACCACAGGTGCTTCCTCTGAAACAACAGTGCTAGAAATATGCTCCTTTTTGTTCTTGCTTCTTGACTGCTTTTTCTTTTTCAGGCTAACTTTAGATTCTGGCTTAGCATTGGTAACCAATGAAGTAGAAGTACAGTCAGGCCTAGCAGTGCTAACGAGTGAACTGGCAGTAGACTCTGGCTTATCAGTGTTAAGAAGTGAAGTTGAAGCAGGTGATTCAAGAGGGGCACCCTTGTTCCCATTGAGAGCAGCCACTCCCTTTAGCTTCTTTGAATGCCAATGAAACCGTTTGAGGCTGAAGCCAGTACTCCTTCCATCTCTGACGCTCAAACCATCATTCTTAGCTGCCAGTGAAGGGGATTGAGAAAAAAACATTTTGGAAAGAGGCACAGAGGCTGAGGTTGATCTGATTTTGGAAGTCACGCATGCAGAGATTACATTTCTATTCCGAGGTAGTGTGTAATTTAAGTGATTGGGTGGCAAAGCAAACATAAAGGCATTGTGAAAGGTTGCGAAAAAATTCAAAGGTTGACCAAATTTTGGTTGGCTCGACATGAGGCTTGAAGGGGGTCTGAGTTTTTTAAATCTAGAGTAAGATGGTATTGAAGACATAAGTTTAACAACCTTGAGCTGAAATTGAAACATCAATGCACAATCAGTTAATAGATCAGAAAATCAAATCTAGGATGCATCGTTTTAACTACTTACTAACATGTTGATGCCTTATTCAATCAAACAGATATGAATACATTACTACTATTGTTGATAAAAGTGCATAATATAGTGAAAACTAAGACACAAGATATATATGACAAAAAGGAAAGACCCAATTTTAAGTCATCTATTTTCATCAAATAAAAACTAAGTAATCTATCTATGAAAAAAAAGAAGGTGAAAATGAACCTTGGGCATCAACGACGGGTGAAGACGCAGTGATGCGCAATTAGTAGTTGTAGGATAAGACATCAAGCACCTCTGCATTTTCCTCTGAATCCTTTAATATCGGGTTCTAGGTTGGAGGAGAAACAAAGAGAAAGCTTACAAGGGTTTACAGATAGGTTATATTTCTTTATGATAATATGATATACTAAAATATCATCACATTAACAAAGTTTACTAAAATATAAATCATACATAACAGTAAGTAAAACATAACACTAACAAAGTTTACTAAATATAAACCATACTCAAACACAACAAACTAGTAGTAGTAACTAAAACATTACAAAGTTGACAAACATCAGCACTAAAACAACATCACATTAATACTTCAAATACAAACCAACTAACATTGATAACCTCAAATACAAACAACAGCAATAACAATATGATTCGAGTTGTCAAGCAGAAACAGCAGCATTAAAGAACAATATGAAACGGTGAGCAATTATTTGCTGAAGAAATAAATGGTTTTTAAAGTTAACATTTTTATTTTTGGAGGCCATTAATCCAAATGTTGTAAATGAAGTTGAAAGCATGAAACTTCGAAATGTTATTAAGCTTCCATCTCTTTCCAGTGCGTGTGGTGGTATAGGCTTCAGGATTTTGTCTCTTTATTGTGTAAAAAGAGTTGGGCAACATAACAAATACTTTTAATGTTATTAAGCTTTCATCACTTCATCAGATAATCATAATTAATTATTTAAGAAGAAGAATTGCTCATTTTTATCAGCAACCAAAAGCACCAATAAAAAGGGTGAAACAATACAATGAAAATGAAACTGGGTTCTTGCCTTCTTGGCTATTACATTGAAAAATTGTATACTTCAATGCAAAACGCAGAGAGAGAGAGAGAGAGAGAGAGATTACCCTGACACCGTTGAGAGGTCTGAGGTGTGAGACGGCGGCGGCTGCTTCTAAGTTGCGCGGGTGAGTGAGACTGTGAGGGCTGAGTTGAGCGAATGAAAAGAGGCTGAGTGAGCTTGTGAGGGTCGTGGAGGCTGCTGTATTATCTTGCATTTTTAGGTAAAATACACTCGACACCATTGAATTTAAGATTAGTATCTATTATACAATTGATTTAAAATTTAATAGTATTTTAACATTAAATTTTAGTTTAATTTTAAGCTTCAATTATACTAATGAGTCATTAAAATTACTCTACATCGTCGCACGTGAACAATTACGATTCGTCCAAGTCATCGTTTATAATATATTATTAATATAATCGAAGCTTAAACTAAAGTCTAGTATTAAAATAATGATTGTTAGTATAGTGGTATAATCAATATTAAACTTAAAATTTAGTAATATGTGGTGTAGTTTATATTTCAAAAAAATCTTACTCAATTTATATTTTTTCATATCTTTTAATTTCAAATGTTTTTATTAATTTTACATTTTTCATGTATTAAATAACAAATTAATTTTAGTAAAATACTTTGATACACAAACTTGTGTAAAGTTTATACAAGCCTTTTAATTTTAGGTTTAAAGTTTATGGATTTAAGTTAGTGTTTAAGGGTTTAGTGTGTAGAATTAAAGGTTTATTGTTAAAACTTAAATTTTATGGATTTAAATTTTAAAATTTATAGAAGGATTATATAATTTTTTTATACAACTTGTGTATTAAAACATATCCTTTATTTTTATATCTATTATAAAAAAAACGTGGTTTGAATAAATAAATAAATAAAATATTAGTATAATAAATTATATCTAATATTATTTTTCATATCTACTCTAATTTTTCACGTATTTGATGCCTGGCTTATTAATTTTTTTTTCAAAAAAATGCAACTCTTCTAGCATTTATAAGATCGTTTTTGTTTAAATCCCACTTCTGTAAACATTTATGATTTTTAATTAATTCTATTTGAATTAATATTTAATGAAAGTATCGATTATAATATTTAAATTAGTCAACTTGCTATTCTCATCATATATATCAATTTTATTTAATAATAGTTCATTTTTTATATAAGCACTATATTCATCTCAATGGTTTTCTAGTGCGTCATACCGATAGAAAATGGAATATTTAAAAAGTTCAGGAAACAATTTGGGGAAAAAATAGAAACATTTAAAAGCTCATAAACCAATTTGAAATGTAAGCCGTCATTTGGAGATGAAACTGGAATATTTAAAATTCTAAGAATCCAATTAGAACGAGGGTCATATTTTAGGAACGTGTGATGCCAAACACTAGCAATGTTGGTAATATGGGAAGATTAGCTGCCTAGCAATGTTGATAACAGATGAGGACTCCAGCACGAGATGGATGATTCTGCTTTTAAAACCACAAACTTTCTACTTACATGTTAGTAGTGTAGAAAAAAGATCAATTAATACTAATTCTAACAAAGAAATGCAGGACTCTTTGATTCCATTCTGTATGGATCGATCTTCAAATGATATTTGAAAGGCTTTACCTTGTACCGGTTCGTGCACTCATGGATGTATGGTACGTGGTACTTCTCTGTTTTCTATAAGATGTATAAACATCATCATATTGACTTGCCTCAATTGGGATTGGCTGTTGCTCCCATCCCAATCTTCCTGAGCCGCTGGGGCCTGGTTTCTGCTCGGCACTTCCGGCAGTGTAAGCCCCTGAATCTGGGTCTACCTGCTGATTTTGGGGAGGGGATGCAAGCTCCTCCCCTACGAACTGGAGGTTCTATATCATACTCATCATCTTCATCTCTAGAATCGGATTTCAAGGATCCTTCAGAAGGGTTAACCTCCCCAATCTCTTTGAAAAACTTCGATACTCTCTCAAGAACTTCTGATGGTGATACATTGGATGGAGGTATAACTGTTGGGATATCCAAAGGACTGAGGGGAGAGTAAGGCACCCCACTCCCAATTTGCATTTTTCTAACCATTCCAGGAATAAGACCAGGTGGGAAAAGTGGGTATGGGGGCAACTTTTCATCAATATTTGCTGATTGTTGTTGGCTAGAAGACTGAAGATTAGAATTTAATGGCACAGACCCTGGAAAAGCCCAAGTAGGGACTGAATTTGGAAGAAATTGCTGGTTTGCTAGCGATGGAAGCAAGGCAGCGGCCCCTTGTTTATCAGCTTGGTCCAGCACATTTGGAATAGAACTTTGTTTGTCAGGCTGCCACATAGAGACATTATTGTGTGTTGTCTCCTGTAGCATTCCTGCACAGTAAAATTTTAAGAAATTAAAAAGAAAGAAAGATTAGAAATACATGAAATGACACATCACACAAGGCCCAAGTTCTTTATTAGAATAGAAGAGGCAACCTGCAGGTGTTGAGGCCTCCACTGAATCAAGAGATAACTCTTTTGGAGGCCCAGCAAAAGTTCTGGTTGGTGGTCCACTAATCATCTCACTCTCGAGGGCATATATGTCATCTTGGTTGTAAACTTCCTTGGATGCCCAAAACTGCAAAATTCTCTGTAAACGTGACTGGTTTTCCTCATTTTGAGGATTGTGGTATATTCTCACAAGCATTGATCCTAAAACAGGTTTAAATGCAAGGGCTTCATTATCAAGGTCACGAGGGTTAGCCCTTCTCTGCAAACTGCAAATATTGAAGACAAATATCAAGAAGGATCTGAAGGAGCAATCACATTCACAGCATCAACAACAGGGAAACAGCAACAAGAGCGACCACGCCAATACGCCATGCTAGGGCCTAGGAAGCAATTATTACTTTTGGAGAGAATACACTCAGGGTCCTGAAGTGGTTGATAGATACTATAGAAGAATGTAAGCCTATGCTCTAAAGAGGAACG
This sequence comes from Hibiscus mutabilis, assembly GCA_019671005.1. NCBI lineage: Eukaryota > Viridiplantae > Streptophyta > Magnoliopsida > Malvales > Malvaceae > Hibiscus > Hibiscus mutabilis. Next base: position 71,672,424 of record CM033717.1, read on the forward strand.
TTGATCTAAGTTGATTTCCAACAAACTTGTATAGCATGTGACCTAGAACATCATGCAAGTCGGCAAATTAGACAATACTATATAGATGCACGTCTAAGATATCACAAAGATATTTTACTCAACAATTACAAAATCGATGTTAATAAGGAGGGATATATATGATTGTGGAACTTCGGACTTCTGACTGCATCAATCTAATATAACCGGATAACTAAAACACAAGAAAATGTTCAATTACAATGAGAAGACACATCCCCGTGTCTGCAAGGTAAAAACCACAAGGCCAGGTAATCAAGTTTCAGACAACATATAGAGAAGTAATCTAAAGGGAGAACTTCAATTCTAGAATACCAATGTTCAACTATAATTTTTTAATTAAATAATCACATGAATGCAAGTCAATATTGGAAAGGTACCAAAGCAAAAAGAAAAGAATCTAATGCTATAACAAGGAGGGGAGGAAAGAGATCTATGGTATCAAGAGATCAGGAACAAAGAAAAACAGAAGCAATGTCTCATAAAGCAAAAATCATTTGCAGCAAACTAGACAAAGAGCCATTACAGGATATGTTTAAGAAGCCACTGCAAACCAAACAACGGTGTCATATGCCAAAGAGAAGTACCTGTCAAAAAGAATGTCATTGACAAGGTAAATCACATGCAATTGCCTCTCTGAATCATCCAAAGCAAATACCCTATCTCTAAGCGCCTCAGCCAAAGCCGGTGCAAATGGAGACCTCTGCATGAACCATATCTTGGCGCTTTTGATAGACTCTTTAGTACCATTTAGATTGCTAAGCATGTTAGTAAGCTCCATCGCAACATCAGAGGGGAGTGGACCAGAAAGGCCTTTGAAGGACTGACCATAATCTGGCCGGCCAAGAGGAACAAAAGGCTGAGGATGCTGATAGTGATGCTGCTGATCATAAAATGGAGGAAAAGCAGTTTGGTGCAATTGAGGAGGAGGAGGAGGAGGAGCAGTGCCGATTGGAGGTGCATTCAGAGACGAATGATTCATGGCAGGATTAGTAGGAGGATGCATCATAGGTACGAAAGATGTGGTAGGGTCCACTTTGGGGACGTGTAGATAACCAAAGCTTGTACCTATAATAACTATTCCCCTCTCCACCAAAGAGGAAACTGTAATCAGGATTATCTTGCTGCTTTTCACGGATCATGGCTTCAAATTCAGGACCATTCTTAGCGGCATATTTCACAAGCTTGTCAATACGCTTTTGGAGATCAGGATCAGATGGGGGAGGAGTAGAAAGTGGAGGAGAATCATAAAGGCCATGGAAAGGTGAAGAAACAAGGTGAGGAGGCAAATGTGAAGGGAAAGCGGGAGGTGGTTGCTGTTGCTGCTGAAGATGAAGAAGTTGAGGGTGGAGTTGTGATTGGTGTTGTACTTGCATGTGTTGATGGTAAAGGGAATTGAGAAGGATGTGGTGGCAGGAAAGGAGCAGGCACTGTTGTGGGGAACTGTTGATGTTGCGGATGAAATCCGAATGGCTGTTGAATATTGGCTGCTTGTCACTGTTGTTGGGTGTAGGCCATGGCATTAGCAGATGCAGCTGCAAAGTTGTGAGGTGGTCGATCCATAATGTGGTTGTTGGAGGATGATTATGCAAATGGCTGTCACCAAAAAGTAGAAATTACTTTTGGGTTTTGGGACTTCCTGCTACAAACAAAGAAAACAGGTTCAATTCATCATATTTTAAACGCATTTTGATTGTGTTTTCTTTTAACATGCAACTGTTGTTAGATTAGCACAAATTAGTATGCATGCCTAAGGCAAGTGCAAGAAAATAAAGCTGCAGCAACCTTTAACACTTTTAACCATCCCTAGATTTTTTTTCATTGTTCTACTAAATATCTACAGAAGCATCTTATAAAAAAATACAACTGGGTATAAAAATAAAACATACTAACATTACAAACACAACAAACTAATAACATTAGTACCTAAAACATCAGTATGCATCCCTAGATTTTTTTTTCATTGTTCTTTAATGTTCTACTAACATTTGTACCTAAAACATTGCTCAAACACAACAAACTAATAACAACTAAAACATTACAAAGCATACAAACATCAATACTAAAATAACATCACATTAGTACTTCAAATACAATCAATAGCAATTACAAATACAAACCAAGCAACAACAAAAAATTATGATTAGACTCCTCAAGTGAAAAGAGTGCAGAAACATTAAACATTAAAGAACAACACAAAACTACCACTTAAATCCTAAGTATTTTTTATTATTAGAACAATATGAACAGTGAGCAATTATTTTAATTTGGGTCCGCAATACAATGGGGTTTATTAGTTGCTGAAAATTGAATGATTGTTAAGGTTAACGTTTTTATTGTTGCAAGCCATTAATCCAAATGTTTTCCATGAAGTTGAAAGTATGAACCTTCGAAATGTCATTAAGCTTTCATCTCATTTGTGTGTGTGTGTGTGTGTGTGTGTGTGTGTTTCATAAGCTTCAGTATGTCTCTTTAATGTGCGTATAACAAATACTTTTAATGTTATTAAGTTTTCACAACTTCATCAAGTAATAATAATTAATCATTCAAGAAGCAGATTTGCTCCTTTTTCTCAGCAACCAAAGGTAACAGTAAAAAGGGTGAAATCAATACGATGAAAATGAAACTGGGTTCTTGGCTATTAAATTAGAAAATTATATACTTTTATGCAAAAAAAAAAAAATACAGAGAGAGAGATAAAAATATTACCGTGACACCGTTGAGAGATCTGAGGAGTGAGACGGCGGCGGCGAGCTTGCTGCTTCCAAGTTGCGCGGCTGAGTGAGACTGTGAGGGCTGAACTGAACGACTGAAAGAGGCTGAGCGAGCTTTGTGAGGGGTGGACCGTGGCCGCTGCTGGCTGAGAACCGAGCAGAGAGGGTGGTTTCTGCCTGAACGACGCGGGTCGATGTTATAGGAATTTAGGGATTCGGTTTTATTAATACTGGAGTTTGTATCCGGTTACGCCCTGAAATTAAATTGGATTTAATTGAATAGTTACTATTTAAATATTTTATATTTTAATATATAATATTTTGAAATAAAAAAATTAAATTTTACTAAAAATATTGAAAATTATAAATATCTACTAATTGACTAAATGATAAAAATGTTTAAATTATTTCATTTTATATAGATTCGAATATTAATATTTACCTTAAGAATATAATATCACTTTACTTAATAAAAAAAATATCAATCTTAATCTAAAAGATATCGAAAATAACACAAGATAAAACGAAACCTGAGAATTGAGATTATACCCATAAAGATATATATAAAAGATAATACATTAAAACTTCAAGGTCTAAAACAATAAAATACATTAATCTCTTATAGAAAATTTAACAAACATCATTAAAATCTCGACATTTCTATTCAACTAAATACTTAAAAAAAAAGTGATACAATTTTTACTTCTAGTAGGGCTTGAACCCAAGACCTATAAGAGTTTTAAGGAAATAATTAATTTTGAAGACTATTCCATTAATACTTTTGATACATTGAAGATTTAAAAAATGGTCTAATCATAGAGAAATTATATCATAGGTCTGGGTCGCCACGTCATTTATGGTCACAACCAATAAAAAGTATCTATTTCATTAAATTTTTTCATGTCATCTTTTTACCAAGTGAATCTACAATTGGTAAAAAGTGTTTTTTAATTTAATTTACAGTAAATCTGATTGAAGATTCACTTGGTAAAAAGATGATATAGAAAATTTTAATAAAATGGATGCTTTTTATTTGTTGGGTCAATGGATGACGTGGCGAGCCGGGCCTATGATATAATTTCTCCTAATCATATCATATTGTAAATTTTCCTTAATTAAGAATGTGTGTTGCGATGATAAAAAAATAAATAAGGGTTTAAATAGAATATTTTAAAAAAGAAAATAATTGAAAATGAAAAGAGGTTGTTTATGGTGCAAGGGGCTCGTCTAGTGGTATGGCTGCTTGTGGTGTAGTTGTTCGTGACGCCACGGTATATAGTTGATTGGTTTCACACGACAACCTGGTATGTATTATGGATTTATGCTGAGTTATGGGGTTGCAAGCTCATTTTAGAGTTTGATTGCCTTGAGGTGATTAAGCTTTTAGAGAGTGCAAATTAATCTTCTAAGAGGACTCCGCTTGTTTATTATATTGGGCGTTTGTTGGATAGGTAATGGGTAATACGTATTGTTTATGTTCTTAGATAATGAAATATAATTACGGATGGTATGACTAAGCTTACTCGCGATGATTTGATTTGGCATAGGTTTTTTCACCCCCAGATGAGTGTAACCTTGTTACATAATGATGTTGTTAGTAGCCTCTTCATGTGAGGCCATTTTGTTGTTTGGTAATATTGTCCGGTGTACTCTTTTTTTCCGATTAAATTTAAGAGAGTTTATAACGAAATATCATATAATATCTCTTCATTTATTAAAAAAATTGTTTATTAACACAAATATTTATAAAACTTTCAAATCTCCAAAATCTCTACATGGCTAAACAAAATTACAAAACTACTGTTTTTAAAACAGCTGGTTTTATATATGAGAGGATAAAAGATAAAAGTCTTACAACTGAAACCATTGCGAATAAAGAAAAAATTCAAACGCAATGCTTGTGAAAGAAAATTAAAAAGCATCAGACAAATAACCTAAAACAACAACCCTTATCCTCAACAGGGCAGAACAACCCCTCAAATCAAGAAAACTAGCTCTCTCAAAAACTAAAGAAACTCAAGAAAACCAGCATCATTATGCAGATAACTAGGAAACCCGGGTAAACCATAGGATAAAATAGCAAATGCAACAACACAATTGCCAAACTCAAATGTTGGGATACAGATTTCTTCGATCCATATCCACTGCCAACACAACATTCATCGGACCTTTGATCCAGTACTTTGGAACTTCAACAGAACGACCCTCACGTGCAACTATATGGGCAGCTCTATTAGCCTCTCGATGAGCAAAACAAAATACAACACTTTCTAGACCCATGGCAGCATCTTTAATATCATGTATAATAGGAGCAATTAACGATCTATCCAAAACACCATTGTTCACCTTCTTAATTACTGCCAGGGAATCACCTTCTATAACTATTCTTTTGAACCCCAAGTCTTTAGCAAACAAGACCGCCTAAAAACACGTTAGTGCCTCGGTCACAAAAGCATCTACCACATGCCAATGAGGAACGGTGAAAGCTACCATAATCAGACCATCACTGTCTCGACAAATTACTCCTGAAGTAGCTTCCTTATTGTTAGCTATGTATGCTGAGTCAAAATTACATTTGATGACATTTTCCTACGGTGCTTGCCACTTAACTGGAGCATGAGCAATTGTCGAACGAGAAGACATATCCAGAGCATTATTCTCCCTTAAGAATGCTTCGATGAAAGAAAAACTTTCAGACACCGATGGAGTTATTCCCTCATGAACTACTTTATTCCTTGTGAACCAAATGACTCAGAACGTAACTAATAACAATCTTTGTTGTTTCTCAGAAAAGGTACTGAAAAAAAGAAGTTAACCAAATTGGCTAATGTGTGGTTATAGGATTAGATGGGAGCTGTATTCCCACCATATCCAATAGATGCCTCACAAACCAACATTCACTCATCAAGTGCTCTATATTATCACCTGAAGAATGACAAAAAGAGCATGAATTAATTACATTGAGCCTACGCTTCTGCAGATTTGCAAAAGTTGGGATAAAATCATTGGTTATTCTCCACATTCTGAGACCCCCAAGAGCTTTAGGATGAGTAAGGTGACTCCAAGTGCACCAGTGAATACCTCTTCGAGTCCCATTGCTTTGCCACCAAAATTTAGCCATTATTTGCTCTAATGTGTGCATAACAATGTAGGCAACAAGAAGCATTGCATGGCATACACCGAAATAGCTTGTAGAACGCTTTTGATTAGAACTTCTTTTCCTCTCATTGAAAGAAAGTGAATACCCCAGATGTCGACTTTTTTATTAAATCAATCCATAAAATAATTAAAAGCCTCTTTCTTACTCCTGCTTACCATCGTTGGTAGCCCCAGATACTTTTTGGGGTTAGAGGATATCTGTACATTTAACAAATTACCAACTCGATCCTTAACAGCAACACTGACATTACCACTGAAAAAAATGAGCGATTTATCATAATTCACTCATTGTTCAGAAGCATTGCAGTACATAGCCAATAAGGACTTCATCTGCAAACAGCAAATGGCCAATTTCAAATTTGCTTCGTCCTAATTTTGCAGCCTGTTCTGTCCCGTTTCTATTAGCTTCATTCAACAACACACTTAATCCCTCCGCACATATGATAAACAAATAAGGACTTAGAGGATCTCCTTACCTCAAACCACATGATGGACGAAAGATCTCACCAGAATCGCCATTAAGACCAACTGTATAACTAACTGTTCTAACAAATCTCATAATTGAATTCACTCACTGCTCATCAAATTCCAATGACAACATCATCCCCTCTAAAAACGGCCATTCCACTCTATCATATGACTTACTCAAATTAGCTTTAAGAGCAAAAATCCCTGCTTTCCTGTGCATTTTTGTTTTAAATAATTCAACAGCTCATACGCAATAATAACATTATTAGAGATTTGCCTCCCGGGAATAAAGCACCTTTCTTCATGTCGACACAAGCATCTAACACTACTGACAGATGACAGGCTAATACTTTTGCCACAATTTTATACAATACATTGTATACTTATTGGTCTAAATTGAGACAATTGATGGGTGTCGAATCCGTCAAAAAATAATACCTACTTATTCTTTGAATTTGTAGTAGCGGCAAGTAGGGTCGATCCCACAGCTAAGAGATTAAGTTCACAAGCAATTAAAGTAAAATGGGGTTTGTGTTTGAGTAGAATTGAAGAAAGCAATTTAAAGTAAATGAGAATTTTATATTAAAAGAAACTCTAGTTAAGGTAGATCCCGGTATATTAATCCAAGTTTTAGATCATCGAACTTCACAAAAGATAAACCTGCATCAATCTCAAATAGTTGGTTATAGGTTAATTGATAATCCACAAGTAAACCCAAACTCTCTTACTTAGTAGATAATCACTTAATAATCCATAAATACTAAATCTTATTATCAAGATTAAAACCTTTATATAATACATTTAGAATTAAAACCTATCAAATAACTTTACTGAATTAAGAGACCCAATGCACATAAACTATCAAAACACTAATCCGTTAATTTATCAAGAATATGAATTCATACCTTCTAAGCCGTTGCTTGGTTACTTACCACTTGTATCAAGGATGCCTCGATTGGTTGTCGTATATATATAATCCAATATATACGTGTTGAATAAGCCCGAAAGATATAAAAATACTTGAAGAAGATGAAGAACAAGAAATCTCACTAAAAACTTTTATTAATAACCTCGAACCTAAACCTTAACTAAAAAAAGAGTTTAGCAAGTCATGGAGAAGGGAAATCAACAAAGAAGAGAAGGATGAGAATTATGGGATGATTGATTTCTCTTCTCCTCATGACCCTATTTATAATAGAGGTCATTTACATCAACTAGGAGAAGGAATTACAATAAGATTTAAGTTTTAAGATTTAATTTAAAACTATATCCTACTCCAAATATAATATAAAACATAAAAGTTCAACTTGAAGTGGAATTCCTCTTCTAATATTAAGTGCCCCTTAAAATCCAAATCCAACTAAAACTTCTCTTTTAAGCATGTATTATCCTTTAGTTGTCAAAATCCCTACAAAAATCAAATACTTGTTAAAATATAGATTTATAGTTGGATTAGAACACTAAAATATATGTATATATATGTGAAAAATATGCAAATATTAGACTTATCAACAACCGCTCCGAATGATTCACTTTTGGTATAAGAAAAATATGAGTATCATTAATTGTACTCATGTCTGATTCACCATTCAATATTGATAGGCAAAAAGCTGTAACCTCAGCTCTAATCACATTTCGGTATTTTTGATAAAACAAAGTAGGGAATCTGTCAATACTTGAGGCCATCAATGGCACCATACTTTTAACAGCGTTCCATACTTCATCTGATTGAAAAGGTGCCAGCAATGTGCTATTCATGTCTGTTATGACTTTCAGATAAACTTTATCAAAGATAATAGGGGCGTTAGCTGACGAAGATGTCTGAAATAAATCCATAAAATAATTGCTGGCAAGCTTCCGTAACTCATCATTTCCTATAACCCAATTCCTACCATAATCATATAATCTCTAGACATAATTCCTCTTCTTTCTATAAGAAGCAAAACTATGAAAAAATGGTGTGTTGCGATCACCATGTTGAAGCCAATTCATACGGGCCTTTTGTTCCCAAAAGCTCTTCCTTGTCCTCTTCCATATTAAGGCCACGTTTTACTTCTATTAACTCATCAAATGCTTCCTCCTCAGGGTCACACAACGCCAACACTCGTAATCGAGATTGTAATTGCTTTTTACGTGCTGAAGAGGTCTTCTTGTTATTTCTGCTCCAGGATAAAAGGGACTGCCCAAGGCTATGCAAATGAACTGGAAGAATCTCTGTGGACCCAGACCAATATTTCTTTATTGCATCTTCTACGCCCCCCTCTAAAATCCAGTTTGCATCAAATCAAATGTGTCATTAGGAACACTTGATCGCTGGAATGTGTAACTCGTAGTCCCTATGAGTAAGGAACAATGACCTGGGAATGTATGGCTTAAGTGAGTGACTGAGTGACCTGGAAACATTACCCACCATTTAGGATTTGCAACTGCTCTATCCAAGCGTTCACATACATTATTCTCAAGAAATCAGCATCTTTCCTAAGTATACCATGGACCATGAAATCCTAAATCACTGAGATCACAATCATGCAATGTCTCTCAGAAAATAGCCATGTTTCGTTCTGGGCGTAAGCGTTGGCCTTGTTTTTCAAAAGAAAAAGAGATTTCATTGAAATCCCCTGCAACAAGCCACGACAATGATTAATCTGTACCCAGATGTCACAGCAAAACCCACGATTCGGTTCGGAATCTTTCATCAGGACATCCATAAAAGCCAGTAAACCTTCACACTACATCATTGCTCTCTCGAATGATAAAATCAATGTGCGAACGTGAATAAATTCTTAAATTAACAAAACTAATTTTTAAAGGAACATGATTGTTTATCGTATGAGATTTTTAGAATGATTTTTAAAATAATTTTTTTATTTAAGATCAAAATCCAAATCTAAATATATCATCCGTATAGAATTCAGCGAATTGTTTCAGTAAAAAGAGGATGATATTCATCGAATTCGAGCAGCTATACAAGTTTGGCGTGTTTTGTTAGGATATTTTTTTGATATAATAATTTGAAAATGTTTTTGGACTTATTTGATTTTTTGCAAACTTGCATTAAAGTCCAAATAACTTGAAAATATGTTTTAAAATGTTTCTAAGGCTTTTGGCATGTTTTTAAAATGATTTTATATAGCCAAACTAGCTACTTTCTCAGCGCCGTATTGATACGGAACAACACCGTACCGATACATTTTAAGGTTTCAGCTACAGTGATTTTCCTATAGCAAAAACTCGTACCGGTACACTCTTAGCTGTACGTATCGATACGCCTCAATATGTACCGATACCTCTATGCTTTAATTTCTCTAATGGCTATTTCCCAAAGAGGTTGTACCGATACGCAAAGCCCGCGTATCAATACCTACTACACCATATTGGGAAATGCGGCATGGAAATCATCCTCAACAGCTCCAATTCATCTCTAGCGACCAGATACGGCTAGAATCACATTTTAGAGTACAGAAGTGACCTTCAAGCACCAGAATCAACTAATGATCAACAAGCTAACATTCCAATGATTGAAAAAAAGTCTTAGTTCTTAATTTTCACATTCTTTCATAGAGAACTTGTGAGCTCAACTTGTTATAATTTGCTCAAGTGTTTTAGGATTGGGTGAGTGCCTAAATTGTGCAAACAATCTACCTTATGAGGGTTTTCAAGTTTTATAGTATTTCTCTTTGTATAAGAGGGTTTGCTCAAGCTTTGGGATAGAAAGTTTTGAGTGTGTAAGGGTTGCCTCCTTAGCCTGGAAAAGGAGAAGAAATTCTTAGTGAATTTGTTGGAAATCCTTAGTGGGGAAGCTAAGGTAGTAGATGTAGAGCTTAGTTGAGAAGCTCGGACCACTCTAAATCATTGTGTCTATTTCTATTTATTGCTTCCACCAAAATCACCCAAAATTGGAATTCTCCACCAACTTGGCAAGCAAATCGGTTGAGGATATCAGGTTTTACAATTAGTATCAGAGTGAAGCTCAATCGTGAAGGATTAACATCATATTGAGACGATCCCGGCAAGCTCAATCAACAAACAATCAACCGATGTTCATGGCGTAATCAATAGACAATCCACCATTCTTCAACGGTGAACATTATGTCTATTAGAAGAATAGGATTAACATCATATTGAGATGATCCCGGCAAGCTCGATCAACAAACAATCAACCAGTGTTCATGGTGCAATCAATAGACAAGCCATCATTCTTCAATAGTGAATATTATGCCTATTGGAAGAATATGATGATGTACTTCATCAAGGCCAAAGATTATTGTCTTTGGGATCTTGTTGGAGATGGACCATTCGCACCCCAAAGAAGCAAGGCGAATTGGAATGCAAATAAGAAGAAGATGATGGAGCTAAACTCGAAAGTTTTATTCATTCTATTTTGTGCATTGGGACCGGAAGAGTATGCCAACGTATCTTCTTGTGAGAGTGCCAAAGAGGTTTGGGACAAGCTTGAAGTGGTCCATAAAGGTACAAATGAAGTGAAGGAGACAAAGATTGGTCTACTCAACCTCAACTACGAAAACTTCAAGATGAGCCCGGATGAAGACATCAAGAGTATGTTTGACCATTTCTCCGCGACCATCAATGAGCTAAAAGAATTTGGAGAGGAGATTTTGAAAGACGAACTTGTTCGGAAGTTGATTTATTCACTTCTCAAATCATGAGAGTCAAAGAAGATGGCAATCATTGAAGCTAAAAACTTGAAGGAGCTCAAGCTTGATGAGCTCATCAGGTCTTTACTTACCCATGAATTGATGCTTCAACCTTTAAGAAGGGAGAATAAGAAGAAGATAAAAGAGCAAAGAATAGATGTAAACATCATTTTCTTCAATCCTCCACAAGCCATCAAGAAGATTCAAGTGGGGATGAAAGTAAAAATGAAGAGATGGCCTATCTCTTCAAGAAATTTATCCGATTCATGAAGAGTGAAATGGAATAATACAAGCATGAATCGAAGAAGAAGATGAAGGATCCCCACAAGAGCTTTAAATATAAGAAGCAAGGACACACCAAATACGATTGCCCTCGCTTCAACAAAAATGGATCATCTTCAAAGAAGGCATATGTGGCAACATGGAGTGATGAAGAAGACTCCACCGACAATAAGGTAGCCCACTTATGTCTTATGACCCTTCAAGAAGGTGAGGTAACTTCTAACTCATCTATTTCTAATTCTTATACTTTTGATGAGTTACAAGAGCCTATGACAAATTGGTTTTTGAGTTCAAGGCTTCATTTCGAAAAATAAAAGGTTGATTTCAAAATTGAAAAACAAAAATGATTTGCTTTTAGAAAACCAATTTGGAGTTTGAAGCAAGAATTAAGGACTTTGAACTTAAAGTCTTAAACTTACAAAATTTGCTTCAAAGTTTAGAAAAAGATCATCAAAAAGAGGTAGATGATCTTAAGAAAGAAAAGCTTTGATTTTTGAGGAACTTGAAAAGAAAAACAATTTTGGAAAATCGAACTTGTATAAAAGACAATCTAGTGTCCCTAGATTTTTTAACGGTAAATATTTTATAAGTATTTTGGTCCCAAAAGGACTAATTACTTCAAATAAAAATGATGAAATTATAAAATAGATTCCTAAGGGTAGGGGTGTGCATTTCGGATATCCAAAATTTTTGGATAGGTATTTTAGTGATTCGTATCCGATCTGAAAAAATCGGATACCCATTTTTCGTATATCTGAAATTTCATAATTGATATTCGAATATCTGAATATCCGAAATTATGAGTTAATTTAATTATTTTTTTGAATTTGGCGGTCTTATCCATGAACATTTTAGGTTTTCGAATATAAAAATCAACAAATTATTAAGTATAACAAGATTTGTATCCATAAAAAATTCAATTTTTCATATATAACAAGTAAAAGTGTTGAATATAACAAGATTCATATCTATAAAAAATAAAATTTTCGAATATCCGATCCAAATGTAAAATCACTATCCGTATCCGATCTGAAATTTTTGGATATCCAATCCGAATTATCCGAAAAATAAAAAATAGATCGGATATCCGAAATTTCAGATTGGGTCAACGGATAAACGGATCGGATCAATCGGATTGGATTTTTTTGCACACCCCTACTTAAGGGGACTAAAATTTTTGCAACTAATGTCATTGGATCCAAAGCAATTTAGATACCAACAATTACTTGATTGTCTTATTGTAGATGTGATGGAGCTAGTTCAACAAATGATATGAATTCTTAAAGCTCTATGCACACAAGGAAGAACACTTGAAGAATGAGGCTTAACATACTACCTTTGGTTCAAGTGGTAAAAATTAATTGAATTTTATTTATTTATCTTGATTTATTTCATTTAATTCAACTAGTTATTCATGAATTGTTGGACTAACATCTTGTTTGATGCTCGAGTAAGGGGGCATTTTTTTTAATTACAAAATCTTTTTAAAACCTCCATCGTTATTGAACTTCAAGTTACAATTGTTTTTGAAATAACAAAAAGGAGAGAATGGTTTGAAAAATGGAATTTTCAAATGAATAAGGGGGAGCTTTTAACTCTTTTGAATCTATTTTCTCTCATTCAAAATTTACTTTACTAATGGGGAGAATCACAAAAACAATTTTTCAAGTTGGTTCTATTATATCAAAAAGGGGGAGATTGTTAGGATATTTGTTTTGATATAATAATTTGAAAAATATTTTTGGACTTGTTTGATTTTTTACAAACTTGCATTAAAGTCCAAACAACTTGAAAATATGTTTGAAAATGTTTTTAAGGCTTTTGGCATATTTTTAAAACGATTTTATATAGTCAAACTAGCCATTTTATTAGCCTCATACCAATACGGCACAACACCATATCAATATATTTTAGGGTTTCAACTATAGTGATTTTCTAGTAGCAAAAACTTGTACCGGTACAATATTAAATGTATCGATACAGAGGGGGTCGTATCTATATGCCTTAATACGTATCAATACCCCTATGCTTTAACTGCTCCAATGGCTATTTCCCAAAGAGGTTGTACCGATATGCAAAGCCCGCGTATCGATACCTACTACACAAGATTGGGAAATGAGGCATAGAAATCATCCCCATCGGCTCCAATTCATCTCTAACAATCAGATACAGCTAGAATCACATTTGAGAGTATAGAAGGGACCTTCAAGCACCAGAATCAACTAATGATCAACAAGCCAACATTTCAATAATTGAAAAAGAGTCTTAGTGCTTAATTTTCACATTCATTCGTAGACAACACTTGTGAGCTCAACTTGTTATAATTTGCTCAAGTGTTTCAGGATTGGGTGAGTGCCTAAATTGTGCAAACAATCTACCTTGTGAGGGTTTTCAAGTTTGCAAGGTATTCATCTTTGTATAAGAAGGTTTGCTCAAGCTTTGGGATAGAAAGCTTTGAGTGTGTAAGGGTTGCCTTCTTAGCCTAGAAAAGGGGAAGAAATTCTTAGTGAATTTGTTGGAAATCCTTAGAGGGGAAGCTAAGGTAGTGGATGTAGAGCTTGGTTGAGAAGCTCGAATCACTCTAAATCATTGTGTCTATTTCTGTTTATTGCTTATACCATCATCACCCAAAATTAGACTTCTCCACCAACTTGGCAAGCAAATCGGTTGAGAATGTCGGATTCTACAAGTTTTAATTAAATATTTAATTTAAATCTGTTAGGATATTTGTTTTGATATAATAATTGAAAATTAGTTTTGGACTAAATTGAAAAGAATTCAAAAATGATTTTAAGTCCAAACAACTTGAAAATATGTTTGAGGAGTCTTCAAAAGGTTTTGGTAAGGTTTGAAATGGTTTAAAGTAGCCAAACCACTGATTTCAACTTGATCATACCGGTACAGTATACCCCGTATCGATACATCTTAAGGGTTTCAGCTACAGGTTTTGAAACTGCCAAAACCCGTACCGATACAGGGCTTGCTTGTATCGATACGGAGTAGGAGCATTTCGGTACGTTGTATAGCGTGTCGATACGCCCAGCTTTAAATGCCCAATGGCTTTTTGAAAAAACCAACGGCTAGTTCCCTACAGCCTAACAAACACTCGTACCGATACGGTACAGTGGCGTTCCGATACTGATACGCGCCCAGGCGTATCGGTACGCAAAGCTGCATCAGACTCCAATAGCTAGTTTATGAAGAACACATATCGATACGGCTAACCACGTATTGATACGGACAGCTTCAGAATTGCAATTATTACGGGAAATAAAGGCTCCAACGGCTCTAATTCAATCCCAACGGTCTCCAACGGCTAGAAGCTCTTTTGAGAGTATAAAAGGGACCTTCAAGCATCTATGGAAGACTAATGATCCAAAAGTCAACAAAATTATGATCAAGATTTGTTTTAGTGCTTAATTTCTCATTCTTTGTATAGACTACACTTGTTAAGCTAAAATGTCTATGTATGCTCAAGTGTATTAGGATTTGGGTGAGAGCTTAAGAGTTCAAACAATCACCTTTTAGAGAGATTTCTAGTTTGCTAAGTTTTCTCTTTGTACAAGAGTGTCCCCAAAGCTCAGCTTGTGAGCTTTGGATGCTAGACTTGGTGAGTGAGTCTAGGTTGTAAATGGTTGCCTCCTTAGCCTAGAAAATGGAAAGAATTCTTAGTGAATTGGTTGAAATCCTTAGTAAGAAGCTAAGGTAGTGGATGTAGGCTTTGTTTAGAAAGTCGGACCACTCTAAATTCTTTGTCAATTTTGTCTATCTTTTGTTTCCACTAAAAATACCCAAAAACCAATCTTCTCCACACTTTGGCAAATAATTCAGTTATGATTATCAAGCCCAACAAAATCAGACCTAATTAAATACTAACAACAAATAGAAAAAATTAGTAAACTCGTCAAGCCAACATGGTGAGTTCATTAAAATAATATTATATATAAATTTTAGAACTCGTCAAATCAGTTTAACGAGTTCACTTTAAGGATGCTAGATAAATAATTAATTTTGTATCGGCATCGGAAAGATAATTAAAAAAGTAATGATGATATTTGCGTAAAAGCATCATTATATAAGGTCATGGTTTAATCATTAAGAATGATCGTAGTATGTAAATGACTTGTTGTTTTTTTAATCAAGAAAAGAAAATTCATTCAAATCAAACAAACAAAATAGGAGATGAACCAGACAAACAAAGCCACATGTACAAGCAAGAGGCCAACATGGCCAGGAAACAAGAGGCACAAGGCCAAACAAATAATAGGAACAAAGGCCTTGATCGCAGAACAAATCTTCCGAAGCAGAAATTAGAGAAACTAGAAAGAGTCTGACGTCTTAACCCCAAGTGTTTTAACACCAAACAACCACCTTGGATAGTTAGGGATACCCGCCGTTGAGCCCAAGGACCAGGGAGACAGAACCGAATGAGAAGAGGCCATTAGAGCCTTAGATCCATCATGCACCATCTTCTTCGTAGAGCCACCATCAACGACGGCCGCCACCACTAAAAGAGATGTCAAAGAGAAACTCTGAGCAACCTACAATCGGAAACACAAGCATCAACGACCCAAAAAATTGAAAAAGAAAAGAAAAAAAAGCCTCGACCACAACTCAAGAGCAGGGAGCCCAAACTCTTCTCCAAGGAAACCTTCTTCCTAAACCATTCGAAGACCTACTAGAGGGCAGCGGCCGATGCCAGAAGGGCCAAACCCTCATCAAACGGTAAAAGGATCCACAAAAAAACCATTCAAAACTTAAAAGAATTTTGGTTAAGGGCAGCACTTTTGCTAAAGAAAATCCGTCTTTTATTGGGGGAGTCTAAGGAACGGCAAGTTAATATACGGCTAATAAACGACAAGTTCTTACTATTGTTGGATGAGCATGTTCTTTAAAAAATTTAATTTTGAACGTTAGATCAAGAAAAAAGTGTGTAACCGGAAGTGTGTGTAGCCGGTAAGTTAAAAAACACGACACTTAAAATGTTACCCATCAACCTAAATGTTACCAAAAGATATAACATTTTAAGTTGACATGGTAAGTTTAGAAACTTACTAACAAGTATCGAAACTTACTATAATATGTACTCACCAACATAAATGTTACAAAAAGATATAACATTTTAAGTTGACATGGTAAGTTTCGAAACTTACTAACAAGTATGGAAACTTCCATAATATGTAACATTTTCGGTTGCAACCTAAAATTTACAAAACACGGAACTTAAAATGTTACCCACCAACCTAAATGTTACCAAAAGATATAACATTTTAAGTTGACATGGTTAGTTTAGAAACTTACTCACAAATATTGAAACTTACTATAATATGTACCCACCAACCTAAATGTTATCAAACCAATATGTATAACTTTTTAGGTTGGAATGCTATTTTTTGTAAGTTTTGAAACTTCCGACTAAGTTTCGATACTTGTCGTGAAACCTAAAATGAACCAGTATGTATAACATTTTAGGTTGGAATGACACAATTTTTTTATGAGTTTCAGAACTTCCGACTAATATTCGATATTTGTCTTAAAACCTAAAATGTAACCAAAACATATAACATTTTATGTTGGAATGACAATTTTTTGTAAGTTTCGAAACTTCCGATTGCAACCTAAAATATTGCCAAATATTTAGGTCAGAGTCTAGCCGAGTTTCAAGTTCCTTAACTCTTTAATGATGATTTTGTTAATTCCGAATTAAAGCTAAAATTTTCTATTGGGTATTGAAGATTTCTTAGAGTATAAACTTGATTTTAACAAATTAAACTCAGAAATAGGTATTTGAAGAAATAACTTATTTTCAAGTTCTTTTTAATGGTGATTTTGTTAATTCCGAACTAAAGCTAAGATTTTCTATTAGGTAATGTAGATTTCTTAGAGTATATGAGTAATCTAAACTTGAGTTTAACAAATTAAACTCGGAATTAGGCAATTGATGAAAAAATTAGCTTATGTTCAAGTTTTTTAACTCTTTAATGAATTAGGCAATTGATGAAAAAATTAGCTTATGTTCAAGTTTTTTAACTCTTTAATGGTGATTTTGTCAATTCCGACCTAAAACTAACAATTTGTATTGGGTAATAAAGATTTCTTAGAGTATATGAGTAATCTAAACTTGATTTTAACAATTCAAACCCGGAATTTGGTAATTGATTAAAATTGTAATATTGCTTTTAAGTTATAATTCTTGATTTTCAGTAAAACTTAGAGCAAAGTTCTGATACTTATCGTGAAATATTTTTATTCTTGGACGATCAAATCTCATATAACAATTTAGGTTGAAGTGAGTAAAATTTTAAGTTCTAATCTAAAATGTTATAAAAAATCATAACAATCTAAGTTGCAACCTAAAATGTTAACATATTAATTTGAAAACCTAAACCTGATATATTACTCAAAATCATAACAATTTAGGTTGCAACTAAAATTGTTACTAATATATATAACATTAGGTTGGTGACCGGATAAAGGAAAGAAACGTTCACGATGTTTATTAACCACATGTTAACCTGTCCTACGGCAAACCTACCCCTCTTATTGGCTTGATTTTGAAAACGACTTGTCATTGGAAAGCAACATCTTTGCCTACTGATTGTGGACCTTGAATCATGTAATTTCAATTTATAAAATATATTTTATTTTATTCAAATTAGTAATCTTATAAATAAAATTCACTTCATATTAATGTATGCTGAAATATATGAAAAAAACGTCATTTTATTAATTTATTATTACAATTTTAAATAAACCAACCACCAACTGCAAAGAAACTTTTACTAACATGGAATCTTTTAAATTGATCGCCACATTAATGATATTGGTTCAACTGTTAAATAGCATATTTTGATCACTCAACTGTTAAAACATCAACAATTGGTCCGGTCTCACATAATCTAACGGTAAATGGGCAGAAAGTAGCATGTCTTAACCTTAAAGACCAAATTCAAGATTTGGATTCCTATTTGATTACTTTCGAATCTGTTTTCGATGAATCAAAACCAGTAGATCGAAAAGGGAGATGACAGCAAGAAAAAAGAAAACCATTACCCTTCAATTTCATGTGACCTAAAATATGTGTGTGTGTGTATAAAATTATAGAAAGAGAAGCTTTTTTACCAGCTTTTAATCCTATAACTATACTCAACATTCTTCACTTTAATGGCAGCAAGAAACCCGAAAACCAAATATAATATTTATAACTACTACTAATAAAAGTGTAACATATTAAGCATAATTATACCAAATCATCAAACCCCATCATCTTCTGAAGTTGTTCCAAAACTAATGTTATGACATTAGGCTAACTTCCAAACAATTGTTGTTTCAAAGTAAATGTTAGACATTTCAGGCATCAATGTCTGTCAGACTACATAAAGTGAAAGTAGATGTAATAGATTGATGAACACGGTAAGTTCTATCTTTGGTTTCTTGTGATTTTGTCTGTTGTAATACATACCTACAAAAGAAAGGAGAAAAGCCCTACTCTCGAAACTCGGTTCCGATATGGATTTGCTGTTAGTGGTATTGTATCAGAGGTGGAGGAGAAGATGATGATGATCTGTTGAGATATTCTCTAGGATCTACTCTTCAGTATATGAACCTGACTATACACATATAGGGGATTTCTTCTAGTATATGCTTCTCTACTTTTCTGCACTGGTGAAGTGTCATATCAAAAACATTAAAAAGGATGCCATTTGATTAGAATTCAAGAAATATTTTAGTATACAAGTTCATAAGTCATAGATACTCGTTTCCAAGTTCAGACCATGCTTACCTTTATTTCCTACTGTTCATTAGCTTTTCCTGCTCAAAACAAAAACCCGAAAACAATTACAAAACAAATAGCTTTTAATCTGGTAACCGTAGCAGGAGAAGAGTTCAAGTTACAACAATGTTAAGACAATGATAGTACCTTGGCACTCTGTAGACGGTCACTTAAATGGAGGTCACTATCGCTAGTGGAAGCAATGGGTTGTAATGCATCATCAACCGCTGAAGCAGCATATGAAGTAGAACTTTCATTTGATTCCACCGATGCCAGATGCTCAGAGAGATGATTTTCAGTAGATTTCTTAGGGGAAGCAAAAGGGCTATCAGGAAGTACATGCTCTACACTGCTCTCATGACATACGAGAAATGGAGATTCAAACAAATGAGAAAGGCAGCTCAATGACAATCAACTTCAGGGGAGTCTGGAAGACAGTAGTATAAAATGAGGGCTAGTTTAGCATCATTCTTGAGGTTGAAAAGTGTTCTTCAAAAGCACCTGGCAGTCAGAGTCTTGGTTTGGTTCCAAAAGCACTTTCAACCGCACACTTGATGGCAAAATCCATTTGTTTACAATTGCTTTTGCGGTCAAAAGTTCTTTTGGACAGCCAAAAGCAATGCTAAACAAACGTTCCAACAAAAAATACAAAATATGACATCTGTACAATCTAAATGTCAGAATTAAGTTCCATGTTGTTAAAGCAACATAATACCCTTTGGGGTTGGGACACTCTTGGCTATTTCCAACTCTGACTTTTTGAACACAGGTTGATTTCACTTCTTCCAGCTCAACAGCATTCATGCTCGAGGGAACGGCAGCTGTATTATCACCATTGACTGCCACAAGAAATAATATAAATTTCACTACAGCATTTTTCTCTTCCACTCCTTGATTTGACAAATTCAAACATATTTCACAACCTATTTTGATTTTATTTTCTTTTTTTGAATGAGATACGAAAACTTATCCACACAATATTCACGAATCCAACAAAAGATAAAGATCTTAGAGTTAGAAGTGAGGCTGTTTTGCAAACCTTCTGAGACTTCGTGTTTAATGCTGTAAGGTGAATCAATATTTTGACCTGAATGGAAATATGCAGGCAAGGAAACAGAAGCGCCAACAGATAGGCTGCGATGGTGATGGTGAATACTGTCATTCTTGAAGTCTGGAAGTTGCAAGTTCATGAATCTTCTCCTTTGCAGTTCAATAGCTTGCTGGAGATCAGTTTGCTCTTTCAATTCTCTTCTCAACATCATCTCCTGTGTATTGTAGAACATATTTGCCCCTGTAAATATAGAGAAATTGAGAACCCTAAAACCTAAAGAGCAAAATAAAACAAGAGAGAAAGCAAATTTAAGCATTTTGTTTCAGCTCGTATCATTTAATGCAAAATCCCCACAAAGAGCCATGCTTTTCTGTTTTCTCACCAGCATGAAGGTCATACGGCTCTCTAGAATCAAGCCCTGAAGGGCTTGAACAAGGAGAAAACTCCCCCCTCTCAAAATGTTGTTGCAAGTGTTGCCTCCTGCTATTGTTCCATTAATGGTTACAAGATC
Source organism: Hibiscus mutabilis (assembly GCA_019671005.1). NCBI lineage: Eukaryota > Viridiplantae > Streptophyta > Magnoliopsida > Malvales > Malvaceae > Hibiscus > Hibiscus mutabilis. Next base: position 71,693,074 of record CM033717.1, read on the forward strand.
AATGCACGGGTAACGACAAATTGCAAGATAAGAAAGCAAACAAGAGAAGAGGCCATACTTCTCAGGAACTTTTCCTTTTTCCTTGTAGGGCTTGACAATCACATGTGAATTACAAATGAAATGGGGATTTCCTCCGGACAAAATGAGCCTCACAGTCTCTGGATAGACAAACTCTACAAAACCATACATTCGCTTTTGCTGGTATGGAATCCTCACATCGTGCACTGGTCCAAACAAGCTTTAAATGATACAGAAACACTAAAGTGAATTCCCAAACTAAAGATTTAAGAAATTCATAAACCTTAGTTCATAAGAAAGAAAACCATATTTTTGTGGCTCCTTTCTAGAATTCTGCATAAAAACAAATCAAGAAAATTATGCAAGATAAATTTAGTCGAAGCCTCGGCCAACCAAAGGTTGGATATATAAGTAGCATTCCTTTTGCTCAAAATTGTAGTCTCTTTAGTGAACACAATATTCTACATCCCTTAGGAATGTCAAAAAATCAAATAACTATGGTATTGCAATAAACCTTTATACTCGAATTACAGCATTTGGACTCTCGCACAAATTGTCAACTCAACTTCTGTAAACATACATATCCAGCAATAATGCATTTTCAACCCACAAAAACATCAATTTTTCCCATCCACGTCACCAGCCTTACCATACAGCTTACTTGCTGGTTTGATCAAGTCCACAAACAACAACAGCAGCAGCATAAACTTTTTCTTTTTTATAAGAAAGAACAAAAATTCTAATGAAATGTTTTCCTGGGATATTACAGAGGTAAAATATGCATGTCGCTCCTTCATACATTAATTAAAATTAGCTTTGCTGAACTATTAATAACTCACTGGAGTAAGAGGATTGATTCTCCATGTGTAAATACTGTAACCCATATTTCTTCTTTCAACTACAAATGAAGAAACTACTCAATTCCTTAATTTCCCATATTCAGAACAAAATTAGAGACAAAGACAATTAAGTGTTGCCTAAATTAACACGGGTAGTTTCAAGAGGTATGCTGATGAAGAATTTGTAGCCACCAATAAATATATTAAATGAGATCGTGTATAGCATAAAAATGTGAATCCCATTGAAATATGCCTCCGATCATTTGTGTCCTTTTATTGTTATAAGAACTATCAACAATTTGACATGCCCTTTATATGATCATTTGCTTCTAAGATGGATCATATTTACTTGGGTATCCTCTCCTCACCTGAAGAGTTAACAACAATCAAAATGCATTTAGGATATTTATCCTAACATAATTCAAATATCATGCACTGTTTAGTGGGATAAATATCTTACCAGAGATGAACAGTGATTAGCATAGTATATTGCATATCTCCAAACAAACAAAGTAGGCAGGATGCAAAATAGATAACATGTATTTGGAAGATGACAAGGATAACTCAAAATTAATGCAACAGCTAGACAAGGCATCCATGTTGATACGGTTAACATAACTGTAGATTGTACCACAAAAATAGAAATCATGGCTGCAATAAGTACCAGGGAACCATCATAATAATGATGTCAAATTGCATATACCAAAAGCAGTACCATAGAATTGGTTATAACCTAAGTTGCAACATCAAAACTAAGTGGGCAAGCAAATAATTCAAAATGGAGCTACCCACTCAACAACATGCATAGAAACTTATCATAAACCTCAACCTGCATATAAAAAATGCCAGACCATTTAAAAGTGAAAAATATACCTGAAGTAGTTTGAAATATCTTCATCTCTAAGAGTACTATCAGCTGGAAAAGTCAGGTAAATCCGTGTTGAAGCTGAGTTAGCCTTCTCTGCAAATCCCATTGCAAAATAATTATTCCTTTCAGCTAGGCTTTGGGCAAACTTGCCAATGTCCTCATCAAACATCAATACAGCAGCTCTGCAACATCACAGTGTGCCAAATGGAAAAGAACTTAAATTTAGCATAATAGGCCATACTTCCAATGTCATGCCATGGTTCTTTTAACTGCCCCTCCCCCCCCAAACACCATAATAATACCACCAATTATCTTATAAATTAAACCCCACTGCTGAGCTAAACTCAAGTCAATTAACATTATGAATCGCAGCATAAAAAATAATGCCACGGGCCAAATATAAGTTCCCTGCAATTCAATCAATAAGTGTGTACGTGTAAACCACAAAGAATAAACAAATGAACAAAAATGGACTAAAAGTAATCAATCCATAGCAATAAATATAGAAAATAAATGTGAAATAAAAGATATACTATAATTTATTTCTGGGTAAATTAATGTAAACCAAAACAAAACATTACATGGGTTCAATGACCACCGGAAAAGTTTTAAGAGCCCTTGTACATAAAATAGCCAAAATACTTTAACAGGCAGAAGGAAACAAAAATGGGAGCCATTTAACATGCCTCTGGGCATCAGTTTGCTGTTGCAAATGAATATTCGTGTTTTTTCCGCAATGCAAGGGAGACGAAGCACCACCAGCCAGCCTTTGCTGACGTGCAGCAGCTCTCACTCTCATCATTTCCACATGTTGACGATAAAGAAGGTCCGTTCTTACAGTTAAACCACCAAGGCCATGTGAAAACTTACAGTTATCACCATTCTTACAAAAACCCCCAGCAAAATAAAGACAAGGCTTGTAACCACCCACAATACCACCAAATCCACCGGCTTCTTCAGCCGTCCCAGAACATGCATCACTTGCAGAGGAACTCCTCCTATGACCAACAAAGTCGTCGTTCTTAGAAGTGGAAGAATCGTTCAAGAAAGAAAAATAATTACTCATTTGGTTCTCATCGATGAAATCATTGTTGCTATCTCCAGTCCTGTGAGGAACCAAGAGAGACCCAGAGCTGATATTTTCATAAGAAAAAAAAGGACTCGGCTTCAGGCTACTAGCAGGAGAGCAAGAAGGCATGTTCTTTGAATTTTCCAAGAACCCATTTCGTGGAATGAGCCTAGGAGACGACGGAAGTGGGTTTTGTGAATTGTTGGAGTTGGAGCTGGAGCTGGGGTCTTGAGATCGGGTTCAAAGGGGTAGACAAAGTGCTTGACGAAAGTCCCAGATGAGCTTTAGCCTTGAACACAAAGGACTGTAAACGGCCTTCAGGACCGAAGGCCAAACGCATCATATCCCCGTCAGCCAAGTCCTGCATAAGGATGTAACACATGATTTTCGAAGCATTTTCCGGGTCTAAACGCTTGATGTTGCTAAACAAGACGTCGGTCGTGTCGAAAAGATCCATGGGGAATTTTTTTGTTTAGTGATCGAGAAACACTATGGAGTGTGGTTTCTTGGGTTCTTCAGTTGGAGATGAGACAGCAGGGGAGAGAAAGAAAGAGATTGAAAAAGAAGTGGCGCGGTTTTTCCAGGTTTATTTTCCCTTCTTTTCCGAAAAGATTAAACAAGAATGGGGGAAATCAGATAAGGGAGATGAATGGATTGGGAGTGGGACGCGGGAAATTGCTGTTTAGGGTTTTTGAAGTGGAACGAACAAGAGCGGGCTTCACCTCTCTATTCTCCCTCTCTTTTTTCTCTTCCCTTCTTGCCGAGAAATTAAAAGATAATTTTGTCCATCACATCATTCGTAATTTAACCAATTAAATCAGTTTTTTTAATAATTATTTAATAATTATACACTTTTTAATTACATATAGTCTTTTAACAAAAAAAAGTCTAATTACATATAAGAAAAAGATAATAATCCACCTTAAAAAAATAGACGAACCTAATTAATAGGGACTACGGATGACGTAATTAACATGGTTCATCTAATAATTTTTCATTCTTGCCTTTTATTCTTACTATTTTCCTCTCTAAATATCATCTAGGGGTGTTCAAAAATATTATATTCGACTGATTCAATCCGATTATCCGTTAATACAATCTAAATTTTTGGATGTGATCTGATTTTTATTTTTTGATCGAATATCTGATCCGATTTTAAATTTTTCGAATCGCAATATTTCAGATTTTGGATAATCCGAAAATTCAAAAATTCATGAATATTAATCTTTTTATATTTAATAATTTGATGCGTGTTATATCTGGAAATAAAAAAATTAAAAAATTCGTAGATGCGAAATTTGTTATATTTAGTAATTTATTGTTTGTTATATTCAAAATTTTCATAAAAGACGACCTTCAAATTCAAAAAAATAGTTAAATCAACTTATATTTTCGGATAATCGAATATCCGATATTCGAATATCTAGATATCTGATTTTTCCAAATCAAATACGAACCTCATATCGTCAATCCGAAAAATCAAATATCCAAAAAAATGGATCTGATATTTGACAATAAACACCCCCAAAGTTTTTATCTTTCTTTCAATCAAACACCTAAATTGCATCTCCTTCGCCATCCGACATCCCCACAAGCCAATGGTTCACCGCCCAAAGCGTCGTATACCTCACCGTTCGACATCGCTATCCTCTACTTGCCAGTGAGAAGTTAGTCGACCTCTTTTTTTCTTTATTGTTAGGTGTTTGTCAATAGTGTAATTGACGGTTTATTGGTCGATTTTTTAAGACGAGGCGATAGGGCTTTCGTTAGTGAGGGTTCGATTAAGACAATGATGGTCGGTGATGGTTGAATCGGTGATCGGAGTGGAGAAATTTAAGGATATATGGTTGGACTGGGGTTTTTAGATGGATTAAAGAATATTGGGTTAATTAATATTATTTTATCATTTTATTTTTCTAATTTTTGGATTTTAATTTCAAAGAATGATGAACCATGTCACGTGTTCGAATTTCATTGGATAACATGAAAAAATTAACGTTTGTTACGGTAAAAACCTTAAATGGATCACAAAAAAACGTTAGACACGTATTCAACTCAAATATAGTTCATGCATTTACCTGAGAAAAAAATATAATTTGAGCACTTATTTGACAAAAACTTGGTTTACATTTTCTTCTCCTATTTTATAAAAGGCTTAATTGTCAAATAAGTGCTTAAACTATACATTTTATTTTATATAGATGCCCAAAGTATTTTCCAAGCCAAATAGGTGCTTAACGTTTTTAAAGTTACTTGTTTAGGTGCTCCGCCTTTAACTTACTTTAAAAAATTCCTATATTTTCTAAAATTCACAAAATAACCCTTAAATCCCTAGATCCCTAAATCTGGTTAGTTTCATCATCGTTCATCACGCTGTCAGCGACGGAATGAAGCCTCCTTCTCTTGCCACAAGACTCGAACGTCGTTCGTTAGTCGATCGTCCGCCGTTTGCCGTCGATCGTTTTTTTCTTTCGCGAGTTTAATTTTATTTCGAAGGTAGGCAAGTTGTCTGTCGACTATCGACGACGAAAAGATGAGAGAAATAATCGCGGAGGTTTGATGACGAAAGTGGTGGGCACGCTGTCGGCGATTGACAGATGCAATGATTGAAATCGGACATAAGAATTTAGAGATTTGAGAAATATTTTGAAAATTTTTGAGAAGTTTAAGATATTTTTGAAAATAAAACACGTCAGGTGTCATATTTTTATTAATTAACGAATTTTTTTAACAGTTGTTAACGGTAAAACACTTAAAATACTCTGACTAAGTGTTAGATATTTATTTAATTTAAAAATACTTTAAACGTCTATCTAAAAAAATATAATTTAAATATTTATTTAACTATTAAAATTAAATTTATGTGTTACAGTGCTGATTTCTCTTCAGTCCACTGTACAATTTCGTGATGTAATCTTTTCAAAGATTTACTGTGTCAGTCAAGGGACCATCTGTTTTTTTCCTCTCTTTTTTCTGTTTGAAATATTCCTGGGCCGTCCGATGTTTCAAAATACCGTCTGATGTCGGGATCGAACGGTTGAGGTTTCACCTTTATATTGTGGGTACAAATTAGGAAGACCATGTCAGAAATATTTGAATCCCACCATTTAATTTAGAGTCAGGCTGTCAAAGTTTCATTTTTTATTTTTACTTTTTTTAAAAGGTAAAAATGTATTTTAATCATCTCATGGGAGGTGTGGTTTCAATTATTTTTTACTTTTCTACTTTTTATGAAAATAAACCATGATTTCAATTATTTATTTCAGTGGGGCCCTAGTCGATTTTTTACATGTGTTTTTCCTTTGTCAAAATAATTTAATATTTTTATAATTATATTATATTTTTTTATTAAAAAATATACTTTATCGTATTTATCTTTATTTGATTTACAACTTCTTTCTTTTCCTACGTTCTTCAAATTTCTAGCGGATGATTTAACCATCAATGTCTATTATGTTTATCTATTTTATATATTTATAATTTTTTTACGAAAACTGTCAAAATTATTATCTTATTTTTGTACCAGGTCTGTTCAAATGTTTACGAGGCCTTTGCAACTTATTAAGATGATATCACTTAATTTATAATTTTAATGATATATAAAGTTTTTTTAAAGATATTTTTATTTTAGTAAAAAATATATTATGAGACCATCTTTAAAGTTATTTTCTCTTGTAATTTATTAAATCAAAATATTTTGTTATTCCTATAAATATAAATTCAACTCATTTGGAGCTCATCTATTCTTAAGGACTCTGTGCAGTCAACCATCTCGCACATATCCAAAACACTCATTACTTTGCACAAACGTTGGTCTTACTTTTATAAACTAGTTTTTTTTTTTCATTTAACATCGACAGTGGCGGATGTAGGATAGGTCTAGGTTGGCTTTCATTTCACTAACTGTACTCACCTTAAAATATTATTTGTGCCTACTTTGAAAATCTAAATTTCTTTTTAATTATTTATTTTACTAGTGTATCCACTTAAAATTTTATTTGTACTAATCTATGTAAAAGAATTATGTTATTAATATTTAATATATGTGTCCACCTTAAAAAAATTTGCATCCGCCATTGAACATCGACGTGTCGTCGTTTCTTCTAGTATAACTATTACATTAGATATGGTCGGGTGTTAATGAGGTGATTCATTATGATTATTATTATTAATAATGATAATCACTTAAACAATATCATTTTTACAAGGACTTAAATTTGGTTGTATTAAATAAGTATGCTAATTTAGAATAGCAGTATTTTAAAATTTTGATTGTTATATTATTATTATTATTATTATTACGAATGGAACTTAAAAATAAAAAACACTGATTTATTTATCAAAAAGAAGCAAAGGATTGATATGTGCTTAGATATGTTGTATAGGTTCTAATATGGAGTGAACTGACAACTGATAATAAAGTATTGTTTTAAAAATTGAAAAGTTTTTTGTTGGATAAGATTAAAGGGGAGTGTTAATGAGATTAAGATCTCAGTTTTTTAAATCAAATTGTTAATAAATATTTAACAAAATTAATTAACTTATATTACAAAAAATGGAAAAATTAAATTATAAATTTACAAGCTTAAAAATTTTGAAATCTATTATTATGTCCCTAGGTTTAAGAGTTTTAATTTTTGTATGTTTTGATAAAATATATATATATAATTATTAAATATTAAATTAAAAAATGAAAAATGAAGGAGAGAGTTTATGTTAGCTATTTATTAATATAGTCGAATTTGGACAAAATTTGAAATCTATACTTCTTGTCAGGTCGAGTTTGACCAAACATAACATGTGTCAATTCTACACCCAACCTGACTTATATACACCTTTGAGCTCTGCGTAATACTTATTGGATCTAAATTTAAAAATAAAAAATACATTTAAAATTAAATAATTTAAAATATAAAAACTAAATTCATAAACCATAGACCTAATGATTTAAGTTTAGCCAGCCAATACTTTGCATTTTGGGTTTTACATAGGTAGCTAAAATGAGAATGGTACTATATTGGTAACTATATTTTTGGGTGATATACATGTAAAAGAATACATGGCTGATTTGAAAGAATATTCACTTTCTGAAAATTAATTAGAAAAATACTTTCATTAATGATTATGTAAAAAAATATTTTTTTTCGGTCCATGTAAGATAAACTTACTTTTAATTAAATGCGAGTTATGTGTTAGTTAGTAAGAAATAAAAAAATAATAACTTATTAATTTTTTACATCGTTTTTAATTAAGTACGAGTTTAAAACTCACTTTTAGCTAAACCGAAACAAGGTATTTTTTACATAATTATTAATGCAGGGTATTTTTTTAATAAATTTCCTAAAAGAAAACATTCTTTCAAATCAGCCAAAATAAATCTTATTAAATTTAAAAATTAATGTAAATCACCCAAAAGGAAATGGGAATGCCGCTTAAAAATCTAGAGAAGAAATAAAGTGGTGGAGAGTTGAGGTGTTCCGTGGGACCACATGCAGATAATCAAAACTATGATGCTTAAATGAAAATCTCATTTTAAATTGGGTAAAACTTTAATACTCAGACTGTGTAAAATTGATTTTAAAAAAATTTATGTATTTATACTATAAAAATTTAAATCCTAAATTCTTAACTTTAACCCTAAAAAATTAAACCTCATACTCTAAACCCTGAACCTTAAATTTTAAATACTAACCTTAATTTCTAAATCTTATAACATAAACTCCTAAACCTTAAAATCTAACATATAATTTTTTTTTTCCTTTTAAATTAATTCACGCAGTACGTAGAAGAAGTTTGTCGGAACGATACAAGTGATCGTGTAATATGAAACTCAAAAGGCTTCTTTACTCACGCGCTGCAAGATCCGTGTGTCTCACCACCCTATTTTTAATTACAACTATCAATATAGGTCTTGTTTGGCAATTAATGAATAGCTGATAGTAGATTACATTAGCTAATAACGGATTACATTAGCTGATTTGACCAGTGAATTATATTAACTGATTGTATGAAAGTGTTTGGTAAAATTAATTTATAGCGGATAGATATTTGATTATTTAAATAAGTAAAATAACATATAAGGATATGATTATATTCGATACTTATTTAAATAATTTATTAGTTATCAATATTTTGTATATATCAATATTAATTAGATTATGAAAATAATTTTTAATATAACATTATTAGGCATATTTGAATGATCTATATATTAATATATTTTTATAATTATTTTTAATACAATTTAATTAATTATTAAATTTAAATACAGATATAAATGTGTGGAAATGAAAATAAAAAATATTAGTTTACAAATATCACAATGTAAACACGTGAGAGTGAATAATTAAAATAAAAATATTAAATTTAAGTTATTTAGATTTTTTTATAATTGTCAAGGCTAAAAGATTCTTTATAACTCTAATGTCAAAATCTCTAATTTCAAAAAACTCCTATTAACAGCTTTTTTTAAATTAGAGTTTTCCCTTAATCCGCTATTTCAATATGCTATTCACCAAATATCTACATTAGTGAATTTGACCGATCAAACTGCTAATTTTAGCTCAAACCTCTAATTTTTGCTCAAACCGTTATTTACCAAACAGAACCATAGTTAATAAAAGGCTTAATAAAAAATCAACCCCTAAATTATACTTGTTGTTTGTTTTTAGCCCTTAAACTATTCTTTGGTCAAAATAAGTCTCTAAACTATTATTTATGGTCACTTTAAGTTTGGTTGTTATTTAAGTCAAAAGAAAACTATTTTGACTAATAAGATATTGACACATCATAAAGTTTTTTTGACTAATAGATAATTTAGAGACTAAAAAAAAGAAAATAAAATAATTTAAATACTTATTTTTATCAAAAGATATTTTCAAAACTTAAAATGACAAAATTGATACTTTAAAGATTTATTTTAACTATAAAATATATAATTTAAGGCTTGTAAGTTTCAAAACTTAGCTTTCCCACGGAAGTCAGTGAGAGGCTTGTAAGTTCTGCTTGAAGCTATGGGTTTCCTTAGAGGGATGAGGTGGTCGTACCGCTTCTGGGACCACGATATGCACCACTAGGGGCTGTTTTTTCGACAAAAGTTTGATACCCTCCGCAGGTAAGCTTTTCTTCTGTGATATTTTCTTCTTCGTTTGTTTTGGGTCGCTCCATCAATCACTCTTCTATAAGAATTGAGTAAGCCGATCTCGACTTCTCATAGACTGGATTGTCAGAATCTGCTCGCAAACAAACTTGCTTCTTGCCCATGTACTCATAAAGTATCCCTTAATCTTTAGCCTCTTCTTGATCAGGATTTCCCCCTTCCTTTAGTATTTCTAATAAATAGAAGCAGATATAGTTAACCGAACGCCTTTTGACTGTTATAATCTCTCGCTTTTACTCTTCTCACGAATTGGATTCGAACCACCACAACCAAGAAGGCCCTACTTCACCAAGCAAATAGTAGATCGTGAGTTCTTAGGAAGGAAGACTTAAAAACTGCAGGGGATTAGCACGCCAAGGGAACTGGATGGAAAGTTGACAACTTAATTGCTTTTTTTAAAGGGACTGAAGGAAAGGTTATTCCTACAAAGGCTCCCACGGGATAGATGAAAAATATCAAATTCATAAGGTCTATCCCTATCCCGCCGCTCTTCTTAATCCTGATGGCTTTTCACTGCAGATTACTTTCTACTTTCTGACTGACTAAAAAGCATAATTCGAATTTTAAAGGATGGAAATTTGGCCTGCACTGACATCGATCGAAAGAAACTCCAACTCAAAGCTAGTAAGGGATAAAGTAAAGGCTGTAAACTAGCACTTATATATATATATATTATATTTTAGGGGCTTACTTGCCTAAAATCACTACTTGCTTGCCCGAAAAAAAAGCATATGGTATAGAGAAAGAAAGAGAATAAAGAATATGATAGAGGTCCTGCAAACCCGAAGGTTTAAAATTTAATTTTTTAATATTTTAATTTTAAATTAAAAAAAAAACTCTAGAAAAGAACGACAGATTTTGTCCACTTATCTTCTTCTTCTTCTTCATTTTACATCAAAATTTTTCTTAAATGGGTCTCAGAGAGGAACTCATTAGTCATTACACTCCTCAAAAAAATAATTATACTATAATCATAATTATAATAATATCAATAATAATCAACCAGTAGTAGCCATTATTGTCCTTTTTGATGCCAAGTCCACTCTTTTTCTCTCTTTTTATCTGCTTTTTCACCCCTTTCATTTTCCTCCACCTCCTTGTCCCTAGAACTGAAAGCTTTTATTTTTTTTTCCGGGGAGGGTTTAGTTTTCAGCACTTTTTTCATGGATTCATATGAAGCAACAAAGATAGTGTTATCGAGGATCCAAAGCCTAGATCCTGAAAACGCTTCGAAAATCACGGGTTATCTTCTTATTCAAGACCATGGCGAAAAGGAAATGATACGTTTAGCCTTTGGACCCGAAGCTCATATCCACTCTTTAATCCTCAAAGCCAAAACCCGCCTGCGTCTCTCCGTTTCGAACCCGCCGACTCCTTCCACTCCCCTTTCTCCTTCTCCTTTCTCTTTAAATTCCAATCTTTCATATGGCAGTGTTGTTAATGGAAGCAGCGCCATTGCAAATGGCAATGGAGCAATCGATGATTACCAGTTCCAGGACCCCGAAGGTTTGTTGGCAATGCACGATTCTCTTTTACATAGGAGAAGCTTTTCTGTTCCGGGTCTGTGTTTTGGTGCTGCCGATGATGTGAACTCCGGGATTGGATGGAAACCTTGTTTGTACTTCGCCAGAGGGTTTTGTAAGAACGGTGCTAGCTGTAGGTTTGTTCATGGAGATTGCGCCGCCGCCGATGGAGGAGCTGCACTTAATGAGTTGGAGCAGTACCAGGAGCTACTTAGATCGAAAGTTCAACAGAAGCTAGCTTCTTCAGCTTCTCAGTTCATGGCGGTGGGGGCTTCTTCTTTCCCGTACAGCAAGTCTCTTAATCTCCTCCTCCAACAACAACACGACACTCATAGCTATGGTAGACCAGCCATGGCTGCTTTGATGATGGGTGACGAGCTTCATAAGTTCGGGCAGCGGTGCCGGCCCGAAAGAAACGATTTTTCGGGGATGGGGATCGGAGCAGCAGTTAATCCGGTTTCTAGACAGATTTATTTGACCTTCCCAGCTGACAGTAGTTTCAAAGAAGAAGATATTTCAAATTACTTCAGGTAAAGTTACTGTTTTTTTTAAGATTGTTGTTGTTTGAGTTTTAGTACTTATTGTTCTGGTTTAAAGATTGTTGCTTGCTCCCCCCTTTGGATTTTTCCAGCATATATGGACCGGTGCAGGATGTGAGGATCCCTTACCAGCAAAAGAGGATGTTTGGTTTTGTTACATTTGTATATCCGGAGACAGTGAAGCTGATTTTAGCTAAAGGGAACCCGCATTTCGTCTGCGATTCTCGTGTGCTCGTTAAGCCTTACAAGGAGAAAGGGAAAGTCCAAGAGAAGTAAAGGCTCTGTTCAATCTTCTTTATTTGCATTATGTTGTCTACTTTGATATGTAAGTGAATGTAATTTATCTAATTTATAGGAAGCAACAACAGCAACAATTGGAACGAGGGGAGTATTCGGCCTGCTCGAGTCCGTCTGCAGTTGATTTGAGGGAGCCATTCGATCTCCATTTCGGTTAGTAAACCAAGGCCCTTTGTTCTTTCATCTTGAATTTTGCTGCATTGTTGGTGAATTTCGAATTTGAAACTTATTTAGGATCGAAAATGTTTTACAATACTCAAGAGATGCTGCTGAGAAGGAAATTGAAGGAGCGGGCTGATTTGCAGCAAGCCATTGAGCTTCAAGGAAGAAGTCTAATGAACTTGCAGCTGCTGGACTTAAAGAACCAGCACCAATCTCAGTTTCATCACGGTTTGTCCTCCGGATCCCCTGTTCCGTCCCCGACTGTACCCCGTACTCCCAACAATCATGCACTTATTTTTCCAGCTGATGGCATTGATCCAGAAGTCCCCAAAGGTCAACTCCGACGTTGGTTCGATCACCATATAAACAAAGTTAACTTACTGTTCAATTTATCAGTCTGGTTTACCCTTTTTTGCTGCAGAGAACGACGGTTGCTCGATCCCTGCTGTTTCGAAGTTGGCTGCTGCTATAAAAGGCGATAAGCAGATGGAGGAAATCAATGCAGTTTGTAATTATAGAAACGAAAATGGTAATAGTAACACTAAGGGGAAGGCCAATACCGAAGAAAATGATCTACCCGAAAGGTACAAAACTTAAATGCTAAATGTAGATAAACAAAATAATAACTATGCTGAATTGGGCTATCTTTTGGTGATGGATTTAATGCCTTTCTCATACGAACAGCTTGGAGCACATTCGCCCCGATAACCTATTCGCTTCTCCAAAGAAATCAGCCGGTGATCACCTCTCCATCTTCTCCACCTCATCTGCAGAGGCCATAGAAGCTGACAACAAAACTGGAACCCCAACTACATCTTGTTCTAACGGTAACTCGTCGCCGGCCAATGCTTCCGGCCTGAACATGGCTTCTCTCGAAACATGTCTTCTACAAATGCCAAGGTATATCATCATTCTTAATCACTTTCCATTGCCATAGCATCCAACAAAACAAGTGGAAGTTAATTATGATTAATCTTTTGCCATAAAAAGGTTTTCGTCTGGGTAAGGAACCATCGACATGTAGTTAGCAAACAAAGAAGGAAAATCGACTTTGCCGGGGTAAGAAAACACAATCAAACACCTTGGCATCGTGGTAAAATCCGATCATCATAAAGTTTGAACAATTTCTTTGTTCTAATCTTTTGCAGAATCAGTGGCAAATTAAGCATATACATGGAAGATTAAACCAAAACCATACCAACAACAAAGGAAGAAAGATCTGCAAGACAAGATCAGTGAAAGATCACCATCATCAATACAATACTACTTACAATCAAAATACTTTATATATATATATGTCTAGGTAAAGGACAGAGGAACTGATTTATGCAAGCGGGGTCTTGGCCTTTCCTTACTGGTGACACCCTAATTGCTGGACCACACAACAAATAGTGTAGAAACAAAGGATACTAGTAGACTAGTAGTAACTCCTTTCTATCTCAGATTGTAATTTTCATTTTTACTGTCTCTTTTAGGGTTTTTTACCCTCTTTTTTTTCCCCGAAGGGAGGTGAAAAAAAGGTTGTGTATGAACTATGTCACTCTGTGTACAAAATTAGATCCCCAAGAAGTTATAAAAGTACTTTACCAGAAGCTTAACAACTATACTGATATGAGAACCCAAAATGGCAAAAGAGTGAAAGGGTAAAAAGATATTGACAGACTGTGGGTTTTGTTTTTACTGGTGTTCATGTTACAATTATTATTACATTATCTGTCAGCCATTAGATTATGGTGAAATATGCAGAAGTGTAAAAGAAAAGGTGAGGTAAAAGAGAAAAGGATGGTCCTTTCTTCTTTCATCATGTGATTAAAGTTAACTTTAGGGGACACTTTTGTCTCATATTGTGGCTTCTTTTCTATGTTTTTTGGGGTGGGGACATGTATGAATGGGTAAGGGCCATATTGTCACATGGTTTCTGACAAATTTTCATATGAATATCTGGGTACCACTCACTCCCTTCACTCCCAGTCTCTTTTAACTTATACAGAGTTTTTAAAATACAAAAGCTTACTTTTTTAATGGATTTTGGTGCCCCTATTATGTTTTGGCATAATATAATAAGGTTAAACCATGTTGGTTCTCTCTCTCTGTCTACACGTGCTCTTATGTTTTAATGGCATGTGCATTAGTGCTGCATGCACATCTTCTTCCCTTACAATACATATATTTTATCACGTAAACACTAACATAATACGAATACACAAACATTATATAAGTACACAAGTTAGTACGCATGAGAAACGAGCACATGTTTGATTTTTTTTTTTGAAAGGGAGCACATGTTTGATTGATCCTATTAAAAACAGCTTTTGGTAATAGGAAGTGTCTACACCAGAAGCTTGAATGTTAAAGATTACTGTCTGGATCAATTGAGCTCTACCGGTAGAAGTGGCAAATATGTTATTCGGTTCGGTTTCGGTTCAGGTTATTTTAAGTCTGAATATATTTGGTTTAAATTCGTTTCGAATTGGTTCGGGTTTGGTTCGGTTTTAATTCAGGTTTATAATGGTTTCGGTTCGAGTATCGGGTTAGAACGACGCATCGGTAGATTTTCTATTCGATTGATTTTCAGTTTGGCTGATTTTGGGTCGGGTTAATAGGAGATCAATCGGTTTTTGTCTCTTTTTTAGGTCGATTTAGGTTTTTCCACCCTATATAACTTTATATAGCATTTATATTTGACTTTTTGGTGAGTTGTGCGACAATTTACTTCTTATCTTTATTTATTTATTTTAATATATTTTCTTTATTTCGGGTTGCCTTCGGTTTGGATGAAATCAATTCGGTTCTATTTGGCTCAATTGAAAATCGATTCGGGTCCATTTTTGGTTCAACTAAAATTCGGTTTGGTTCAGTTTATTTCGAGTTTCGAATCATATTCGGTTCATCGTGTTTAGATCGATTTCGGGTCTTAATTCGATAAATCAGTTCGATTCTTGGGTTAAGTTTACCATGTCTATCTACTAGCAAAGCTCAATTGTCTTGCTGGCCAAGAATTGATTCCATCTTTAATTTTGCCAATCAAAGGTAAAACAATCTTTATTAGATAATCTCTACCATTATACATAATTGTTGCTCGGTTATCACAATACACGTATATTGTGGACACAAATTTACCCATTTAGAATATCTTCCAAAAAAACTTTGAAGTCATTTAATTTTTTCTCCAGACTTGCTTAGAGCTATAAACTCAGATTCTATAGAAGTGATTATAACTGATTGTCTTGAGGGTTTCTACGGTACAACTCCTCTTTTTAAAGTGAAAACATATCCACTTATACCTTTGATATCTTGAATATCCAAATACAACTAAGGAAGTATACAGGGCCGGACGACGTTAAATCTAATCTATTGTGCATGCTTTATCCTGCGATGGTATCACATTATTTTACTTTTTCCGCTTACAAATTCATTCGATTTAAGTTCAGACATCAAGTAAAACTGCTTCAATACACTACACACTCCAAGAACTGAATCCAAAGAGCTCTCCATGAAAATCATCTGTAAAAATATAGATGGAAGAGTATGTTCCTGTGATATTTATGATAATTCATGAGAGATTTGTATAATGTCGAGAATATAGATGGGTAAAACTTTGATACACAGGTTTGTATAAGCCTGTGTATTTACACTACAAAAATCTAAATCCTAAATTCCTAACCTTAACCCTAAAAAACTAAACCCTAAACCTTAAACCCTATCCACTAAATTCTAAATACTAACCTTAAATTCTAAACCCTACAACTTAAACCCCTAAACTTTAAACCCTAAACTAAAACATTAACCCCTAAAACTAAAAGGTACGTGTAAACTAAAGTTTACACGGCCTGTATTAAAGTTTTTTTTCAATATAGATAATATAAAAAAATGGGGCAATCCAACCAACATTGCATATGTAATATTGGGTGAGAAATGCAAAACTGGATAATAATGTCTCCTTCGTACATAAATATATTATTTATATCAAGTGGGTCCATATAATTAACTTCATTTTGGCCCAACTCATGGATCCATATAGGTACAAACCAGGTTTGCTTCATAATAACTTGGCAATTTTTGGTACTGTATCATGTATTCATGTGATTCATGGTTCATAGTGTAAGCACAAAAACACTATCGCCTCGTTTGATATAGCGGAGGTAAAAAATATATGTTATATTAAATAATATCTGTGTATTAAAAAATAGAAAAAAAGATGGTTGTTATTTCGTTAAAGTTTTGTTGTAAAATTTATAGTAAAATTAAAAGATAAGTGTTATGTATAAACGTACTCTTTTACTCTCAAAATTTTAGCTTTATAAGGGTTTGTGGTTTAGGGTTTAATATTTGTAGTTTAGGGTTCATAGTTCATGGTTTAAGGTTTGGAGTTCAAGGTTTGGGGTTTATTGTTTTGAGTTTAAGGTTTAGGTTTTAAGGTTTATGATTTAGGGTTGGAGTTCATGGTTTAAGGTTTGGGGTTGATTGTTCATGGTTTGGTGTTTGATGTTTATTGTTTAGGGTTTTTGGTTCAATGATTGGGGTTTATGGGTTATGGTTTGAGGTGTATGATTTGGAGTTTAGGGGTTGGGGTTTGTTATTTAGGGTTTAGAGTTTGTGATTTAATATTTGTGGTTTATGATTTAGGGCATCAATTGGAGTTTATGGTTTGAGGTTTAGGTTTTGGGGTTAGGGTTTGATGGTTGATGTTTATTGTTTAGTGTCTGTGGTTCAATGTTTAAGGTTTGTGGTTCATTGTTTAGGGTTTAAGGTTGAGTGTCGGGATTAGTGTTTAGGGTTAGCATATTTATAATGATGTAAATACGTAAAAAATAATATGAAGGTATAATTGACAAAATTAGGAATGCACTTATAAAATAAAGTTATGTAATAGAAATATATTTAAATAATACAACATGCAAGTTACAAACTAAACATATATGCATTATGTACAATTAAACAATGTCGCCTTCAAAGTTTAAACTCGTCTCCTCTTTTTTAGAGTGCATTGTGCCTTACTAATGCACCAAATATTTGTTGGTCGATAACATATTAGTTTAAAAAGCCTTAAGTTTATCATTTTGAAAAAAAAATTATTTTAACATTTTTTTATAGTTTTATGTATTATTTATTTATGTTTTGATCCTTAATTTTTAAATTCTTTTATTTGTAAGTTTAGCTGAGAAGGACCAATCTGCAAATTTTTAGAACTGCCAGAGGGCAAAGACCCAATGGGTATTTATATCAGTTTGTTATTTTGTTTATTTAAGTTATAAAATTCAATTCAACTCGATTTTTTTCGAGTCGAGTTGAGTTTTGTTTACCCTCAACATCCACGTTAAAGTGTGCCATGTTGTGTTTAGATATAATTTTCGTGTGTAAACGTATTATGTCTGTGTTGTGTTTTCATTGTAGTATGAATTATGAAAAATGTCGAGAAATAATGTACGAAAAATGGAGAATTCGATGTAAGAAAAGCACATATATGCAAAAGCCCACGCCTCAACCCTGCAACCACCGCAGTCCGCAGCAAATCCGAGATTCAAATCTCAACGTCTATCTAACCTCTTGCACTACAGAAAATGAATTCTATAAATTCCACAATCTGTCATAAAAACACAATATTTCACAGTGAACAGAACCCTCTCCTGAGTTTTCTTAATGAATCTAGCTTGAATTCATGCTTGCTTCACATACAAGTTAGAACATCAATATATATACATATATAATGTATACATATATATCCCCTCGATTTCAAAATTTGAGAGGTCATAAAGTGCCATACTTGTGTGCAGCTCACAATTCTATACCATGTTTCCTGGCATCAAAATTCTTCTGCATCCATTTAACTTGGTTTTCCAATCCAGCATCTCTCAAGGCATTGATAGCTGAATGATACAGCCTTCCATCGAACTGAGTGCCTTCAGCTTTTATGTCCTGCAGAAGCCTCACCAACTCATCTATCCGGCTCGTTTTCGAGAAAACTCCGACCATGATGCCTGCCATAGCCTTATCGATCGATCCCCTGTACAATCTGAACTCGCGGTAGAACTTCACACACATCTCGTACTCCCTCACTCGATTGTAAGCGCTAATGATCGTCGTGTAGCTGACTTTATCCGGTGCCAGCTTCTGCCGTTTCATCTCTTTCCATAGCTTCTCCACCTGTCTCAAGTTCTTTACTCTCCCATGCATGTCCATCAATGAATTGTATATCCATACATTTGGTTGACACCCTTTTGCTTTCATTTTAGCCAAAACCTTCATTGCTTCTCTTATCATCCCTTCTTTCCCATACATTGATATCATGCTCGAATATGCCACGACGCATTTATCGAACCCTTTCTCCTGCATCTCCGAGAACACCGTCTCGGCTTTCGAGTTGAGACCGATGCGACAATAGGCGTTTATGATCGAGGCATACGTTACTTGTCCCGGTTTGCAGCCCTGCAAAATCAGCTGCTCGTACACCGAAATAGCAGATTGAAACCCTCTTCTTTTAGAGAATCCATTGACAATTGTACAAAAAATACAATCCGAAACCTTCACATTTACATACTTCATGACCCTCACAACATCCAAAGTTTTCTCCAAAAACCCTTCTTCTATGTACATCAAAACAATCTTCAAAAACACTTCCGGATCCCTCACCATCCTCCTCTCCCTGGCCTCTTCGAATAGCTCTTCGACCACGGCTGAATTGCGGATTCCCGCAAACGAGATTATCAACGAAGAGTAAACTGAAGAGCTCACGAAAAGCCCTTTCTTCCTCATGTCCCTGAAATACTCTAGAGCTTCGTAAACCCGACTCGATTTGGCCAACGCCTCACATAATATACTATACGCACGGGGTGCAAGCGGTGTCGAATTCAACTTCCTAGTTTCGAATTCATCAAACAAGGAACAGACTTTGTCTATGTCACCAATTTGCTGATAAGCTTCCATTATAAGGCAATAAGACTCGGAATCCATCGAAATTCCATTTGATTTCATCGTTTCGAATACCGCAATCGTGCTTCTAAACATATGCAACTTATTGTACCCCGACATTGCTGAATTAAACGCAATGACAGCGAGTTCTTTGTCTGATCTAAACGCTTCAAGCAGAGACTCGACAACCTTGAATTTTCTAGCTTTAACACAAGTGTTAACCAATCTAGAACAAGTGTAACCATCGGGGAAGACATTGTAACTCTTGAAATCATGCGACAGAGACATAATCAAATCCCATTTCTTGGATTGGACAAAGTACCTTATCAGAAGCTTCAACATTTGTTTCTCTGGTATGAACCCTGGGTTCTCTTTTGCCTTCTGGTAGAAATCATATGCCACATCTTCACTTGGAGTGTCCTGTAATAACCCACACAGTAACCCATTTAGGCCTATCTCGGTGATGGGCACATTGCTGCTGCTGCTGCTCGACGACGATGATGATGATGCATGTTCCATGATGGCATATGGGGAGTTACATGAAGAATTGGTGTGGAACAATGGGAGGTTTGAGATGGGGAAGGGGACAAAGTGAAGGGGTTTTTTGCATGGTGCAAAGAAGAGAAGAGATTTTCTGGGTTTTGATGTGTAGAAATCGGTTGAAGCTAAGGGCCAGTCCGGAGAACTGGAGATGGCCATGTTTTGTTTTTTGTTTTTTGGGGGAGATAAGGTTTAATGGGGAACTCAAGTGTATGAACTTGTGGAGCTAAGACATGGAGGAAGTGGATTTTGCCATGGACTGCATGTATTGTGCTAACCAATAGGAAAATGACAGGTGGAATGTGAATTTGAGAATAATAGAGGACTGGTTTTCGACACGTGTTCTGTTAGATTGAAACGATGTCGGATTCACTGTTTAGTTAAATATAATTTAAAATATTTGTAAATGAAGAAAATATTAAGAGTATTTAAAATTGGGTCCCGAATTTTCGAGTACCAAAAATATCGGGATGTGACATGATTCATTAATATCGAATACCTGTAAGTTAGGTACCCATGATTTTGGGTTACATGATACCAATATTAAATTTATAGTATAATTATGTATGAAATATATTATTTTTTTTATTAATTACGAATCAAAATTTAAATTTTTTATACAAGTTATCTCAAAGTGTAACTTGTTAAATCTTTTGAAGGTTAAAGTTTAAAATGATAGTTAAACTTACTTTTTTTTTTAATTTAAATTGATACTTAAAATTTACTTATTATTTTTTAGTGACAAAAAATTTACTTATTGGTTTAAACTGATACTTATTAGTCATTTTGATCTAAGAAGTCAAGATTAGGAACTAATTTGAACTAAGAAGTCAAATTCGTATACCAATTTAAACCTTAACTCAAAAATAATTAATGAAATTATATTTTGCATAACTCATATAACACAATCCATGTTTATATCTAATTGGACTAAAAAATTAGACATGAAATTAAACATTGAAATAAAGTTTAGACACTAAAAAAACTAATGAGCGGTCCTAGTAAAAAAGATAATGATGTTCAATTCTAGAAGATTCAAGTTCAATCAGCTTTATTTTTAAGGTGTATGCGTTTTTAAAAATTTAAAAAATATGAATATATACAACGTTGTAATCAACAAAAGAAAGAAATGAAGCAAGCAAAGAAATAGATCATCCGGTGCAGGACCTTTTTAAAGTTAAAACTTCAATAATTATATTATAAATTTTAAAAGCTCAATGACCATATTCAAACGTCTTAAAAGTACATATACTACTAGTATAATTGGCCATATTATAAACTTTAGTTTTTACAAGTATTTTAGGGTTTAGAGTTTAGTTTAGAGTTTAAGGGTTTGAGTTTTAATGTTTAGAATTTAAGGTTAATATTTAAAATTTAGGGTTTATAGTTTAATTTTTTAAAAGTTTGGTTTAATAATTTAAGATTTAAATTTATAGTATAAATATCAAAATTAAACTCAAATTATAAACTCAATTTTAGCTAAACAATTCATTTTCACTCTGAAAGTGACGCTTCAAGTTGAAAAATCTCCCAAAACTTCAAATTTAGGTAAACTTCTTTCTTCTTGTATTTAAATTAAGCGATCTTTTTTTAATAAATAACAATTTTCATGATCCATCACAGGGCCAAGACTCTAATCATCTTTTGTTGTTTGCACTTTACTTGTTTGGAACGTGAGAAACCTTTTTTTTTTTTTTTTTTTTTTTACTTTGAATTGCTTGCGTTGTAGAACTAAATTATTTTGGAGGCAAAAAGAGAAGAAAATGTAAAAATTCTATAATCCTGCTGATTTTATTTTTGTATGTGTAAAGTTCTGGAGTTTGTTTAATTTACATTCAAATTATATCTAAATTCTAACGTTTGCTGTAGTAATTGTAAGAGTAAAACAAAACGAAAAGGAAAAAAAAAACTTTTTTGAGGTATTGGTTAATTGTTCATGATGCCAAAGCAATCCAATAACTTGCTGTGCAAGAACTTGTTGGAGTTCCAATGATCCGTATCCATTTCCATTGCCTGTCCTCAACTTCCTGAATTTCTGCTAACTGCACCATTTCATAATTTTCATTAGTTTCTTATTCCTTTCTCTACCATGACAAATATTGAACCAAGATTTTCCTTTTCTTTTCTAGATTTTGCCATGAAATCTAGTTGTAGGTTTAAAGTTTTTGCTTGTTGTGGAACCAAGAAATCTTTTATTATTTAGCTTGTATGACTCTGTTTTGGTTATTTAGGATAATTAATCAGATGTTGGAAATTAGAAACATGGATGAACCCTGGTTTTGATTGCTTACCCTGCCATCTCTTAGTTCGAATATAGCTGAATCTTCAGAAAATGAAATTGGTCTTGTAGGAGCAACCTGTACATATTTGCAGAGAATGTAAAACCAGTTTAGCATTACTATTTCTGCAGGCATGCAGGAGTAAGTAGATGTGGTCGGTCGATAGCTGAATACGAACCTTCGGGTCACAGTTGTCTGTTTGATCTTCATTATCTTTGTCTCCATTATGTGGGAAACCACAGTTTTTCCATCTCCATGTTGATTGATCCTTATACCTTAGGTATACATTTCCATCTGAACCTATCAAAAGCAATTGATTGCCTTTGGAACATGGACCGGGTGGAGCAACCAAGGTAACATCTTTGCATGGAGTGCCATGTTCCACCCAGCTCCAACCATCCCAAGTATTCCAGTGATATTCAACCAATCCACCGTCTTCCGAAAGCATGAAAAGTGAACCTGTTAGTGAAAAGATCGAAGGCCTCATAGCGGTTCCTGGCAATCTGGAGAGAACCAAATGCTGAGATTGGTGATGCTCATGCCACAACTCTGTCACTTTGTTATACTGGTAGAGCCGGCCATTTCTTCCAACAACAAACACTATATTATGCCTAAACATTTCTTGGTCTATTATGCATGCAAGTTTGGTTTCCGGAGGGTTTCGGCAATTTCTCCATTTGAACTTTCTGAGGGCAACCTACATGACATGTAAGGAAATGAAAACTAAAGAAACCATGTTATAATTAATCTGTTTTCTTTTCTGATTATCTTACCGTGAACTGCACTAGTCTTCCACTTTTGCTCACAAAGAAGAGTGCATCTTCTGCTGTGACTTTCATTTTACCCGGCATACCATCCCAAGGAGGGCCTGCCATAACTTGTGTTCCTTTCTTCATTGCAGTGCAGTTTATCCATGCTAGCTCGTTGCCGCTCCTTTCTCTGATAAGCAAGGTTCCATACATGTCAACAAAAAATATACTTCCATTGTAGTTTCCGAGGGAACCTCTCATAGGTGTCGAATGATCGTGTCTTAACCAAAGCCATACACTTTCAGCATAAAGATGCTCGAAGATCAAACCCTCATCTGTGACAATAAAAAATGAACCGCCTGCTTGCATCATCCTCAGTCGGAAATTAGTGTTGGTCCAGTTATCTGGGAAACTGTATTCTTCTGATGTTTTCACTGGTCCACTCCTTGATGTGCCTGGATATAAGTAATCTTCTTGTGCTTTATTACCCTTTTTTCTCCTTGTCAAGGATCTTGTGTTTCCTGCATCATTTGTTTCATCTTTTATACCTGCTATGCAATTCAAAGGTCCACGTTCTTCGGTACAATACTCAGCATTCCATCCTTCTGTCTCTGGGGCATCTAATATCGACCAGACATACTTAGAGGATACTTTTTTTCGCATGTTAAATTGAGGCGTTGGCCCTGAATTTTCACCACCTAGGCCAGGTATATGTAACTCTGCAATTCTACCATCATCTAGTGCAAACATGATCCTCCCAAGTTGATATTTTACTCCTGCAATACCTCTTGCAGCTTTTGTATTTGGTGGATGCATATGATTCAGCCAGGCTACTGAAATTTGGTTCTCTTGAGCTGTACCTGTCTTCACATGTTTGAGTTACATCGAGGATCTAGTATTGTTGCCGGATTATTTAGAAAATTTTAAGACTACATAATTTCATACATTTAATGCAACTTGATTTACCTGAATGGATTGGTATTCTATACTCAAAAACTGATCCAGTGGATGTAGTGAGAAATAATGAGACGAATCGTTCATTCGGTTCATCTTCCAGCTGGGGAGTAATGGATGTCAGGCGTTGATCTTCTGGACTTCCATGATTTATCCATTTCCATTTCCTTTGATGCAGTCGTCTCTCTACCAATTTACCTCCCTGTATATTTAAGTAAGTTCATAAGACATGATATCGAATTTAGGATAATAGGGTATGTATGTAGTATGCACATGCTTTGTGATGCTCGAATGTGTTATTAGTTTGTACGTATCGGTGATATGGTGGGAATGTTTGTGCAGAGTACCTTTGTTAGGAGAAACAAGGATACAGAGCGATCACTCGAGCCATGTATCGAGCTCCCCATTAATGGTACTAGAGAACCCTCTTTTGCTGTTTCTTCACTCTGTAGATGCTTCTTCCATGATGGCCTCGAGCTCTTATCATATTCGTAAAGGTCACCTGCAGAACTATTGCACAATTTCATGTTTAGCTCACGTTTGTAAGCTTATAACTTAAAAACATGTTAGAATTTATTCTCTGATAACAACATAAATTGAAATTCTTGCCATTCACTCATAACTCTTCCTTCATATTTTAGGAGCTTGTTCTGTCTAGATGATGCTGATGTGTGTCTGTACTTATGGAGAGAAAGAGAGAGCACCTTATCGTATATACTACTTCTGTTCTAATTCTTCCCGTGTCAGCGATTGCTGCGACATCTGCTCCTGGTGGCCGGCCATGATTCTCCCACCTGTTCTATGTTTACAATCACAGCACATAACCCGAACTGTATATTAGAGTCTTGAATTGAAATCTGAATCTCCTTTATAGACTGGCATATGAAACTTGAGGCATCAATGGTAGCAATGAATGAAGTTCTAGACTTGCATTAAGACTTTGAAAGGAAAAGGTTTCTACCTTGGAGGCTCAACCTCACTGAGTTCTAGCAACGAGCCATTCTTTGTGCAGAAATAAACTCTCCTGCATTGAGTTCAGAAAAATAAAGGAACTATTGGTAGAGACACATTGCTTATATATTGAAATGAAACTCGATCACGCCTCTCGGTTATGTATTGATTCCCCGAAGAAAAATTCTCAACGTTGAATCAATGTACTTACAGCCCATCGGATGAAACAGTACCGGACTTTATCTGAACAACTGAGCTCTGGTCTGCTTCTTTATTTGTACTTTGATCGAATGTAGGTTTGAACTCCAACCAGATTGGCTGCAAGTTGTCACCCATTTGCATCTGAAAAACAGAAGATACATCAGCCGTAATAACAGAATTCTTGTGGTCATATACAGGCATGTCCCTTTTGCAAGATGTTATATGTTTCATTATTTTGGCTATAGCTTAGTTGGAGTTTACTTAATTCACTTACCATAGGGTGAATTTCATCTCATCCGAATTTAGGATAACTAGACAACTAATAAAACAAAATTAAAACAAAGAAGCAGAATTCGAGTAGGATGTTTGATTCCGGTGTTGGTACTTCACTTATATATATCAATACTGTAGTTGTTCTTATTTGAAAAGCACTCAGAAGTTTTACTATGCAATCCTGTAAATTTCATACTATTTCATCTAATATAAAATTTGAAGCAGTTGGTGCTTAGTGTTACCTGGTATAGGTTTCCTTCCTCTGAGATAGCAAGAATTGTCTGATTGACTATCAAGACCGAGACCGCGTAACCCGCCGATATATGCAAATCATGTGGTGCTATAACCCACTGAACTCCATTCCAAAACCTCTCATAGATTGACCCACTTTCACTGGTCACCCAGATGGATGTTTCAGACATTTTAGTCAAGGAGATTCTTTTTCTTACAGTGTAAGAGTTTTCATCCAGCCTTCCAATATGACCATCCCTCATGTTGTTCTGTTGGTTAGAAACTTCTTCTTTTGTCCTTTTTGTTTGATCAATCAAACCCACTTTAGTACAGTTATCATTAACACAAGATACAAGATCAAAAGGAAGTTTAACTTCAATCCAGGTGTTGGATTGCTCGTGAAACTCCCAGAACCGATCCGTTTTCTGCTCGAATTGTCTCGTCGCTTGTTGAGCAAACTGTGTGCACAATGAAGCAGATGCAAGAAACACAAGGTAGCTTATTGACAGAAGGACACAGGTGAATACCACCAAATGGAATATAGACATGGTAGCTGAAGAACCTCAGAAAATGGAAGATGAAGCTCGATACAAACCGATATTCGGATCGTGTCATGAGAAAATTAGGTTGTTTTTTACAGTTTGGGGTGCCCCATATGGAGCCTAGTCAATACAGGCCATCCCCGAAGTACTTAGAGGACGATGAACACCACTTTTGGAAAGACAGCTGCTCCTTTCATGGCTTCTGTGTCGCCATGAGAGGCAGAGAAAGAAGATTATGACAGCGGTGGTCCATGTAAGAAAGAGTGGAGAAATAATTACATGATACAGATTTTTTGGATTGTATTCAACTCTCAGCAAACTCAAGCTGCCAAGTAAGTTTTGTTTAACTTGTTTTCTACTCTGCATTTGTTTCGGTTGCAATTACTGATGCTGTCTTACCTAACATTCTAGACTTTATGTGAGTCTGGTATTAATTAATTGCTGTATTTAAAGTTTAACCACTATGGTTAAACGTGATGTTGGAAAGCATACTCGGTGGCTTTTTAAAAGTAAATCAACTTCTTTAAATCCTTAATTCCCTATATTAATTCATGCAAGTTTTATCTACTTTTTGTTTAAACCGTTAACCAATAGACAAGA
This sequence comes from Hibiscus mutabilis, assembly GCA_019671005.1. Classification (NCBI taxonomy): domain Eukaryota; kingdom Viridiplantae; phylum Streptophyta; class Magnoliopsida; order Malvales; family Malvaceae; genus Hibiscus; species Hibiscus mutabilis. The sequence goes on from CM033717.1 coordinate 71,719,777, forward strand.
GACATTAAAAATTCACATAAAAAAATACAACTAAAAGCATCTTGATGGGTCCACTAAGTGTCCTTGCTTTTAAGTAAGGGTGAGTATTTGATTGAGTCGAGTAAAAAAATTTTGAGTTTGTTGAATTGACATGTTCTATTTTATAATTCTTTATTTCAAATTTTTTCGTGTTGAGTTTATGAAATTTGAGTTTAATTGTTCGAATTTCTGTTCAAATTTAATTGTAAACATTTATAGTGTTATGATACTAATTGGTTCTATTTTTTTTATATGCGATATACATATATTGGGCAGAGTTGAAGAACTCGACTCCAACTCGAAAACTTATCCACTAATTACGAAAATTTTCGAGTTATTCAAAGTTCTATTTTATAACTCATACTTTATTGGAAGTTTTTTTTTATTAGAGTCATGAGTCGAAAATTTTATTTTTTTTCGAGTCGAATCGAAATTTGCTCATCATAGTTATAAGTACGGAAATTATGTGAATTTTACATTGGAATTCTTGTATAATTTCATTTAATTTGCAGGATTTAAGAGATGGGAGTCTTACCAAATGTGAGCTGAGGTATGATGTTACTAATTTTCTATGGTCATTGGTGAATGAAAGTGACCCATCGCAAGTTGAGTTTAATTAATGACGTGGATTTTTTAGCCATTTCTTTCTCACATACATGGATGTATGCATAATATATATAATATGGATGATGGGTGTGAGAGATGTCATCATCCATGCATGGTCCACATGTCATCATTTCCCTTTTTAATTTTTTTGTAGATGTGATGTGAAGCCCCTTATGCCACGAAACCATGTAGTGGAAACTGAATATTCAATTGATCTTTTGGATTCCATCTATTGGATTCATTCATCATTCATTTGTCAATGGCTTTGATGAGGGGACTGGGAGGGTGCCACGAAGCCTTAATTATACATCTCTTTAGGGTGTTGCAGCTAAAACTGCGAAATCCTTTAGTATTAGAATCTTGGGTGGCTAACATGATTTTTTTCCGGATCCTAATCTCTTAAAAAGGAAAGAATATAAGAAGGGAAGGGTAATTGTATTAGTCGATAGTTGATAGCATTTGTTGATTTGACTAACGAATTATATAAAATAATTTAGTAAATTAATTAATAGCTGATAAATGTTTGATTATTTGAACAATCAAAATAACATATAAGGACTTGATTATATTTAATATTTATTTGAATAATTTATTTATTTTTGTTGCCCTCTCGGTTCCCAAGGGCTTTATCCTGACTAATTTAGACCAACCCACGTCAGACACATAAATTTTTTGAGGGAGTCTCCTAATAAAGATTTTCTACGTACACAAGACCTCGAACTTGAGATATACTTAAGCTATACCAAGTTGCTTACCACTTGGACCAACCCCGTTAGTTATTTGAATAATTTATTAGTTATCAATATTTTGTATATATTAAATTATATAAAAAAATATTTTTTAATATTAATACCAAACGTATACGAAGGATGCATATGATTTCTTATTGATAAATTATTTTTAATATAATTTTAATAATTATTAAATCTATATGTATATATTAATTTTTTATTTATAAAATTATATTTTGAATATAATTTTATTAATTATTAAATTTAGATGTATACATTAATTTATATATTAGTTTCTTATTTATAAAATTATCTTTTTAATTTTATTAGTTATTCAAATTTATGTTATTTAGAGAACTATTTTGTAATTGTCAATGACAAAAGAATTCTAAAACTGTTTCATCCAATCCTTTAACTCAAAAGGCTCCTTATAGATAGAGCGCTTGAACTTGAGTTTTCTAGGATGAACAACATTCGCTTTTCTACTAAGACTACTTATTGGGTTCATCATAATTTTAAATTTAAATCTTTAATAATAATTGTATTTTATAGAATACTATGTTTTAAAAATGTATAATTTTCTTATATTTAATATTAATAGTTTATGTAAAATTTTAAAATTTATATTCATTTACAATAATCTCTTAATTGTAAGTTAAATTTACGTATTAATTTCAGTTAAATTTAAATAAAATAATAAAATTATATAAGAGAAAGATTATTAATTTTAAATTTAAATAAATTAAAGAAATGTAATATTTAAATTTTAGGCTTAAGGGCGTAAGAAGCCATTAAACTTTTGGGAAAAAAATCAATGAAGTCCTTAATTTTTTTTTGCACTCAATTAAGCCATTGAACCAAAAAAATTAATCAATTAAGCCATTTGACCAATTTTGACCATTAAATCTTGACAATTTTGTAAAACCTAAGTTTGATTTTGATATAACAAATTATTTGAGGATTTAATTGCAAAAAATAAATAAAATTTTAAGTACTTTAAAGTCTCACAATTGACAAGGATTTTAAACCTAAAAATTATTTCTAAGTCAAAACTTAAACCCCATAAATCTTTCTAAGTGTTTTCAATTGTCTTCAAAGCAAAATTGAACAATTTCGCTGAGGCATTTCTATACGCTCCTCAAGGGTTTCGATACGCCCTCGACGTATAAGGTCACTGTAAGAATCCATTTTGATACAGGTGAGCCTGTTTCGATACATGTATTTCGATACGGTTCCATTCGTTTCGATAAGGTCTTCATCTGAGCTTAAGGTTTAAGAGTAGCGTACCGATACAGATACAATCGTATCGATACGAGGTTAAGATTTTTCAAATCTTTACATTTATTAATTTTACCGTTTCCTTGTTAGTTATGGGGAATCAACATTTTTGAAAAATGGTTAAACCTGTATCGATACGCCTTCGATGTGTACCGAAATAGGTTTTGAAAGTTTCCCAAGTGAGCAAAACGGTGTCGATACGGCCATGACCATTTCGATACACCCTTCTTACTGTGTTTCGATAAGCCTTCTCGCGTATCGATACGCCCTTTGTTATTTCTGCACAACAACTCCTTTTATTTTAGAACATGTATCGATACAGCCTCCCATGTACAGATACGGTCGGTTGCAGTTGAGCATTTATTGCGGGAAAAATGTAGCCCAACAGCTATATTGATGATGCCAACCAACCAAGCGGTTATAAATCAATGAAGGGGCATAAAAGCAAGCCTCCAAAGCTACTACAACAACTACTAATCAAGTGAAAATCATCAAAGAAAAAATCCAACGTCTGTGCTTTTTAGAGTCAAATCTATTTTATTTCAAGTTGGGTTGAGTGATCTTGTAATTTTGGGAAATATCTACCTTTGAGAAGCTATTTTCTATTTGTCATCTTTCTTGTACAAAAAAGTGTTCTTGATTATGCTTTGGGTAGAAAGCTTAATCAATTTGTAAGGTTTCCTCCTAATCTGAGAAAATGGGAAGAATTTCACGTGAAATTGGTTCAAAATCCTTAGTGGGAGCTAAGGTAGTGGATGTAGAGCTTGTTCGAAGCTTAAACCACTATAAATCGTTTGTCCTTTCATTCTTATCATTTAAATTTCTTCCCTCAATATTTTTATTGCCTATTCACCCCTCTTGGCTAATTGTCATCGATTGATCAACACAACAATTAGTATAAAAGCCTAACTCTTTGAGGGATTAAAATCTACAAGAGACGATCTTGAAGTGTTTCAATCGACCATCATTCAAGACACAACTTCTACCTCTGGCAACAACATGTATGAGATCCAATCTATCACCAAACCACCATTATTCAATGGGGAAAACTACCCATATTGGAAGAACCGGATGAGGCTATTCATCAAATCCCACAATTACGTTCTTTGGGATGTAATCAAAGACGGGCCATCCATTCTAATGAAGCAAGAAGGTGATATACAAGTTCCCAAGGCCAAGCATGAGATGAAGGATGAAGAAAGAAGAAGACTACAAGTAAACAACAAGGCTTTGTACATGCTATTTTGTGCGTTTGGACTGGACATATATTCGAAGATGTTTTCTTATACTAGTGCAAAAGAGGTGTGGGACATGCTCGAGACTATATATAAAGGGGTCAACGACGTTAAGGGGACCAAGATCAGACTCCTCAACATGAACTATGAAAATTTCAAGATAAAGCCTGATGAGAGTGTCAGAAAGATGTTTGACCCATTCTTCGTCATTGTCAACAGTCTCAAGGGCTTCGAAGAGGTCATCATCGAATACAAGTTTGTTCGGAAACTACTATACTTTCTCCCTGAGTCATGGGATGGGAAGAGAACTGCCATCATCGAGGCTAAAGACTTGAAGGCACTAAAGCTCGATGCTCTTGTGGGTTCTCTCCTTATTTATGTGATTATGAAGCAAGGAAGAGACAAAAAAAAAAGAGAAGAGAAGAAGATGAAAAAGAAAGAGGTAGAGAAGAAGAAAGTTAGAATTACTCTCAAAGCTTCACAAGAAGAGAGTGATTCAAGTGAAGAGGAAGATGAGGAGTTGGCTATGATAGCCAAAAGGTTCACTCGATTCATGAAGTCCAACTGAGGAAGAAAGTTCAAAAGAAGAGAAGACTTCAAGAACAAAAACAAGGAGGAAGAAAAGGATCAACTCATATGCTATGAGTGCAAGAAGCCGGGGCACATTTGAACTGAATACCCTAACTCAAATAGAAGAGCTTCGAAAAGAAGAAGAAGCTAAGGGAAAATGTGGCTACTTGGAGCGACTCGAAGTCATCCAATGAAGAAGACCAAGAAGTCAAGCTTTGCCTCATGGATTTTGAGGAGGATCGAAAGGTAACCTCTAACTCATCATCTTTTGATTTCACTTTTGATGAGCTTCAAGAAGCTTATGATGAGTTACAAGAGGTTTATGATGAGTTGGTTGAGAAATATAATGAATCAATTTTGAAAAACAACAAAATATCTTTGATTTAAAAACTCAAAACGATTACTTATCTAAAACCAATTCGAAACTTAAAAAGAAGGTTTTGGATTTACAAGATGAACAAAAATATTTTGAAAAAGAAAATATTGATTTAAACAACCTTTTCTCAAATTTTCATGATGATCACCACAAGGTGGTGGATGAGCTCAAAGCTTCATTGAGCAAAGTTGGGAAAAATAGTTTTGAAAAAGGACAATCTTCAAAACCCAACTATGTGAAAAGAAACTTTAATGGTTACAAACAAAGAGGCTTCCAAAGACCCTCTAGAGGTAAGAGAATTAGAAGTGTTTGGGTTCCTAAGGACCTAATTACTTCTAATAATGTTCATGCTTTGTCTTCTTGGATTCCTAAAGGAACCAAGATTTTGGGAGCTAATTATTATAGACCTAAAATGATTTGGGTACCAAAAACCAAGACCTAATATTTGTTTGTAGGGGGAGCATTGCTACAAGGCCAAAGCCTCAAGTAAAAAACACATGGTACCTTGATAGTGAATGCTTAAGACACATGACTGGAGACAAGAGTCAATTTGTGGAACTAAAGTCAAAGAGTGGAGGAGTAGTAACCTTCGGTGACAACTCTGAAGGCCACATTGAAGGAATTGGTTCCATTGGTAATCACTCTTCCATACTCATTGATAATGTTTTATATGTCAACGGTCTAAAATACAATTTATTGAGCATTAGTCAATTATGTGATAAATGTTTTAATGTTCTCTTTGATGTTAATGGTTGCAAAATTTTGAACATTGAAACAAATCATATTATGCTCATTGGTCATCGCATATGAAACATATACATGGTGCATCTAGATGACATTCATACATCCAATGCATGTTTAGTAGCTAAAGATGAATATGACTCATGGTTATGGCATAGAAAACTAGGGCATGCAAGCATGAATGTTTTAGAAAAATTGGTTTCCAAAAATCTAGTTAGAGGTTTGCCTAAAATTAAAATTTCTCATGATAAAATTTGTGATGCTTGTGCTAAAGGCAACAAAAATGAGTTTCTTTCAAATCCATTAATGATGTCTTAACTAGTAGAGTATTACAATTGATCCATATGGATCTCTTTGGTCCTATTAGAACCATTAGCTTGGGTGGAAAATCATATGTTTTTGTGTTAGTAGATGATTTCTCTAGATACACTTGGGTTCTATTTTTAATTACCAAAGATGAGGCTTTAGAAAAGTTCATCACATTTTCAAAAATTTCTCAAAATGATCTTGGACAAACTATTTCTCATATTCGATGTGACTATGGTATTGAATTTCAAAATCAAGGTTTTGAGAATTTTTGCAACTCTAATGGTATAAGCCATAATTTTTTTGCTCCTCGTACTCCTCAACAAAATGGGGTTGTTGAGAGAAAAAATCAAACTTTAGAAGAAATGGCTAGAACCATGCTTTGTGAAAACAACTTGCCAAAATATTTTTAGGCAGAAGCCACTAATACCGCTTATTACATTATTAACTGAGTAATGATTAGGACAATTTTAAAGAAATACCTTATGAAATTTTAAAATCAAAAAGTCTAACATTAGCTATTTTCATCCATTTGGATGCAAGTGTTTTGTTTTGAATAATGGAAAAAAATTGGGCAAGTTTGATGCTAAAAGTGATAAATCTATTTTCTTAGGATATTCTTTAAACTCTAAAGCCTATCGTGTATTTAACAAAATAACTTTAGTTATAGAAGATTGTATTCATGTGGTTTTCGATGATAACCTCCTTCTGAGGAAGGATTCTTATGGTGATGATGATGTAGGAATCATTGAAGCCATTGATGGAGGACAAACATCAAGGTTGGATGAGGTTCAATACAAGGAAGAAGCACAAGATCCACCTCTAGAAGCCTTGAAGGACATGACTCTAGAGGAAAAAGAAAGTGAGCTACCCAAGGGAGTTCAACTATGTCAAAGGTGGTGAGATCTTGGGTGATCCATCCAAAGAGGTAACCACTAGACTCTCTCTTAAAAATGTGTGTAATGTTGCATTCATCTCATGCATAGAGCCTAAGAATATCAAAGAAGCATTAAAAGATGACTATTGGATATTGGCTATGCAAGAGGAATTAAACCAATTTGAGAGAAGTCAAGTTTGGACATTAGTTGATAGGCCTAGTAATAAATCTACTATAAGAACTAAATGGGTTTATAGAAACAAACTAGATGAGAGTGATAACATAGTGAGAAATAAGTCTAGACTTGTTGCTCAAGGTTACACTCAAGAAGAAGGAATTGATTTTGATGAAACCTATGCACCCGTAGCTAGGTTGGAAGTTATTAGGATGCTTCTTGCATTTGTATGTTTTCATGAATTCAAGTTTTTTCAAATGGATGTCAAAAGTGCATTTTTAAATGGTTTTATTAACGAAGAAATGTATGTAGAAAAAACACCCAGTTTTGAAGATCCAAAGTACCCAAACCATGTTTTCAAACTTTCAAAAGCTTTATATGGTTTGAAACAAGCTCCTAGAGCTTGGTATGAAAGATTATCAAGTTTTTTAATTGAAAAAGTTTTTGATAAAGGAAAGGTGGATACTACACTCTTCATTAAAAGAAAAGGCAAAGACATTTTAGTAGTTTAAATCTATGTTGATGATATCATTTTTGGTTCTACTAATGAATTGCTTTGCCATGATTTTGCTAAGTTGATGCAAGGTAAGTTTGAGATGAGCATGATGGGGAAGCATTCATTTTTCTTGGGACTCCGAATCAAGCAATTGAAGGATGGCATCTTCATAAATCAAGCTAAGTACATCAAGAATATGCTCAAGAAGTTTGGCTTGGAGAGTGTGAAGCCTCAAGCCACACCAATGAGCTCTTCTACAAAGCTTTACAAAGATGAAGGAGGTAAGTGTGTTGATTTAAAGCTTTATCGCTCTATGATTGGATCATTGCTTTATCTTACCGCAAGTAGACCCAACATTATGTTTAATGTTTGTTTGTGTGGTAGATTTCAAGGTTGTCCTAGAGAATCACACCTTATAGTAGTTAAGAAAATCTTTAGACACCGTAGAGATACACCTTGTTTAGGCCTTTGGTATCCTAGAGATTCCTCATTTGATCTACATGCTTTCTCTGATGCGGATTATGGGGGATGTAAGATAGATAGAAAAAGTACCTCTGGCACTTGCCAATTCCTTAATAGTATGCTCATATCTTGTTTCTCTAAGAAACAAAATAGTATAGAATTATCTACCACCGAAGCGGAATATATATCAGTTGGAAGTTGTTGTGCTCAAGTCCTTTGGATGAAGCAACAACTTTTAGATTATGGAATTATTGTAGGTACCATACCCCTTAAGTGTAACAACACTAATGCCATATGTCTTACTAAGAATCCCATCCAACATTCTAAAACCAAACACATAAAGATAATACATCATTTCATTAGAGATCATGTCTTGAAAAATGCTGTAGTTCTAGAATATGTAGACACCTTAAACCAATTAGCGGATATATTTGCCAAACTATTGGATAAGGAACGCTTTTGGACTCTTAGGAGAGAGTTAGGTCTTACTAGCCTATCTTGAACCTTTAGAGCACTTTTTAGTTCAAAAACTTGCTTAAATTTGATTGATTGCCATGCTTTTGTAATTTTGTTCCTTTATATATCTATGCTTGGTGCTAGGGGGAGTATGTATTTTTTTTGTTTTTACATGTTGCTCATATGTCTTATACATGCATTTAGATTCGATCAAAATTGAATTTTTGAGCACCTTGTGCCCAAAATACAGTTTTTGGCACAAGGGTATCAAAACGGCTCTAGGTGTTTCTATACGGGTTCATGAACAAGTTTCGGTATAGGTAACCCTGTACTAGTACGATAATCTCTGTGCTCAAAATGCAGTTTTTGGCACAGACATATCTAAACGGTTCCATGCTTTTTGATATGTGTTATTGAACGGGTTTTGGTATAGACAACTCTATACTGATACAGTCTCGTGTTTTGGTATTGCTTCAAAAGCGTTCCAATACACCTGTTTCGATATGCCACATGGCGTATTAGTACGTGTTGCCGTCTGCCTATTAATGAGTCTTTAAAGGGTTTTTATCTTTACCTAATTTTTCTCTCCAAAACCCTAGCCGATTCTACCTATAAATACTCACCAAATCCCTTAGTTTTTTCATACAAATTCTTCAAATCTTTTGAGGGTTCTTGCCATTCTCATCAAATCAAAGCTATTTCATCAAGCTAGTGCAATCATATCATCCTCATTCACCCATATCCATTATCAAGGTATAAAATTCTTTTTCCTTTCTTTTTCTAATTCATTTTGAATTCTTTTTATGTTTTTACTTCGAATTTATGTTTTTAGTACATATATTTTATGGGCTTTAAAGTTTTTGTAAAAAAAAATTCAAACTAAAAATTATTTGATTCGGATATAAAATTATATTGTATATTTTTCTAGACTGTTTTTCAAAATTCTTTTTACCAAAATTTATTTTTTATATTTATATATGTTTGTAAACTATATTATATAAGTTTTTTTAATTATACCTTGAATTGTTGGATTGAATATTGGATTGAATTTGATGACTTATGCATACATCGTTTTTGTGCCTTATTTTTGAATTTCAGGTTTTTATTATGGCACCTAGAAAAAGATCAAGATCAGGTGAAGTTGGAGAATCATCCAACAATAATGATGCCACTCGTCCTAACCTCACCCTTATCTACCAAAAGAGTTTTACCAATCCGTCGGCTATGTCTCACTTCAAACAATACCAGAATTATCGAATTCGTTGTGAGCGTGTCATCTCTATCCCATTTTTGAATTTAGAGCGTTTTCAATTCAGATATCTTCCTTTATTGAGATGATGGAATTTCTTGCAATTTTTTTGCCATACCTGGTATTTTGTATCGCAACTTTGTTCTCATATTTTTTTGCTAATGCCCGGTGTATTTTTAGTCACGATCGAAGCATGGTTATTGGTATTGAGTCTTATTTAATGGAAAAGAAGATTCAGATTGATCCAACTATTTTAACCAATTTTTTTGGGTTTGAGAATGAGGGTATAGATGATGAAAACTCTTTAGGGCATGTTCTTAGTGGCTCTGTGACCGTTCTTGACACCCATGATCGCATCCTTCACTTGTTGATCACTTGGTGGTTTCGTCCATTCGATGGAAAATTTTCAACGATCCGACAAGTCGACGACTTTTGGATCCGATGCTTTCTTGAAAAAAAAAAAAAAACTGAACATTGCTCAAATTATGTTTGCGGAGCTTGTTTATCTTGTTCAACATCGCCACACTCCTCTTGTCTCATCTTTCACTTAAGGCACCGCTTAGAGTCACTTGTTCTCAGAGTTGGAAATTAATTGCTCAGATGATCTCGCTGAGCCTCTCACTGATCCTATTGACGAACGTTCTCTCCACCATTCAAAGTTTTAATTTCACAATGGATAATGACTTCGTATAATGGATCTTCCTCAAGGAGTTGCACGAACCCGAAGTGCCTCCTCAAGCAGCCCCTCAAGCTCTGATCGCCCAACCATCGATAGATGCTCTTATGGCCTACCTCAATGAGCAGTTCACTTTATTGTATACCGCTATGAATTTGGGGTTTGCTGCCATTGACACTCGGTTCACTTCTTTGGAGGAGAGAGTTACCTCCATTGAAAGCCAACAATCTTCTATGGATATTTCTCTCATGGCTTTTCATGGAGAACGGAGACAATCCTAAGGAAATCAAGCCAATAATCAAGATGAAGATGAAGATAGTGAAGATGATGAAGATGTTCCTTAGTTTTGCATTGCACATCATGGCATAACACCTTAGGATTTCTTATTTTACACCTATGTTTAGTTTCATGAACTTATGCTTCAACTATCTATTTTTTTGGAATTAAGTTTGGATTTTAATGTTTCTTTGAATCTTTATGCTTACTGGTATTTAAGTTGTTTGCTTTATCTTGCTTATATTCTATTGCCTTTGAATTATTTCATTGATTTTGATCTAACAAAAAGGGGGAGAAGTAAAGTAAAGAGCCTATCTCAAAGTAAGGGGTTTAAGTAGTTTTTCAAACCCTATAAAAATTTAACTTTGATTTTGTTATAACAAAAAGGGGAATATTTTAAAACCTAAGTTTGTTTTTGATATAATAAATTATTTGAGGATTTAATTGCAAAAGAAAATAAATTTTCAAGTACTTTAAAGTCTCACAATTGACAAAGATTTTAAACCAAAAAATTATTTCTAAGTCAAAACTTAAACCCCATAAATATTTCTAAGTGTTTTCAAGTATCTTCAAAGCAAAATTGAACAATTTCGCCCAGGCGTTTTGATACGCCCATCAGGTGTTTTGATATGCCCTCGACGTATAAGGCCACTGTAAGAATCCGTTTCGATACAAAGAAGCCTGCTTTGATACGGGTGTTTCGATACGGCCTTCATCTAGGCTTAAGGTTTAAGAGAAGCGTATCGATACGATACAACTGTATTGATACGAGATTAAGATTTTTCATATATTTACATTTATTATTTTATCGTTGCCTTGTCAGTTATGAGGAATCACCATTTTTGAAAAGTTGTTAAACCTGTATCGATACGCTTTCGATACGTACCGAAACAGGTTTTGACAGTTTCCCAAGTGAGCAAAACGGTATCGATACGACCATGACCGTTTTGATACACCATTCTTACTCTGTTTCGATACGCCTTCCCACGTATCGATACACCCTTTGTTATTTATGCACAACGACTCTTTCTATTTTGGAACATGTATCGATACGGCCTCCCATGTACCGATATGTTCAGTTGTAGTTGAGCATTTATTGCGGGAAAAATGTAGCCCAACAACTATATTGATGATGCCAACCAACCAAACGGTTAGAAATCAATGAAGGGGCATAAAAACAAGCCTCCAAAGCTACTACAACAACTAATGATCAAGCGAAAATCATCAAAGCAAAAATCCAACCTCTTTGTGCCTTTTAGAGTCAAATCCATTGTACTCACTTGTGCTATTTCATTGTATCTATTTTATTTCAACTTGGGTTGAGTGATCTTGTAATTTTGGGCAAAATATCTACCTTTGAGAGGCTATTTTCTATTTGCCATCTTTTTTGTACAAAAAAGCGTTATTGATTAAGCTTTGGGTAGAAAGCTTAATCGGTTTGTAAGGTTTCCTCCTAATTTGAGAAAAAGGGAAGAATTTCTAGTGAAATTGGTTCAAAATCCTTAGTGGGAGCTAAGGTAGTGGATGTAGAGCTTGTTCGAAGCTTGAATCACTATAAATCGTTTGTCCTTTCATTCTTATCATTTAAATTTCCTCCCTCCAAATTTTTATTGCCAATTCACCCCTCTTGGCTAATTGTCATCGATTGATCAACACAACAAATTTTTCTTTAAATATTACTAGCATATTCACTACAGTTCTATAATGTTGCAATTACAGATTTTTTCCAAAAATATTTTTTATAAATTTTATAAGTCTTTTTCAATTTTTATAACTTTTAATGAATTTTAAATAAAATAAAAAAGTTTCTGAAAATGTCAAGTGGAAACATTGTGATACGACGCACTGTACTAATAGATTCAAAAGAACCGCCAAAATGTAATGGTCAAAATTGGTCAAAGGGCTTAATTGATTACATATCTTGGTTCCAGAGCTTAATTGATTATATTTCTTGGTTCAATTGCTTAATTGGGTGAAAAAAGTTTAGAAGCTTAATTGATTTTTTTCAAAAGTTCAAGGACTTCATACACCCTTAAGCCTAAATTTTATTAATTTTAAGTTGAAATTTAATTTTTATACATTACATATATACGCACATCTATGTATATATAAAAACAAAAGATTATTATCATCTGTACTAACTGTGAAACTTAAATATTTGGATGAGAGAGAGATTGCATGTGATAATTTCTTAATTTTTAAAGAGTTAACAGCATCGTACGCCCCCAAATTATAATTTTCATTTTAAATTTGTCTTTAAACTTTTAAATGTTTTATTTTCATCCTCAAACTATGACTCTCATTCTAAATTGGTCTACAAACTTTTGAACATCTCAATTTCACCCCCAAACTATGACACTCATTCTAAATTGGCCTTTAAACTTTTGAAGGCTCTAATTTTATTCCCAAATTATCAGCATATGCTTATCATATCCTATGCTAATAAAACCGTTATAAAAATTGTTAACTGCCATTTAAACATTGATGTGTATTATGTATTAATATGATGTGACATAAATGATAATTTGAGGATGTAATTGGAACTTTTAGAAGTTTGGAGGACCACTTTAAAACGAGTCATAATTTATAGATGAAATTGGAACATTTTTAAAATTTAAGGACCAATTTAGAATGGGAGTAATAGTTTAAGAATGAAATTGAAATGTTTTAAAGTTTGAGGACTAATTTAAAATAAAATTCATAGTTTAGGGGTGTGTGATGCAATTTTATCAGACAACAAAGTAACACATAACATAAAAGTCATTTAGATGAATTTACGCAAAGAATAAAATAATAAACGTCAGTTTATTTACGCTATTCAGACCAAATGATGCTATGTCTTAGCTTTGAAAATATTCATTCTATATCAAACAATGCAAATAAACTTAATCCCTACAAAATTCCAATACAGCACCAGATCCATACAACATATAGGTAAACTGAATCTTACCAATTCTTTTGGCTAAAGAATCTACGTGTAATACCCTAATTTTATCCGGGTATTTAAATATATATAATAATTTTTCTATAAATAAAACCAAATAATTAGTAAATCTAAATAATAATTCCTTAAATGAAATAAATGTTCATTAGAGTCCAAAAGTACAAAATGAATGTCCAAATTAAAAAAATATGAGTCCATTTACATATAAAATGAGTTACAAGCCCAAAGTACAAATATATAGGCCCAAATACATTTTCCCGCCTATTTATACACTAATCTGCCCCAAACAAACACAACAGCCCAATTGTGCTTTTAAAGCCCGCCAAAATGGGTGATTGAATGGACACGTGGCACACAACTATTGACCCTTTTCCATTTCACGCGGATTATAACTACGCTGATGTTAGCATATGCGCCAGCTATAAATAGAGAGAGAAACATAATTATTGGCGAATAATGATGCAATAATTACTAGGAATTAATTGAAGAGAGAGAAGAGGGAGACAAAGAGCTTACCAGAAGGAAGAGATGCCTAGGAGCCGAATTGGTCATCGGAGAAGACGATCAGAGCCACTGTAACATCGACCGAGTACGCCAGAAGGTAACATCTCTTCTCCTCTCTTCATTTTCCTGTAAAAACACATAAAATAAGTAAAATCTAAGCTCTAAAAAAAAAATAGTAGCAAAAAAATTAAAACCTAGATCTAAAATAAAACACAAATCAAAAGGTTTTAAGGCTTATATAATGCTCGTCAGAGGAGGTTATGGCCGTTGGAGAGTTTGAGGTTAATGATAGATTCAAAAATGAGTGTTTAAGGTTTGGTTTTTGGGTAGATAGGCTAGGACTGGGTGAAGATGGGTGGATTCTATTGAATTCGGGCTTAGATTAAGGTTTAGGATGAAAAAACGGTGGAAAATAGGGGTTTTAGAGTTTTTAGACGGCGGCTGAAATTCACCTCGCGGTGGTGTTTTGTCACCAAATAGATCCAGACGGTGGTCGAAGGTTTTGGTTTGGCTAGAGAAGACAATCGAAGACGATAGACGGTGACCGGCGTCGCCTCCGACGATCGGCGAATAGGCCATGGTTAATCAGAAGTGGTGGTGGAGGATCGAAGGTAGAAAGATTGAAGAACAATGGAAGAACTTGAAGGGTTTTTATGGTTTTGATCTTCAGAAACAGAAAAATAAGAGTGATTTGGTGTTTTTGAGGATTGAAACGGGGAAAATGGATGAATTCGATGATGAACTGGTGAAGAATTTATGTTTTAGATCGAAAAAGGCCAGGTTTTTCTGGGTTTGGGTGTTATAGCTGGGAGGATTTAGATGTTATACAAGTTGAAAATCCAAAAATGGGAAAAAAGGAAAAAAAATGAACGGCTGAGGGGGTCCTTATATAGGCCGAGGTTCGGGCCTCAGGGCCCGCAAATCCCCATCAGGACCTGCACCCTACTATCTCGGGCTTTATACCGTGGCTCTCTAGTTTACATTTCTTTAAATTTAGTCATAAACCATTGTAATTTGGCACCTTAATTTGTAATCTAGTTCAATTCGGTCCCTTTTCCAGCTTTAATTCATTTAATTATTACATGTTAAATATATGCTTGCATGTTTTAAAAATTGAGCAAATAGTTTTAATTAATTGGACAACTAATCACTTAATTTGTTTAATTAATTAGAACCATAGATTAAAGTTCTTTAATTAAGTTTGAATAATTGATTATGGAGATAATTGTAGCAAATTAGTATATATTAAATGGGAATTTTAGAGTGTTAATTTGGGCAGTATCTCACATGTATTGAGATGTTATTCCAACAATACTCTTAAATGGAACATTTAATATTCACTATCACTTAGAATTTGGAAAATGACTTACTATTTCTTTAAATAATTAGAGTCGATAAATTGAATAGAAATATTATTTGATTAATTAATTTCAATATGAATAATTTCCAATTCGTTGGATGTTATCTTATAGAAATTTTTTAAATCAATAATATTTAGTCATATATAATTAAAACAATTAGAGCCTTTTTATGTTCGAACTTAAAATCAACAAGACCATAAGTAATCATGCATTGAGAAACCTTTTATATCAGAAATATATTTTGAATATGAATAAGAGTGTCATAAAACATTTGGACATTCTTAACCTCGTATTCGAATAAAATGTATTTCCTTATAAAAGGATATCTACATTTGGAATTCAAATCCAACTAATAATGATTGATTAAATTAAATTAAATTCAAATTATTATTCAAAAATGTCAAAATGCCACGTGAAATTAATTAAGGTACCGATAACGGGCGTTTGCGGGGGGTGCTAATCCTTTCAAACCGTAACCGACTCCCGAACCCAAATCATTTTAAAAAGAATCTCTAGTTATTTTTATGGTATCCGGTCTACCAAAGTGACCGGTGGCGACTCCAAATTGGTTTTCAAAATTAAATAAAGGATTTAATATGGAAAAACCAAAATTTCAAGATTTAATAAATTTTCAAAATTGAATAAAGGATTTGATATGAAAAAAACAAAATTTTCAAGATTTAATAAATTAAAATGAATAAAAGCCTAATTTTTAAAAGAATCAATCGTCCACATTCTGATTTAAAAATGGTCGCGACAGTTGGGCGACTCCGCTGGGAACATAAAAATTGAGTCAGGCCTAATTAATTAATTTCACATGGAATTTTAGAGTAATAATTTGAATTTAATTTCTTTAATAATTATTGGTTGTATTTTTAGGAAGAATGGAGGTAGCTTTTATTGTGTGATATATCTGTCATTCATATATAGCCTTCCGCCCGGGCTTTCACCCTTAAGTGGGAGCGGGACATTATCCTACGTTGAGTTATCCAGCTTCGTGATCGGATTTTTGTCTCTCTTATGGTATACTAACCTTACGCACCGCGAGGTCTACGCCTCCGTTGTAAGGGACCTATACCACCGAATCGATGTCTTGCTGTTGCAGTAGACAATAACGATAGTTCGGGAACCCATAGTCTAGAGCCAGACAGACAGGGACCTAAGATAGGTGTTGCCGATTTAAATACATTTCTCTAGTTATTTTCTGTGCTCGATATAACATGTTTTACTGTTTGTTTTAACACTAAGCCTTTATCTTTAATATGATTACAAGATACTGACACTTTCTTTGTTTTGTTTGTTTTTTGTTGTTATTTTTCTTTTAGCATCATTGCATCCATAAGGGCTATAGATCCAATAGCTAGTTAGTTAGGAAGTGTTCAAATGGCAGAAGAGTCTAGTAAACAGGTAGAGGATAATGGCACTGTATGGATACAGTTAGAAGAAGCCCATCATTTAAAAGGGGATAGTGTTCAAGCAGATCATGTGTCGCAGGCAAAAAGAACCGCTAGAATTAATTCAGGACAAAAGAAGTGTTTGCCAGAGTTAAAAGCTATGTGGGAACAACAAGATGAAATGATGAAAAATGAGTTTCAGTCTGAATTTGGGGATATAGCTAAGTTGTTATATGTCTAAGTGGACCGGGAAATGATACGGGCCATGGCACAGAACTGGAATCCGACATACAATTGTTTTACATTTGGAGATGTAAATATGACACCCACTTTGGAAGAGTATGAGGCTTTGCTGAATTGTCCAATGGTACATAGTGATAAGATTTATACAAGACCAAACCACCCACCGGGCTTCAAGCAAATGCTGAAAACAGTCACTGGTAAAGATGAAGCATGGTTCGAAGAGAAGTTGAAAGGAAAAAGGAAATAAAGAGGTTTAGGAAGATAATGAGCGCATTGATTGGAAGGTCATTCAAGGAATAATCTTAACTGGTGATGAATCAGAGAAAAGGAAGAGGAAATTGTTGTCTCTATGCATTTATGGGTTAATGCTGTTTCCAAGGACTGTTGATTGCATAGATCCATCAACGTTAGGATTGTTTGAGAGATTAGAAAAAAATATTGACCCGGTGCCCGCAATCTTGGCAGAAACATACAGATCACTCACTGTTTGTAGAAAGTCTAGGGAAGAAAGATTCTAGAGTTGTGCACAACTATTAGAAGTATTGTTTCGAGGTCATCGATGGACCACACCTTACAGAGTTTGAAGGTTTTTAGTGACTATTCACCGTTAGAGGAACACATTACTTCGTTTATTCCTAAAAAAGATGGAAGCTTAGTGGAAGGAATTTTTCTTGAACATGAAAGAATTAGATGTGGTATAGAAAGATCCTTGGTTAAATGTGAATAGTTACCGATATCGGTGTAGAAAGTTCGATTGGATGCCATTGCCAGGAATTTAGGGTGGAACAACCTACTACCCGTTATTAGTGTTTAGACAATTTGGATCGAGACAGTTCATCCCTGCAACTAAAGGAATGGATACTTTTGGGTATACACACAAAACAAGCAATTATAAATTGAAGGTAACTGATACTTCAAGAGTTTGGTTAACACTGAAGAGGGGGAGCTTCAGGATGGGACGAAAGTCATGAAAGGTTATGTAGATTGGATGGCCAAAAGGGTTAATGAAAACCTCCCGAAGAATGACTCAGTGGATAGTGGTTCAGCTAGTGGATGCATAAGGGATGCTTCTTCGGCAATAGAGAAAATAAAGTATGATCATGAAAAGGAGATGAGAGGATACGCGAAAAGGATCTGTGACTTGAAACACGAGCTTTCAATGGCAACATTGGAGGTAGATGTTCAGCAAAATTAAAAAAAAACTTTTGGAGCAACAACAAAAAGTCGAGCAAGAATTGGAAAAATTGAAGAAGATTCATTCTAGGTGCAAGAAGACGCAAAAAGAAAGCACAAGCAGGATAGTGCAAAATGTGTCGGAACAATTAGAAGATATGACCAAACAAAGGGATAACTACAAAAAGATGTACGAGAAAAAGGCACGAGGGTTAAGGGAATTGAACACCAAAGCTAAAAAGTGGCTTGAAGAGGAACAAGCTCATAATGGGGAATTAAAGATTCAGGTATCACAGTTAGAGTAGTTGGTTATAAAGTATCTTTAAAAAGATCAACCCAAGAGGGACCAAGAGAACAAGGGACTGCAAGAGAAAGTGACAGAGTTAGAAAGTGAGGTTCAAAGCTTGAAAGATCAACTCGCAAGTTACGAAGGAACGTTGTGGCCAGAAAACAAGGTATGGAGAAACAAGTATGAGGTGGCTCAACGCACAATTCAGAGTCAAAACAATGATTTGATCACTTTCCAAGAACAAGTAAGGAACATTGCCGAGTAAGTGCAAATTTTGTCAAGAGACACTACAACCCTGCTGCAACGTCCCAATGTCGGTATGGAGCTTAAAGAGAAGGTTGTTCATCTGCTGTACGAGATAATCATCTTAGGAGTGAGAGCGGAGAAATTTGTGTAGTTGAATTATCTATTTCTTGTAATGAACTTTTATAGCTAATGAACGTTTCGCTAAAAGCTAGCATTTGGACTCAACTCCCCATTTACATTTTTTGCATTCATGCACTCATGCATTTTCATATCATTCTTGCAACTTTTAAATAGTTTTTAATACATAAGGTTTTATGACAATTTGTTTCATAAACCGTAATCATTCTGTATTCTTACGGAACTCGCTTGCGTTCAAAAACCATGACCGTTGAAGATCGGGTTAACAGTTTAGAGAATGATCGAGTGGAAACACAAAACCATTTTGATAGGATGGAGCAGTCCATGAAGGATTATTTTGCCCAGACTCAGAGGGAGATAATCAATCAGTTGAATGCTCTGTTGGGATCGAATGAGTCTAGAAAGGCTAAAGTGCCTGAAAGTGCTTCTAATGAAATGAACGAACAAGCAGAAACCATATCTCACATAAGGGTTCCGCCTGAGGGACCTTCACCTGTGAAGAAGGTCCAAATTAATCTGGCAAGAACAATGCCTAGTCATCTAGTTCACATCGGATCGAACTTTGAGAGTGGTGAAGAGGTCCCTGATCTGAGTACTTTGAATGAGATAGAGAAAATTTGTGTTAAGATTGAAAAAAAAGTATGAGGAGCACTACAAAGCATTAGATGATCGTTTGATGGAACTGTAGAAAGTGAACGATACATGACTTGGAGCAGTTGAAATAAGCTTAGTGGTTGACCTGATCCTTCCTCCAAAGTTTAAAGTCCCAGATTTTGAGAAATATGATGGGACTACTTGCTCGAGAGCTCACTTCACAATGTACTGTCGAAAGATGGTTGTTCACCTAAAAGATGAAAAATTGCCGATTCATTGTTTCCAAGATAGCTTGACTGGTTCAGCAGCACGGTGGTACACACAGTTGTGCTGTGTACATATTTGGTCATGGAAAGATCTCTCTGGAGCTTTCGTAGAGCATTATAAGCATGTGACGGAAATGGTTCCCATTCGTGTTATGCTGCAAGGCATAGAACAGAGAAGTAATGAGACACTCCGACAGTATGCTCAGAGATGGAGAGATATAGCGACCCAAGTGAAGCCTCTGTCGATGGAAAATGAGGTTACCCATATATTTGTACAGACTCTAAAATGACCATTATTCGAGAGGTTGATCAGTAATGCTACACAAAATTTTACTAACATAGTAATAACTGGTGAATTGATTGAAGCGATGATCAAAAGTGGCAGGATTGAAAGTGGGGAGAGTTCTCGTAAGAATTACAAGACGAAGAAGAGTGATGTGAACAATACAAACGCATATGAGGTTCCCAAGAATGTGACTATCACTTCACCTGGTATAGCGTCAGGAAATTCACAAGGATAAAACAAGAAAGATTCTCGTGGACCAAGAAATGATAGAATAAATTTCATGTCGATACCAATGACATATGCTGAATTGTATCCACAGTTGTATGAAGCAGATTTGGTGAGACCATACTATCTGACTCTTCTGTAGCTGTTGCGTGTAATAAGTTCTACGCAATTGTGCAAGTATACACGTCGCAAGTAATAAAGTGATATGAGTATTGAGTATCGTCTCCACAGAGATTGGTTTGGGCCACTTTGCTTAAGTTACAGCACTGTGAAAAGTAAAAACACAATTGACAATAGGAGTTCGAATTAACTAGTAAACTAAGAACAATAAACTAAAAGAATAGATGAAATCAAAAGAGAGAATGGGTCAGGTTATCATGAGTTGAGGTGTGATAGCCGATTGGATCGTCTTGGTAAAAGAGTGCAAGGGCAACTCAGTTGCCGTGGAAACTTGCACAGCGGGGTTGCCTTGGCAACTAATCGATGGTTGCCTGGGCGACTAGCTGGGCAACTACTTGGGCGTCTGGGCAGCAACTTCAAGGTTCGACAGAGCGTTCTTCAATGGTTTCTTCTTATTCCTAAGTCGAAACTCTAGCTACTTGTGCATGCCTTGATAATACATCCCTGCGTGAATCAAGGGTGAACAACAACCAATCTTGCGCTCCTCTTAGCCGTTGAAATCCTTAACTTATTCCTAAGCCGGATTAATCTTCACCATCAATTGATTGAATAAAGACCATACTCATTCGTTTCTTGAATCTAACTCTCCTGATATTAGATAAATAGATGAAGTTACGAGATCCTCTCCTAATTCACTCGCAAACAAGAATAAAAGCCAAGAATGAGTAAACCTTGAATAGAAAAATGCAAACTCTTATTACCTAAACAAAATCCATTTGTTTCTCACAACAACAAAACACAATAACCCCAACCAATCAAGTTAGTTCATGGTTGGGTTCAAAAGATATACAAAGAATAATCCCCAAACCATGAATCTAATGGAAGCAAAGAAGAAGAAGAAGAAGAAATCGAACTCTCTCCCCCTTGCTCTCTTGTCAAAATCTCTTCCTTCTTGCCCTTTGGTGTTGTCAAAATTTTCCCTCTTCTTGCTCTATGGGGTTGTCGAAATTTTCCCTCCTCTTGCTCTCCTCCAAGTTGACGATATGGTGATCTATTTATAGGGCTAGGTCAAAGTCCTTCTTTGAGGAGGAAGTTAAGTTGGAATTAAATTATCTTTAAAGAATATAATTCTTTATTATAATTATATTCCTACTAGAACTTCTCCTATCTTCTTGGAATTTAATTCTTCTTTAATCTCTTCATGGAAATCAAATTCCTTTGGGATTTAGCTTTGCTCCACGTCATCTTGGGCTTGTCTAGTCATCAATTTCGACTACCATATCACCTTATTCTTTGTCGACAATTGCCTTGGCAACTGGCTCGGCGTCTCCTTCATGTATTGCCCTGGCAACTAGCTCGACATCTCCTTCATGCACTGCCCTGGCAACTGGTTATAGCCTTGTTTAGGCAAGTGATTCTGCACACACACAAAAACACACCAAAACAATATCTTTTTCCACAAAAATCACCAAGTTATGTAATCAAGCTCAACGGTGGAAAGAAACATGAATTAATGCATGAATGACTAATTATGCAACTAATATGAGCTTAAGTCTAACAATAATATGAGTAAAAAATGTAATAAAAATAGTATTTTTGAACACTTATCACACCCCCAAACTCGAACTATTGGTTGTCCCCAAGCAATGCAAACTAACAATTACCTGCCAAAACTTTAATCATCAAAGACATGCTTCAAACTTGAATTCAAACCTCGGAACCGTGGCACAAAGTATGATCACCTTTTAATTTTTCGGATAGCACAAAAATTACCCGGAACCAAATTATAATGCTCGTGACGATGTGTGTGCGTAGTTGTGTACAAGTTGATTTTCAAGATTCTATGCGAACAATAGGCTTCTATCAATTTAATTACTGGGGCATTTATTTTTATTTTCACTAGAGCCAATTTCGGGCACCTCTAGTAAAGTAAGCAATTTCATTTTATTTTAGTCGACTAGAGCCAATTTCGGGCACCTCTAGCGTTTCTTTAATGTGCATTAACTACTAGAGCCAGTTTCGGGCACCTCTAGCAAGAAAGTGCATTTACTACTAGAGCCAGTTTCGGGCACCTCTAGCAAGAATTGAACTTTTAATTTTCAAATTTACCCAAATTTTAAGCAACATAAGTTCACTAAGTTTCTTTCAATTAACAAGCCACAACCGTGTAAAAAAAATCAGCATCATAGTAAAATTCTAAGTTCTTTTCATGCAATCCTAAAATTAAAGGTTATTTCAATTAAGTGCAGTGGCAAAAATTCATCATTGGATATTCAACAAGTCTTAAGCAATTAAATCCAATTAAAGGCATGGCAAGTAACATATGCAACCTATATGTGATTGCTAAAGATGAATGCAACTAAACATGAAACTAACTAGAAACCAACACCCCCAAACTCGAGAGAAGCATTGTCCTCAATGCATGTAAGAGTGAAACAAAATTTAAAAGAAACTAAATGAAATGAGTTAGTCGAAGAGGTCATCACCTCGAGTGATAAGTTTCTTTCATGTCGTTTGCTTGATTCATTTTTCAGTCGGTGGTTGAATGCTGGTACCGCGTGAATAGCATTGCTTTGATTTGATCCATGTTTGCCGATGTAGGTTCACTTGCATGGGCATCAGTAGTTGTCGAAGCCATTGTTGTTGCCCGGGCATCGCTGGATTTACATTGGTTTCTTTGTGGCAAGTAGTCGACAGTAAATTTCCTTAGCATGGTGGTTGTGAGTCTTGTTGTGGAAAAGAAAACCTGGAAACTAAAGATAATGAAGAAAAATAAAATATCTCCTAAAAATTCCAAAAATAAATAAAGAGAGAAAAAAATAACCGAAAAAATAGCTCGAAAGAAAAAAAAAGAAAAAAAAAAAAAAAGAAAATATCAAAAGGAGAGCATGCTTATGCATCTCCCAAGGTGTCAACTTCTTTGTTACGTTCTACATGGGCACCGTTGTAGTGCTTCAATCTTTGTCCGTTAACTTTGAATTCATGTTCCGTTAACTTGATTATCACGAATGGGAGAATGGTTTGACAACTTTGAATGGTCCTTGATTTTTTAGTTTTCCTGGGAAAAGTTTCAGCCGAGACTTGAATAAGAGAACTAGTTGCCCTGGCATGAATTGCCGCGGCAATAGTTTCTTGTCCTGCCATTGCTTTGTTTTCTCCTTGTAGATTAGTGCATTGTTATAGGCGAGTGCACGAAATTATTCTATCTTGTTGAGGTCCAACAAACGCTTTTGCCCGGCACTTTCCCAATCCATATTCACGGTCTTGAATGCCCAATATGCCTTGTGTTCGATTTCCACCGGTAGATGGCATGTTTTTCCATAGACAAGTCGAAAGGGGGACATACCTAAGGGTGTTTTGAATGCAGTGCGATATGCCCAAAGTTCGTCATCTAGTCTTGCTGACCAATCCTTCCTAGAGGGATTTACACTTTCTTGAGTATACCCTTCAATTCTCGGTTGGAAATTTCTGCTTGCCCGTTGGTTTGTGGGTGATATGCCGTGGCGATCTTGTATGATATGCCAAAGCGTTGCAATATCTTGGCAATTAGTCTGTTGTCAAAATGCTTGCCTTCGTCACTGATAATTGCTCTCGGCATCCCAAACCGTGTAAGTATGTTTTTCTGCAAGAATCGTTGCACGGTCTTGGAATCGTTGTTGGGAACTGCAGCTGCCTCCACCTATTTAGACACGTAGTCGACGACAAGTAAGATGTAGAGGTTGCCGAACGAAGATGGGAAAGGTCCTATACATCGAACAATTCCACCTCGATGATGTTCTGGAGCGGCATCTCATGTCGTCTAGAGATATTGCCCGTCCCCTGGCAACGATCACATTGCTTGTAAAAGTCTTGGGCATCTTTGTACAATGTTGGCCAATACAAACTGGATTGCAAAACTTTGGCTGCGGTACGAGTTCCTCCAAAATGTCCTCCATATGGTGAAGAATGGCATTGCCAGAGTATATTCTGTTGCTATTCTTCAGGGACACATCGGCGTATAACCTGATCTGCACATTGTTTAAACAAAAGAGGCTCGTCCCAAAAGTAATGCTTATCATCATGGCGGAACCGCTTCTTCCCTTGGTGAGTAAGGCCATAAGGTAAAATACCATAAACAAGGAAATTAACTAAATCCGCGTACCAGGGTATTGCCGAGGCATGTGCTACCGTGGCGACTGCTCCCAAGATTACCGAATCGTGTGTGTCTAGAGTTGCCGAGGCATACGCGTACATGGTTGCCGAGGCGTGCGTATCAGTGGTTACCGAGGCATGCGTGTCTGGAGTTGCTGAGGCGTGCGCGTCAAGAGCTCCTACGGCGTCGAGGGTTGCCGAGGCATGCGCATCCATGGTTGCCGAGGCGTCAAGGGTTGCTACGGCATCGAGGGTTGCCCAGGCGTGCGCATCTGGAGTTGCTGAGGCGTGCGCGTCAAGAGCTGATGCGGCGTCGAGGGTTGCCGAGGCATGCACATCCATGGGTGCCGAGGTGTCAAGGGTTGCCGAGGCGTGCACATCCATGGTTGCCGAGGCAACTAAAAGTTGTTCATCCGAAAATGCATCGTATATCTCTAAATCCGCTTCCTCCTCCTTATTACGTTCTAAACGTGATAAGTGATTGGCCACTTGATTTTCTGTTCCTTTCTTGTGCATTGGCTTAGGACTGCTCTTACCGCGAAATCACTTGCATCACACATGAGCTCAAAAGGTAGCGTCCAATCTGGTGGAACGACAATGGGTGCCGAGGCAAGCTTTTCCTTTAGGGTTTCGAATTCTTGGGTGCAAGAATCATCAAAATGGAAGACTTTATCTTGGTGGGGGTAACTTCTCGATCACGTCCACCTTGGCTTTGTCTACTTTAATTCCCTTGGATGAAATCTTGTGGCCGAGCACTATTCCTTCATTTACCATAAGATGGCACTTCTCCCAATTAAGGACTAAATCAGTTTCTTCACATCTTGCCAACGCATTCTCTAAATTGTCGAGGCAACTGTTGAAGTCATTACCAAAAATAGAAAAATCATCCATGAAGATCTCAAGGAAGTTTTCGACCATGTCTGAAAAGAGTGCCATTATGCATCTTCTAATGTTAGTGCATGTCTGAGAAAACTTGAGGATGGTCGTTTTCGATACTTTTTATAGTCCATCCGCACCCTCTATCGGGTGACAATATTGCCCAAAAAGAGTTTGGCCAATGTGCTTTCCACTACTCCCTTTTGCGTTACCATGGTGGATGTGTCTTTCTTCTTTGTTCGCTTGTAGTCCATGTATACTCTTCACATTGCTGCTATTTCTGAAGGCACAAATATATTAATAGGAAAAAATATATCCATTCTCAACCATTCAATTACCTCATTCTTGTCGACTTCTATCATGGTTGGATGTAGCCTTTGTTGTCGTGGCAATTGCTGCTCAAGCCATTGCCGTGGCAATCAGTTGCCAAAATTTGCTGTAAGTCAAGGGAAGAACCAATTTTCTGAAAAGCTTTACGAATCCAAACACCATTTTCTTTTGGCCTCTCAAACATCTCCATCAGTAGAGATTTCGATGGCTTCAAATCTACCAACCTCGGTTCCTCAAGATATACCTGCAATAGACGATGTGAGTTTTTAAAGAATTCGAAAGGTTCAACCATTACCTGCTCATATTCCATTGGCAAAGTATTATCATCTCGTTGATCTTGCATGTGGTCGTGTAATTGCCGTGGCAATTGTAGATGAGAGCAATCTACAGATTCTTGCTTCAACATCAACGTTGTAACCTTATGGGCATCAGGTTCCTCAGAATTTGCTGTAGTATTGTTGTTCTCAGCTTCACTGAGTGTTGTCGCGGCATTGCTCTGTTCAGGCTCCTCAATCATTGCCGAGGTAATTTGTTGTTCAGGCTCCTCAATCATTGCCGAGGTAATTTGTTGTTCAGGCTCATCAAGTGTTGGGCGGTCTCTCTCATTGGCATCCTCTTGACTTTGAGGTTCTAGTTGTTCCTCACACATCGGAGAGATTTCTTTGCATTGCTCCTTATCCTCTTGCCTTGGGACGTCAGTATCCCTAGGAATGAATTGTTGGTGCATGTTATCCATGACATATGTGGATCTCCCCAATTGATCTTCTGAATCCCCTAAGGTTGCATCCCACTAGCTATCCTCGTATCCATAGATTTTGATAGCTCTCGAATCTCTTCAATTGATCCGTCAAGTCTAGCCAAGGAAGCTAGTAATGTTTCCTCCAAGGAATTGGAATGCTCTTGAAAAAGACTACATTGCCATGGCATATCTGTTGCTGAGGCATAATTGTTATGGTAAAAATTGTTTTGAGCTTTTTGACCATACCATGAAGAATTTTGCTGATGGTTCCCTCTATGGTCCTCCATGTAGTTATATGCACCGAAAATGTGAGGGCAATTTTCAAACACATGATGTTCTCCACATATAGCACAAGATTTTTCCACGGTATAAGTTCTTTGGGCTTTTCTCGGTTGGTATAGGTAATCATCAAAGGGTGCAAGAAACTCTTGATTAGATTGATTCATATCTTCCAACATCATCTCTCGAATAGATTGGCTTTTATTTCCCGACATGTTGATGTCCCTTAACTTGTAGCTCACATAAAAATTTTTTTAAAACAAACAAAAAGAAAAGTTAGTAAAACTAAGAGAAAAAAAATGCAATAACAAAAACAACTAACACCAATTGCCAATCCCCGACAACGGCGCCAAAAACTTGTTGCGTGTAATAAGTGCTACGCAATTGTGCAAGTATACACGTCGCAAGTAATAAAGTGATATGAGTATCGAGTATCGTGTCCACAGGGATTGGTTTGGGCCACTTTGCTTAAGTTACTGCACTGTGAAAAGTAAAAACACAATTGATAATAGGAGTTCTAATTAACGAGTAAACTAAGAGCAATAAACTAAAAGAATAGATGAAATCAAAAGAGAGAATGTGCCAGGTTATCATGAGTTGAGGTGTGATAGCCGATTGGATCGTCTTGGTAAAAGAGTGCAAGGGCAACTCAGTTGCCGTCGCAACTTGCACAGCGGGGTTGCCTTGGCAACTAATCGATGGTTGCCTGGGCGACTAGCTGGGCAACTACTTGGGCGTCTGGGCAGCAACTTCAAAGTTCGGCAGAGCGTTCTTCAATGGTTTCTTCTTATTCCTAAGTCGAAACTCTAGCTACTTGTGCATGCCTTGATAATACATCCCTGCGTGAATCAAGGGTGAACAACAACCAATCTTGCGCTCCTCTTAGCCGTTGAAATCCTTAACTTATTCCTAAGCCAGATTAATCATCACCATCAATAGATTTAATAAAGACCATACTCATTCGTTTCTTGAATCTAACTCTCTCGATATTAGATAAATAGATGAAGTTACGAGATCCTCTCCCAATTCACTCGCAAACAAGAATAAAAGCCAAGAATGAGTAAACCTTGAATAGAAAAGTGCAAACTCTTATTACCTAAACAAAATCCAATTGTTTCTCACAACAACAAAACACAATAACCCCAACCAATCAAGTTAGTTCATGGTTGGGTTCAAAAGATATACAAAGAATAATCCCCAAACTATGAATCTAATGGAAGCAAAGAAGAAGAAGAAGAAATCAAACTCTCTCCCCCTTGCTCTCTTGTCGAAATCTCTTCCTTCTTGCCCTTTGGAGTTGTTGAAATTTTCCCTCTTCTTGCTCTATGGGGTTGTCAAAATTTTCCCTTCTCTTGCTCTCCTCCAAGTTGACGACATGGTGATCTATTTATAGGGCTAGGTCAAAGTCCTTGTTTGAGGAGAAAGTTAAGTTGGAATTAAATTATCTTTAAAGAATATAATTCTTTATTATAATTATATTCCTACTAGAACTTCTCCTATCTTCTTGGAATTTAATTCTTCTTTAATCTCTTCATGGAAATCAAATTCCTTTGGGATTTAGCTTTGCTCTACGTCATCTTGGGCTTGTCTAGTCATCAATTTCGACTACCATATCACCTTATTCTTTGTCGACAATTGCCCTGGCAACTGGCTCGACGTCTCCTTCATACATTACGCTGGCAACTAGCTCGGCATCTCCTTCATGCACTGCCCTGGCAACTGGTTCTAGCCTTGTTTAGGCAAGTGATTCTGCACACACACCAAAACAACATCTTTTTCCACAAAAATCACCAAGTTATGTAATCAAGCTCAACGGTGGAAAGAAACATGAATTAATGCATGAATGACTAATTATGAAACTAATATGAGCTTAAGTCTAACAATAATATGAGTAAAAAGGGTAATAAAATAGTACTTTTGAACACTTATTAGTAGCCTTCTTACCCTCAATGGTATAAACCTGATGCTCATTGCAAATTCCATGCTAGAATACCGGGGCATACAATTGAGACTTTTACGACATTCAAAAAAGTGGTTCAAAATCTAATTAATAATGAGATTTTGAAGTTTGATGAGCCTAGCATTGCTGCTCATATGGCACCAATGACACATCATGGGGAAAGCCTCTCATATGCCCTCCAGGTCGCCAGCTCTCTAGCGTTCTCCATGTCGATGCACACAGCGGTTCAGCTGGATGTCTTCGATATCATCGCGAAAGCCGGTCCAGATGCTAAGCTCTCCTCGAAAGAGATTGTCGTACAGTTGCCTACAAAGAACCCGGAGGCGCCCTCCATGCTAGACCGCATCCTAAGAGTCTTAGCCAGCCATGGAATCGTGGGGTGCTCGGTCGCGGACGATGAGAAGGGCGACCCTCAGAGGCTCTATAGCTTGACCCCGTCTCCAAATTCTTTGTTCGGGATGAAGACGGGGTTTCGTTAGGCCCTTTTATAACATTATCCCAAAACTCCATTGATTATTGGCGTGTTTCTTCACTCCCCCTCTCCAATTTAACTAATTTCTCTATTTCTCTTGACTTGATCGACCCATTCTTCTTAACCTAATTTTGCTTTTTGATCTTGTTTTATACATCAACATCAGACACATTTATATTAGCTTTTTGTTTAGTATCTTTCGCACAATATTTAAACTATCCAAATCTCTAAATTGAAGAATAATGCGTTTTTAAGCACATTAAGATTCCCTATTTTATAAATGTTGCAATTAGAACTATGTCAATCGAGTTAACACTCAGTCGATTTTAAATCAATTGAAACCTAATAAATCAGAATGACTTGCATAGCTTGGGACATCCATGAATGAGTGTTTTTTTAGGATGCTCTTGTACATTGTAGCATCTTGTTGTTTTTTTTCTATATAATACATATAAATTTATCTTAAAAAATAAATCAAAATAACTTGTTCTCGTTTAAGTCACTTATTGTGTGGTTGGATTCTATTTTACAAGATTTTGTTGCTTTTATTTTTTTTAATTTTTCGCATTCATAATACACATGTATACTCCATATTAGTACGTACATTACAAACTAAAAATAATACACCATATTAGTACGTACAAATATAGATTGCTAGTGGTTTTAGGGTTTTAGCATGAACTTAAGTTGTACAAGATATTTATTTTTTATGTGAAAAAACAATGATGCTTTTGAATTGTTTCTTTTTGTGTCCTTATTTACAGAGCCGTTTCTGAGATTTTAGTGGCCCAAGGGCGAACTAAAATATTACCCCCTAATAATAAATATTAAAAAATAAATTTTAAAAGTAGGCCCCTAATAATAAGTATTAGAAAAAAAGTTAGGCCCCTAATAATAAATATTATTTTTTTAAAAGTACGCCTCTAATAACAAGTATTAGAAGAAAAAAAGGTTTCGAATAACAAAAATTAGAAAAAAAATTTAAAAATATGTTCCTAATAACAAATATTGGGAAAAAATCATGTCCCTATTGGGCCCCTAATAACAAATACTAAAAAATTAAATTTTAAGAGAATGCCCCTAATAACAAATATGGGGAATTGGGCCCTTAATTATAAGTATTAGAAAAAATCGGGTCTAATAACAAGTATTAAAAAAATTAAGAATATGTCACTAATAATATATATTGGGAAAAAATAGGTAATTAATAATAATTATTAAAAAAATTGGACCCTTATAATAAATATTGAGAAAAATAAATTTTAAGAGTAAGCCTCTAATAATAAATGTTGGAAAAAATTAAGTCCTAATAATAAATATTAAAAAATTAAACTTTAATATGAATATTATAAAAAAAAGACCTTGGGCGGGCGCCCCTCTTGCCTATGCCCAGGGACGACATTGCTTATCTATGTCTCGACATTAAAAGATTTAGTTTACAATATATGGTTGAAGTTTATGGTTAGAATTTTAGAGTATAAGATTTAATTTTTAGAATTTAAAATTTAAGAATTATGATTAAAGTGTAGGATTTAGATTTTAATATTGAGTATAAATAAAGAGACCAAAAAATAAAAGATTAGAGGAAATGAGAACCCATCTCACTAAATTTTAAATATTTTTCATATTCTTCTCGTGAAGATTATGTGAACCCACCAAATCAACCGAAAACAATATTATTTGGCTCATTCGATTTACTCAAATAGATTTATTCGACACATTTTATAATATATATTTTTAATTTTTGAAGTTGTATTTGTCAAATAATTCTAACACCGAATTTTAGTTTATACTTCAATTATACCACTAAGTTATTAAAATCTCACCAGGAACACCACTCCCCTTTAGGTAGAATTATGATTAAATTAAAGATTTGTCAAAATAATGGACGTCTTTCAAATTGTTATAGAAATAATTCTTTTGAATATATTAATATGATTATACGGTAATATGCGTTCATATTATTTTTTATCTTTTTAGCAATACACATCTTGCACGCACATGAACTCGAATTTTTTAATGAACATCATCTTTTCTATGAGAGCCACTTGTTGCGTTCGTTATAAAAACAATTTTTTTGATTATAACAATAACAACGATGCCATTAAAATGTTTGATTAATTTTAATAAATGATAAAAGCTACTAACGAAATATCATAAAAGAAAAAGCCAAGAAACAATAATGCAAGTTGGACCGACAAAAAACCAATAATATAGAAAAAAAAACGATAATTTGGAAATCTCATCAGAAATGATCCTCTGAACAAGGCGGAACCCAGAGGAGATCTTGGAAAAAAATATTATCAAAGTTTTTTTTAATAGTTTAAAAGTAGTATAAGGTAATATTTGTTCATATATATTTTAACTTTTTACAATGTACACACCTTGGAGACAAAGTAATTGACATCATCCACATTTTCACTGGGACCACTTGTTAAGTTCAAATATTATCAAGTTTTAAAAAAATTTTAATTTATTTTCTTTAATATATTTTAGAATTGTTTTCTTAATTTGTTAAAATTTCATGTAAATATATATATTTGCAAATTAAATTGATATTATCAATATATATATATATATATAAAAACTTTAACTATCATAAGTATAAATTACAAATGTGTGAATTTAAATTTATTTTTAAAAGATTTTTTTCTTTAAATACTTAAAGTATTTATCGGTCAAATATCTAAGTTCTAAACGACTATTTGATAACCACTTCAAGTCAGGTTATCTCATTCAAAAAAATTCAATAAAAACATTGACACGTTAAATTACAAATTAATCATCATAATCTATTAGCGTTTCTAGTCTTTTTGGGGCCAATTAATTTAGGGTTAAGTATTAGAATCACTTAGATAATAATTAGGTCACCATTTGGATTTCTAATAATTTGGGTCTTCATAGGTTAGGTCTTAGGTTGGGCTATCCTTTTGTGTGTTTATATTTGTGCCTTTGATTGTCATGCCTTAATTGTCATTCATATGACCTTTAATGTTATTATTGCATGTTAATTAATCTAAATTGAAAAAGAAAGTACTTATTAATTTCGATATTTGTGTCGTAACAATCCGAGCTTAAAGGATGTTGACCAAATATTTGGATTAATCTTTACCATCCCGAGGTAAATGGATTAAGAATTGACAAAATCATCACATCATACTTAAATGCTTGCATCATACATAAAGGTGACGTACGAAAGTCGAGCCATAAATTAACACGGCAGTTGGGCTTATTCTATGTCGGTTTAATCTATGGTCTGATATATTGTCCACCTTATTAATTAAATGTCCAATTAATTTGAATCCACCAATTCAATAAAGCTCGTGCAGTTAAGGTTAATTTTCATTTAAGAACTCTGAATTGAATTCAATATAAATTTCAATGATTTTCATCCTTTTAAAAGCAACAAATATTTTGGTACCAATTTCCAGGCGTGATGGGGGTGCTAATCATTCCCCATGCGTAACCAACTCCCGGACTCTTTCACAACGAATCTCTGGTTTCTTATGGTGTCCGACCTACCTTACCCAAGTGGCCGGTGGCGATTTCAAGTTTTCATCGTTTTCAAAAAAAATTAAGATTTTCAAAAGAAATCTCCATTCTTTTAAAAGATTTTCATTAATGATTTAAGGGGATAATTCATGGTGCCAAATTTATGTACGATCCACACGATTGTCCTTTCAAAAAAAGGTCGCTACAACCACCTCCGGGGTATTACCGATAACAACGCCACTAAAGAAACCCAAAGAGGCTACCTTGTATAAGAGAGAACTCAAAACTTCTGGAACGAGATTGAATAATAAGGGAGATAGCGGGTACCTTTTTCTGAGACCCTGATTAGTGCTTAAATTATGCATTATTTTATCTCTAATTACTCATTGATTGATTATTTTAAGTTGCTAATGTGAGCATTTTTGTTCATTTTCCATGCAGGACAGTAGATTCCAGGAATATTGCTTAAAGTGCTGAAATTGTGCAATTTTTGATTTTCTGGATTCATGGCTGGATTAGTGGGCATGAAAGTCTGATTAGACGCCACGTCAGCAGCTTCTAGAAGACGCCACGTCAGCAGCAATGATAGCTTATCAGCCGCATATCAGATAACTTATCAGCCAGATTTTAAATTCAAACTTTGGAATTATCTTTTGTAATTAATTTAAAAAATTTGGGAATTATCTCTTATCTCTTTAGGGTTATTTTTAGGGTTTTAGGCTGCTATAAATACCCCATTTGGGGCAAACTCAAAAATCATCTCACATTCTCATTCTTAGCTTTGTTTTTACTTTTAAGGTTTTATAAAATTCTTTCTTTTCTTTAGTTCTTGCTTTAAGCTTTTTATTTATTTTTCTTTTATAATGCTAAGTATGATTTTTACCATAATCATACTTAGCTAAATTCTCTATAGCCAAGGGCTAAAGCAATGGCTCAATTCTAACGTGAGGATTGAAAAGCACTTAAATAATTTCGGGTATCTCTCTTAGTTTTCTAAACTTAATTTCAAAATCAAAATGATTTCAAAACCAAAGATTGACGTTGGTCAGGATGTTGTTTTGGTTAAATGTGTGGGAGGAAGGATCAGCTATTGAAGCACATTCGACTTCCTGGGAACACACTTAGCAAAATTGTTTGCTAAGAGGAAACTGAGATTGGAATCGGTTATTATTGAAACAACGTAGTCCGAGTCGACTTACTTATACATTTTTGATCTACAACATTGTTGTTGATTAGATCAATTTCCAAAATTGATATCAAAGATGGCACTTGGGTATTCGGTATACAAGGCACAGCCACAAGGATTGATCCTTGTAGGCGAGTAACCGACGTGAACCCTGAAGTGAAAAATCCTTATTCCAATGATCCGAGGAAGCCGAGTCAAAGCAAAAGCCCGAGGCTAATCTTTACCATATTGAATCCACTTCTTAATCTTCTTTACAATCTCTTATTATTTCTACTCGATTCCACAAATCCCTACTATATTTAAATATTATTCAACTCTCTTCTCGGCTCACCGATTGAACAAACATAAATCAGGAAGTTCTCTTAGTCCCTGTGGGATTGACCCTTACTACGTTTGAATTCCTTTATTTATTATTTATTGTTTGCATAGAATCCGAAAATCAACTTGCACACAACTCCGCACACACTCACAAGCATTATAGTTTGATTCCGAGTAATTCCTCGGTTTTGAAAAATAAAAAGCCAATCATACTTTGTGCCCCGGTTCAGAGAATTGAAATCAAGTTCAAAGCTAAGTTTGTGAAAATTTGAAGTCTTGGCAGGTAATTATGAGTTTGCATTGCTTGAGGACAAGCAATAGTTCGAGTTTGGGGGTGTGATAAGTGTTCAAAAGTACTATTTTTCTTACCCTTTTACTCATATTCTTTATTAGACTTAGGCTCATATTAGTTGCATAGTTAGTCATTCATGCATTAATCCATGTTTCCTTCAAACGTTGAACTTGATTACATAACTTGGTGATTTTGTGGAAATAGATGCTGCTTTGGTGTGTTTTTGTGTGTGTATGTGCAGGATCACTTGCCAAAGCAATGCCGAGCTAGTTGCCAGGGCAGTGCATGAAGGAGACGCCGAGCTAGTTGCCATGGCATTTGTCGACAAAGACCAAAAGCAATATGGATGTCGAAATTCATGACTTTACAAGCCCAAGATGACATGGAGCAAGGCCCAAGCCCAAAGGAATTTGATTGCCATGCAGAGATTAAAGAAGAATTAAATTCCAAGAGGATAGGAGAAGTTCTAATAGGAATAAAATTATAATAAAGAATTATATTCTTTAAAGATAATTTAATTCCAACTCAAACTCCTCCTCAAAGAAGGACTTTGGCCTAGCCCTATAAATACCAAGGAGATTTCGACAAGATGAATAGAGAGAGCAAGAGGGAAATTTCGCAAGTCCAAGTAGGGCAAGAGGAGAGAATTTTCGACAAGCATCAAGGGCAAGGAGGATTTCGACAAGCCTCTTCCTTCATCTTTGTTCGATTGGGTTCATGCTAGGGATTAATTATCTTGTGTTTCTTTGGAACCTAGCCATGAACTAAATTTACTTGGCTATGGTTATTGTGTTTTGTGGTTGTGAGAAACTATTGGTTTTTGTTTAGGTAATAAGAGTTTGCACTTTTCTATTTCAAGGTTTATTCATTCTTGATTCTTATTATTGTTTGCGAGTGAATTGGGAGAGGATCTCGTGATTTCATCCATTTATCTAATATCGGGAGAGTTAGATTCAAGAAACGAATGAATATGATCTTTATGCAATCCAATGATGGTGAAGATTAATCCGGCTTAGAAATAAGTTAAGGATTTCAACGGCTAAGAGGAGCGCAAGATTGGTTGTTGTTCACCCTTGATTCACGCAGGGATGTATTATCAAGGCATGCACAAGTAGCTAGAGTTTCGACTTAGGGATAAGAAGAAACCATTGAAGAACGCTCCGCCAACCTTGAAGTTGCTGCCCGATCGCCCAAGTAGTTGCCCAACTAGTCGCCCAAGCAACCATCAATTAGTTGCCAAGGCAACCCCGTTGTAAAAGTCGCCACGGCAACCGAGTTGCCCATGCACTCTTTACCAAGACAATCCAATCGGCTATCACACCTCAACTCACGATAACCTAGCCTATCTCTCTCAATTGAATTCATCTTTTATTTTATTGCTTTCTAGATTAGTAATTAGTTAAACTTCGATAATCCTTTACTTGTGTTTTTACTTTTTACAGTGCAAGAGACTAGATTCTTGAAGTGGCACCAATCCCTGTGGAGACGATATCTTTTATACTATAACTTGCGACGTGTATACTTGCACATTTGCGTAGCACTTATTACGCGCAACATGGTGGAATATATAATCTTTCATTTCATCAAATCTTTGGTGACGGTGAACGAAGAAGAATATCAAAACGACGACGACGAGTTGATAAGACTGATGGCGGCTAGGGTTTTATTTGGGAAAAATAAATGATTTTTATAGGGAAAATTAAAGAAAAGGTTTTTATAGAGATATAAAACGATGTCGTTTTGGTTCTGTGTGCCTTGTCATAACACCGTTAATTATTTAGCGGTGGAGTGACCAAAATAGGACAATGTATAAAGTTCAGTGATTAAATTGATCGTTTTGAAAGTTCAGTGGCCAAAATAGGTTAGAGAGTAAAGTTTAGTGATGATTTTTGTAATTTATCAATAATTTATTTTTATTTTAAATTATTTTTATATTTAATAATAATAAAATATGTCATTACATACCAAAATATTAATAAAATAATTTAGAGTGATCAAAATAGGTCAGAATGTAAAGTTTAATGAGTAAATTGAGTATTTTAAAGTTTAGTGACCAAAATAAGTCAGAGAATAAAATTGAGGGATGATTTAAGTATTTTACCCATAAATTTTTAGTCTAACTTAGTTGCTACATGTTGAACATTTGCGTAAAATAAATGGTTGGAATATTTTACTAAACTCCCTAATGACGAAGTAGAAAATGACGTAAAGAATAAAATAATAAAAGAATCGTATCAAAATGGAAAGCTGACGTCAGTGGTGTAAGAAATAATTGATTCCATATGTCCCTGTAACATGTGAGCTCTTCGCCTCATCCTTATAAACCCTATTCCACGTACACACGTCCAAATTCTCCAATGGCAGAACCCCAACCCAATGGCACCAATGAGGAAAGCCTCTCCTATGCCCTCCAGATCGCCAACTCTCTAGTGCTCCCCATGTCTATGCACGCCACGGTTCAGCTTGAAGTCTTCGAGATCATCGCGAAAGCCGGTCCGAACGCCAAGCTCTCCCCAAAAGAGATCGTCGCGCAATTGCCTACGAAGAACCCGGAGGCTCCCTCCATGTTGGACCGCATCCTCAGAGTCTTGGCCAGCCATGGGATTGTGGGGTGCGCGGTCGCGGACGATGAGAAGGGCGATCCTGAGAGGCTCTATAGCTTGACGGCCGTCTCCAAATTCTTTGTTCGGAATGAAGATGGGGTTTCGTTGGGACCTCTAATGGCATTGCTCCAAGACAAGATCTTCATTGATAGTTGGTGTGTTTCCTCACTCTCACCCTCCTATTTAACTAAATATTCTGGATAATACACATCTACGCATATTTAAATCTACTTTCTCATAAATGTTACAATAACAATTATGTCGATTGAGCTTAAACTCGGCCTATTAAGCTTAAACTAGTCGATTTTGAAATTTAATCGAAACATATTAAGTTATAATTACTTAATTCTGGATTAAAAAGGCAATTTTGTGGTTGCATTCTATTTTTTATTTTTTGCATTAATAATAGCCAATATATATACACCATATTAGTCCGTACAAATACAAACTAAGAATAATATACCATATGACGTACAAACACAGATTGTACAAAACATTTATCTTTATGTGGAAAAGCAACGATGCTTAGAAAACGAGGCGGCCCATCCCACAATTTCAAATATTTTCACACTTTTTTTTTGAGGATTCTGTGAACCCACCAAATAAACTTATCTGGCTCATTCGATTTAAACAAATAGATTTATTCTTGTCGTTTATATATTATTTATTTTTAAAGTTGTATTAGTCAAATAAATTAACACTTAATTTATAAAGAAATAAAAAAATAAATTATTACCTAATATTGGGATATGATTTTAGTCATGATTTGACATTAAATCCATGATTCAATCTCGAACAATCTCTCTCACTGTCTTTATCAAAAATAAAAAAATATATTATTTATATTGATTATACTCAACCATATTACCCAATTTCATAACACAAACTGATATATTAGTATCAATCGTTTTCTTGTAATTTTCTTTTCTTTTTTTATACCATATTTTGTATAAGAAACTGTATATTTAAATGCACGTACTTCAAATTGTTACAGAAACAATTGTTTTAAAATTTTATTAAAAACAATGATTTCATTACAAATTTACAAATTCTTTCGGCTAATGAAATATTGACATATTACAAAGATTTATGTACTTATTTTGATTAAAAATAAATTTAAATACTTAAGTGATTACAAAATAAAAGTTTAAGTACTTGTTTTGACTAACAAATAATTCATATACTTGAAAAAAATAGTTGAACTTTTTTTTTTTTTAAACCTTTTTAAAATATTAATTTTTACGGGAAATAAAAGTTTCAAAACTAATAAAACAATCGATAAGATATGATTGAGATATATACGCACATCCTCATTTTAAAAGAAAAATACAACAGACTTAGTCTTTTCTCAGGTTTTATTTTAATATTATTTTTTATTCTTATTTCTCAAATCATAATTTTTTTCATTTTCCTTCATTTTTATAGTATTTTCAAATAAAATAAAATTGAGAAAAATTACCTTGGATGAATCCAAAATTTGATCTTCCATAAATTTTTTAATTAATAAAAGTTGGAAATTTTCAACAATATTTTAAACACGTTCGTGCTCCTATTTTATTCTATAAATAAATATAATTTTCTATTAATTTTCTTAATATTTTAAGGGATTATTCTACTGATTAAGTATCAACATCTGCTACCATAATTTTAATTCATTTTCTTTTTAAGAAAATTTTAGTGAACGGTTTATAAAATAAAACACTTTATAGATCTACATTTTCTATATGAGATAACATATAAATATATGTAATTTAGTAGATGAAATTATTATTAAAATATTTATTAATTGTTCCAAAATAAAATATCAAATTCTACACTGGTTAGAAGAGTCAACCTAGAATGCTCAGAAAATAAATCTCTTTTATTTTCTTAAAATATATTTTTAAAATAATTTAGGTATAATGTCGCAATATGTCCTTAATGTTTGACCGAATAGTCATTTTGGCCTCTATTTTTTTCTAAAGCAATTTAGCCCTTAATGTTTTATTTTGGGTCAAAATAGTGCCTATGCAGATGAAAACTTGTTAGTCAACTAACGGTTTATGACTTGAAATGATGTGATAAACTTACATGGTAGTGCACGCTGCATAGCAATGTCATATAAACAAATATGTTGACTTTGTAAAATGGCACATCAGTATAAAAAATAATTTTATAAAACTGTGTAGAATATAAACTATTTTTTCTTCTGACATGTCATTCTATTAAATCATTTCAAGTTATTTATCGTCAGTTGATTAACAGTTTTCATCCACAAAAGGGCAATTTTGAGGGTTAAATTACTTTAAAAAATAAGGACAAAATGACTATTTAATCAAACGTTATGATATATTTTAACATTATGTCAATAATTTATTATAACCGCTCCAAAATATCAAAAAAAAATATCTTTCATTTTCTTTTTCTTATGCCGATCTTTCCTTTTCCAAATTATGTGTTCCATTTGACAGGGTCCATGGAATGAACTCGTTCGAATACCCCGGCACGGACACAAGGATCAATCGAGTTTTCAATACTGCAATGATTAACCACGCGACCCTAGTTCTCAAGAAGATCCTCGACAACTATGATGGTTTAGAGCGGATCGGCTACTTGGTCGATGTCGGCGGTGGTCTCGGAATCACCCTCAGCCTCATCACTTCCAAGTATCTCTCTATTAAAAGAATTAACTTCGATTTGCCTCATGTTATACAACATGCCCCTGTCTACCCTGGTAACAGTACTATCATCCTGTCTTGTATATTGTTTTTTATGTTACATTGTCATAAGAAGCTTGATGATAGGGGAAGAACAAAATAGCTCACATGCATTGAAATTCGAATCTCAAATTTTCGTGTCTTTTTTTAGTTCTATGTTTGCCAAATGACATCTTATGTCCGATTACTACATATGTATGATTGCAGGTGTTGAACATGTAGGAGGAGATATGTTTGAAAGTGTTCCTAAGGGAGATGCAATTTTTATGAAGGCAAGATGATTCATTTGGAGTTCTAGGGTTGTTTATTTGACATAAATAAATTTGATCGGTCTATTTATTCGTTTGTAAAATATGATATTCGTGAATAAATTTAAAGTTAAAATCTCGATATTTAATATTTATAATGTTTATCTTTATTATACAAAATAAATCAACGATATAATTCGGAGATATTTACAGTAGATTCTTTATAATTGGAGCGACCGTCATTCGTGAAGCTTTTTAGTATCTATAATGTTTATCTTTATTATCATGTTTTCCTTTGTCGAACGTTGTCAATTCAGACACAACATTTTAAAATATCTTTATCATTTGTATCGGTTGTATAGTTTGGATATTTGTATAGTTTGTGGGTGTGGTTATGGTTGAATTCTAATTCTCTTTCTATATTATATATATATATATATATAGGTAAAGTATCGTAATTGTCATTTCGTTTCAAAAGTGTTCACTTCACTCGTTGAATTTAAAAAAGTTATTCTTGGTAACTTATGTTATCATTTTATAATTTGTTTTTTTCACTTATGTTATCTATTTTTAACGTTTTGGTTATTGAGTTGTTAACTCTTATTAGTTTAATAACATGTCACGCTAGTAAAAGGAGTTAATTTTACACTCTCGTTAATAAAAAATGAGTTAATTTGTTCCTCTAAATGCGGAGCAAAAAAAACTTAATTTGACCCTTAAATTTTAAACAAAATATTAGTTTGACCTGTGAACTTTAATTATATCAATTTAAGCATTTAACTTTAGATAAAATAACAATTTGACCCCTGAATCCAACTAAGTCTTCCGCTGCCAGCCACCGCTTACTGACGTCGCCGAAAGCTTCTTCCATTCTCTTCTATCTGCTTACGCTGCAACCCCAGTCAATCTCAAAGTTTCTCTCCTATATTTGATTATAGAGCTCTTTACGCTTTGCTTACACTTCACATTGAATCCTCACGTTGTGCAACTGCAGATGTAATCTGTGAGCTCGTGCAGATGAATAACTGAAAACTCCAACTCAGAAAACCAAGTTGTTTAAACCCTACCCAGTGCCTGAAGACTGGTGAACATTGCTGGGCATGTTCATTTTTCATTATCTGTAGAAAAAATAAAAAATAAATGCATTGCAAGAAGCAATCCCGCGACAACGATTTATTCATTCTTCGCTTAAATTGGTGGGATAAGGCTAAGTGGTCTCGTGCGATTAATTCAATTAGCGATTTGGTTCGGGATCCCTCTACTTTAAAATCAAATTACCCCATTTCCAACCTTGGTGGTTGGTTGAATTCCCTAAAATTTAATATTGATGGTGCAGTGGTTGGGGGTTTCGAAAAAGCCGGCATTGGTGTGGACTAGTGCATACAGGTTATTTCTAAAGATTAAAATTTGACAGTTGACAGATTGGCCAAACAAGAGATTTTCTGATCATCTCCTCTGATCTGGATTGATGCTGGTCAGTAGGGGGAGTCCATCTCTATTTTTTTTTTTAATTTTGTGGTTGCGTGATGACTTTTGTTGTTGAGAGCTCATCACTAAAGTTGATTTCCTTACTAGGAATGTGTCCGTTTGAATTGTATGGCTGATACGTTAGTCATTGTTTGTATTGAACCCCTTAACATTGGCATTTTGTATTTTTTTTTCCTCTATTTGTAGGGAGATTTTTTAAAGAGATAAATGCTAATTTTTTTGAATAAATTTTAATTTAAAAAAAAAAAGATAGAAAGTGAAATTACTTGCAAAGAAAGATTATTGAAAAGATGACATTGTTTACCACCATTATCTTCTCTTGTAAATCATTCACTGCTGCTTTTCAGTACTTTGTATACAACATTGAAAAGGCAAGATTTTCATTGACAGTTGGTGTGTTTTTTCAGTCTCACTCTCATATTTAACTACGAGTTAATTGCACCACACGTCCCCAAATTATAATATTCATTCTAAATTAATCCTTAAACTTTTAAATATTTTAATTTCATCCTCAAATTATGACCTTCATTCTAAATTGTTTCTCAAACTTTTGAACATTCCGATTTCATCCTCAAACTATGACTCTCATTCTAAATTGGTCCTCAAACTTTTTGAACGTTCTAATCTCATCCCCAAATTATCAGTATATGCTAATCATATGTTATGTTAATAAAACCATTATAAAAAAAATTAATTGTCATAAAACACTTATGTGCATTATGTAATAATATGGTATAAACGATAATTTGATGATGAAATTGGAATATTCAACAAGTTTGGGGACCAACCTAGAATGAGGGTTATAGTTTTGAGATGAAAATGGAACATTCAAAAAGTTTGGGGACCAATTTAAAATGAGAATCATAGTTTGAGGATGAAATTAAAACATTTAAAAGTTTAAGGACCAATTTAAAATGAGGGTCATAGTTTGGGGATATGTGGTACAATTAACTCTTTAACTAATTATTCTAATTCTCTTCCTTGATCGACCCATTGTTCTTAACCCAATTTTGCTGTTTGATATTGTTTTATACATTAACTTCACAAATTATAGTACACACACATTTATATTAGTTTTTAGTTTAGTATTTTTATGCAACATTTAGACTATTCAAATCTTTAAATTGAAGGATAATACACATTTAATTACGTTCGAATCAAGGTCGCAACTGAAGGATGCAATTATCGAAGGAGGGGTTCCATTTGACCGGGTCCATGGCATGCACTCATTCGAATACCCAAGCATGGACCCGAGGTTTAATCAAGTTTTCAATACCGCAATGATTAACCACTCCACCCTAGTTCTGAAGAAAATCCTCGACAGCTACAGCGGTTTCGAGCGGATCGGCTGTTTGGTCGATGTCGCTGGTGGTCTCGGAGTCACCCTCAGAATCATCACTTCCAAGTATCCCTCTATGAAAGGAATTAACTTTGATTTGCCTCATGTTATACAACACGCCCCTGCCAACCTTGGTAACACTATCATCCTGCCATGTATTTTGTTCTTTATATTATATGACATTGACAATGGAGAAAGATCAAAAGACCTTATATTGAAATTCGAATCTCAAATTTTCGTGTTTCTTTGGAGTTTTATGATTGCCAAATGACATTATGTCCGGTTACTAACTTACTATATATGTGTGATTACAGGTGTTGAACATGTAGGAGGAGACATGTTTGAAAGTGTTCCTAAAGGAGATGCAATTTTTATGAAGGTAAGATAATTCATTTGGAGTACTATCATATGATAACAAATTAATTATGTAAATGAACCCTCGGTTTGTTTATCTTTTTATTATACAAAATAAATTAATGATATAACTCAGAGAAATTTATAGTGGATTCTTCATGATTGGAGCGACGATCATTGCGTGAAGCTTCTGAAAAATTGTTATAATGCTATTCCGAAGGAGGGAAAAGTTATAGTGGTGGAGGCAGTCGTTCCGGCTGTACCGACAGCGGATGCTTATTCAAGAGGCGTTACACAGATGGACGTGCTGATGATAACGCAGAATACGGGAGGGAAGGAACGAACCAAACCGGAATTCGAAGCCTTGGCAACTAAAGCCGGATTCAGTGGCATCCGGTATGAGTGTTTTGTTTGTAACCTCTCGGTCATGGAATTCTTCAAGTAATTGTACTTGAACGAACGATGGAAAATGCCTGTGTTTTCCATTACCATGCTTTCCATTACAAATGTCTGTGTTTGATTTCATCTCATGTTGTTCATATTAAATAAATATATCTAATTTTTTATCCATATTTAACAATCTGATAATTCAATGCTTAGCAATAATTCAATATGCTTAGTACTAACTCATTCAAGGATCTATTAATACTTAGGGTA
This sequence comes from Hibiscus mutabilis, assembly GCA_019671005.1. Taxonomy (NCBI): domain Eukaryota; kingdom Viridiplantae; phylum Streptophyta; class Magnoliopsida; order Malvales; family Malvaceae; genus Hibiscus; species Hibiscus mutabilis. Next base: position 71,763,548 of record CM033717.1, read on the forward strand.
AATAAATTATTTTAATTTTAATTAGTAATTATAATTTATTTAATTAATATTTAATTATAATGTATTATAATATATTTAAATTAATATTTAATTTAAATTAATATTTACTTGTAATATATTTAATTAAAATTATTATTGTATATTTAATTTATTTAATTTATAACTTTAAATTCATATTTAATTAAAAATTATATATTTAATTTAATATTTAAATTATTGTAATTTTAATTTTAAAATAATTAATTATAAAGCATTTAATTATTAGGGGACTAGTTTAGGGATTAGGGGTAAATGTGTCAAGTAGAGTGTTTGGGGTAATGAGATTAGTTTAGGGATTAGGGGTTGAGATTAGTTTAGTGATTGGGCTTAGACTTTAATTATTAGTGAATAGTGATTGTTATATTTAGGGTTCATGTTTGGCTTTAGCGGTAAATGTGACAAAAGGAATGTTTGGGGTTATGGAATTAGTTTAGGAATTAGGAGCTGAGATTAGGGGATTGAGCTTGCACTTTAATTATTAGTGAATAGTGATTGTAATATTTAGGGGTTCATGTTTGGGGTTTAGGGGTAAATGTGTCAAAAGGAATGTTTGGGATAATGGGATTAGTTTAGGGATTTAGGTGTTCATGTTTGGGGTTTATGGGTAAATGTGTCAAGTTGATTGTTTGAGGTTATAGGATTAGTTCAAGGGTTGAGATTAGGGGATTGGGCTTGCACTTTAATTATTAGTGAATAGTGCTTGTAAGATTTAGGGGTTCTAATTTAGGGGTTGGGGTAAATGTGTCAAGTGGAGTGTTTGGCGGTAATGGGATTAGTTTAGGGATTAGGGGATTAGGCTTGCACTCTAATTATTAGTGAATAATGCTTCTAAGATTTAGGGGTTCATGTTTGGGGTTTGGGGTAAATGTTTTAAGTGGAATGTTTGGGGTAATGAGATTAATTTAGGGATTTAGGGTTGAGGTTAGGGGTTTATGGGGTATAAACAATACATGTTTCAAGTTGAGTGTATGGAATTGGGGTTACGGATTAGTTTAGGGATTTAGGGATTAGGCTTGTACTTTAATTAATAGTGATTGCAAGATTTAGGGGTTGAGTTTTGCTGTTTAGGGGTAAATGTGTCAAGTGGAGTTTTTGGGTTATGGAATTAGTTTAGGGATTTGGGTTTATTTTTGTTTATATTAGTCCCTAATTTTTAATCGAATTGACCCAATTTATTTCAAAATTTTCTAATCTAGTCTAATATTTTAAATATGATGATATTTTTGTTCATTATAGTCCCTAAAACTTTATTTTTAGCTAAAATTGACTCATATATTTTTATTTTTGATAATTTAGTCAAATAATATTTTTGTTTATTTTAGTCCCTACAATTTAATTTTTAGTCAAAATTGCTCCATATTTATTTATATTTTTGTAATTTAGTCTAATTTATTCTTGTCCCTAAAATTTAATTTTATTCCAAATTAACCCCTATTTATTTTTATATTTTAATCCAAAATTAAAAAAACTACCCATTTTTTAGGGATTTAGCCCGTCCAAATCCCAAAGAACCAATCGGTCCTATCTCATATTTCAGTTTCAAAAGAAATTGAAACAACAATGGAGGGAAAAATCCCGCCCATATTTTAGGGGTTATTTGCACTTTAGGTCATTACTAGTTTAGGAGCTTTACACTTAAGTCTTTTTTTTATTCTTTAGTTTTAGTTTGATTCATTTTAGTCCCAAATTTAATTTAGTTTCCTTAGACCTTTAGGTTTAGGTTCTTTTTTAATTAGATCATCCTTCATAAAATTATTTAATAATTAAACCTTTTAAAGGCCCAACTTATTTCGGTTGTACCTAACCAAAAAACGACCGATGGCGATTTCAAACATTTAACGGGCTTTTGAAGGCCCAATTTATTTCGGCCTGGAAAAAATATTTAGGGGTTGAGGTTTGGGGTTTAGGGGTAATTGTGTCAAGTTGAGTGTTTGAGTTATGGGGTTAGTTTAGGGATTAGGAGATTATGTTTGCACTTTAATTATTAGTGATTGTAAGATTTAGGGGTTGAGGTTTGGGGGTTTAAGGGTAAATGTGTCAAGTTGAGTGTTTGGGGTTATGGGATTAGTTTAGGGATTATGGGATTATGCTTGCACTTTAATTATTAGTGATTGTAAGATTTAGGTGTTGAGGTTTGGGGTTTAAGGGTAAATGTGTCAAGTTGAGTGTTTGGGGTTAGTTTAGGTATTGGGGATTAGGCTTTTACTATAATTAGTAGTGATTGTAAGATTTAGGTGTTGAGGTTTGGGGTTTATGGGTGTAATATATGTTTCAAGTTGAGTGTTTGGGTTATATGATTTGTTTAGGGATTAGGGATTCAAGGATTAGGGTTGTACTTTAATTATTAGTGAATGTAAGATTTAGGGGTTGAGATTTAGGGGTAAATGTGTCAAGTTGAGTGGTTGGGGTTATGAGATTAATTTAGGGATTCGATTTGTACTTTAATTATTAATGACTGTAATATTTAGGGTTGAGGTTTGGGGTTTAAGGATTCAAATTCACCACTATTTATTTTAAAATTTTCTAATCTAGTCCAATATTTTTAATATGATGATATTTTTGTTTATTATAGTCCCTAAAACTCTAGTTTTAGTCTAAATTGACCTCTATTCATTTTTTTGGTAATTTAGTCCAATGTTTTTAATTTTAATTTAATATTGTTTTTCATTATAGTCCTTAAAACTTTATTTTTATTCCAAATTGACCCCTATTATTTTTTTTGTAATCTAGTCCAGTATTTTTAATATGATGATGTTTTTATTCATGTTAGTCCCTAAAATTTTATTTTTTCTCCGAAATCAACCCTTATTAATTTCTAATTTTTGTAATTTACTCCAATATTTTAGATATGAATCATTGATGATATTTTTGTCCATTCTAGTGCCTAATATTTAATTTTAATGTGATTCCCTTCGTGAAAGCCGAAAGGCGTTAAATAATTCACTCGAAATGACCCTACCCAAAGTCTATCGACTATTTGTACCAAACTCAGACTTAATACGAATTCGAAACCCGAATTAACCCGACCTGAAATGAAACCGACTTGAAATTACTCGACCTAAAATGAACCCGACTTGAAATGAACCCTAACTGAAGTCTATCTGAGCCTGAATAAACCCTTCAATTATCTAATTCGAACCCGAATCGTTTTGAGCTGACCTGAAATGAACCCGACCTGAAACTGAACTGCACCCGACCCGAATTGAGTCGAAACATCAAATCAACCTAAAATCACTTGTATCCGATTTGATCCAACTTGACAGGACCCGACCTGAAACCCATCCGATTACACGTTTTTACATCCCTACCCTTAGCTTTGCATATGCTCACCATGGATGGACCGAGAGGGAGATTGGAAAGGGTAGTCGCCCCCTTAAAAATTTGAAATTCATATATAATTTAGAAATTTTCTATGTATTTCCTATTGAAAATCTATTTTCGCCCCTAAAATTTTATAAGTTTGTCCCCCCTAGAATTTTATAAGTTCGCCGCCTAACACAAAGTTTTGCATTCGTCCCTGATGCTCACGATTTGGTGAAGGAAACTGTTTATAAATATATCTATAAAATTATATTCAACAAAGATTATAAATGGTAAAATATCTATATAAATAATATTGTCTTCGATTTTCAAGTAATAATTTTTAATTATTTTATTTAGAAGTGATATAAAATATTATTATAATAATTTTTGTTATCATTTAAAAAATATTTTTTTAATCTTTTCATATCAACTCAGTTACTAAATTCTGGGTTGTGAGATAATATTAAGAAGGATGTGTCTGTCATGCTCGACGAACACCATTGAGCATCACTAACGATGAGCACCGCTAAGCACCATTAAATTAATTAATAAAGATTAAAATCTAAATGACTTAATATATAATTATAAGTTATTTAAACATATAATTATAAATTATTTAAAATAAAATATTAATTAAACTATTTTCCATATATATAATATTTTTAATTTTTTAAATAATTGGATAAAATATCAACCTTAGTCAATTTAAAAAATAAAAAACCCTAGACCTTAAAACCCTAAATTGTAAACCCAAAACTCAAAACTGTAAACCCTAAACCCTAAACATGAAATGCTAAACCATAAACCCTAAACTCTAAATCCTAATCTCTAAATCATAAACCCTAAATTCAAACATTATCTTTAGTCTTTAAGGTTTAGGGTTTATGGTTTATAATTTAGGGTTTTAGGTTTATGATTTAGGGTTTTTAGGTTTTAGGTTTAGGGTTTATAATTTTGGGTTTAGGGTTTTATGTGTTGAGTTTAGGGTGTATGGTTTACACTTTAAGGTTTAGGGTTTTTTATTTTTTAAATTGACTAAGGTTGGTATTTGATCCAATTATTTAAAAAAATAAAAAATATTATATAAATAAAAATAATTTAATTAATATTTTATTTTAAATAATTTATAATTATATGTTTAAATAAGTTATAATTATATGTTGAGTCCTTTAGATTTTTAATCTTTATAAATTAATTTAATGGTGCTCAGCGGTGCTCATGGTTAATGGTGCTCAACGGTGCTTGTCGAGCATTGTAGAATGACGAATGCATAAATGTTCTATTTTATATGCGTTTAATCCTTGTATTTTACATGTTTTTAAGCTTATTTAGGTTGCATTTAGGTTAGAATGCACATATTTGCATCTAGATAGGGAGTTACACACCACATGTGCTTAAATTGTTATATATATTGGTGTTTTTCACGAGAATGTGGTGTTTTGTGGTGTATGTGCAAGACTCTGGTGGATGCTAAAGGATAGCTGGAGCAAGAGAGGAACAGATCGCATGGCTAGAGTTGAAAAAGCATAAAGAGTTGGAGATGAATCTTCCCTTGCCCACGTGGACTTTCTCCCAAATATGCAACATGTAATGAGGCGGGAAATAACTGGCCTTTTCTTTAATGAAGCCATGCACTTTAGGGTACTGAAGCCCTAATTTCACCGCCTATATAAAGAAGATTTGGACGCTCCTCAAAAGGAGAGCCAATCACTAGAAAGCACAATTTAGACGACAGTCCTAGTCCGAGCTTGTAGAGAACCACCAGGGCAAAGCTAGACGATTCTCCTCATTGAACAAAGCCATCGAGAGAGGCTGGCAGAGAGCAGGCCTGCAACACAGTTGGAGGGCATTGAGGGAGTTTTGTCGAGGACGCTCGGCTTATTTCTTTTCTTGCTTGATAAACCGCCGTACTATATACTTTTAATTATGGTTGTGTTATGCTCAAACATGAGCTAAACTTTTTAGTTTGGGTTATTGCGCCCCAGGATTATATGTTTTGGTTATTTTAATTCAATGATTTAGTTGTTTTCATCTTCATCTATTCTGTTTATGTGTTTAATGCGTAGTTAATTGTAAGAGCTATTCGAGAGAGGTCTGCCAACTATTGATCTGTGACTTAATATTCGAGAGAGTTAAGTTATACAAACATGAGCAGTGGGGCTAAGCTGTCAACTTAGTTCTAATCCGGCCTAGATATATGTTTAGGGTTTTAGTGACTAAAATGGAGTTCTTAAATAAATAATAGAGTAGTTAGGGTTAACGCAGACATGTATCACCTTAATTACAAAGTTAATAACTTCTAGGCATCAAGAGAGTCAGAAGTTCCTTAGAAAATCCTGTCGAGTAGATGAAGTACCTTAGGGTTTACGCAGACATGTATCGTTCGTCGCTATAGCATTGAGTTAGATTACCATACATATATCCTTAGCAATAATCTCAACCTTCATAATTGATTGTTAAATTGTTGCAACTGTCGATCTTTATTAGTGTTATCTATAGATTAGTTAATTAGTTTACTCTTAAAACAACATTCACATTTACTTGCAAACACATCCCTAAGTACGATAACTTCGTATTTATCAACCAATCCTCGTGGGTTCGACACTCTACTCTCACTTTATTACTTGATACGACGAGTATACTTGCTCTAAAGTGCATCACTATTCGACAAGCATCATAAAATTTTCCTATTAAGAAACCATAAATTGTAGTTTATTAGATAATATAATTATAGTAACGAATAAAATATTTTTTAAATTTTATTTCAAAGTAAGAAAACACTACAAAAATCAATTTGGATATACTTGTTTATAAATTATATGCATATTTATCTATTTCTTCATTTTATATTTTATTTTATTTCAATAGAGTTGATAAAAACACATTATATAACAAATTGTCAACGTATACAAGAGCTTTATAAAAAGTCGGAATATTTAAGAATGAAAATATGTTCGGAACACATTTGGTAACTGTGATAACATATTTTAGATACTTTGATAAATTTTTAGTTTAACCACTAATATCGAATTCATTAGTTGACTAATTCAAATCGAATTCTACAAAGATCTATTATAAGACTACTGTTTCAACCTAATTTTCAATATTCAGTCTTCAAAAAAATTTGAATATAATGATATAATTACAATGTGGTATCTATTTAATTTTCTTAGTCTTTTAATAATGCACATACACCGTGTACACATAGTGCTCAAACTTGGATCACTTGGATAAAACACATCAACCTTTGCCATTAAGACCACTCTACGAGTTTACAATATCAAAATTCAAATCTCTAATTTTATTTAAAAGATATTGTATCTCTTTTTGCTAGATCAACTTATTTGATTGTTTGTAATAATATTAATGACATTTTGTTTTCCTCCCTTTTGTTAAGTGTTTTGAAGTCAATTTTGCTGTTAAAAAGTTAAATTTTAGTGTTAAGTCTACAAAATATCACAAATGAATAATACAGATACTTGTGACGATAAATATCAACTTGTAAAAGCGTCAGAACCAAACATTTTATATGAAGACCAAATGCTTTCGTGGCTGCAAAAATCGTTAGTTGACTAACAATTTGACGCTTTTTGTCGATCAGGCACGTTCATGTGGAATGGATTGTTAACGTGACATCGCCCCATGAGGAAAAGGTCAAGTCAGTAAAACAAAAATTTATATTAAATTACTTATAAATAATTTTTTAATAAACTAATTATAACCAATCGGAAGTTTCTATTTTTACCCTCCGTGTAGAACAAGTTTACTTTGAGGAAGCAAAAATGGATGCACAGGTGATGAAACAATATGAATATCTAAAACAATGTCATCAAACTTGTTTGCAGATACTAGTGTTTCAACACATTGAGAGTGCATAATTGAAATTTAATTTGTTCATTTCTACTTACAAAATAGATTTTGCAGTTCTTTGCTGAAGTAGGATTCCGATGTCCATGTCAGAGAAATCCTTGGGATCACTTCCTTCGTCACATCAATTCGGACTTTGACATTGTTGCAGAGACTCTAAAGGGATCTCAGAGAACAACTGTATGCATTTCATTTTCCAATGAGTTAACAACAAAAACAGATTCATATTTTAAACAAGGAACGGCGAAGTTATAAATCAAATGTTCCAGGCAATACAAAAACCCTATATTATAATTAACTGTTGGTTTATTGATCTCATTTTTTTCATGGTTAACTATGTTTTTCGTTTATGAACTGCAGGAACTTCAAAATACATTAGATGCTTTGACAAACCTAACAACAGCACACAGATAAAAGCATTGCTCGTTAAGAAATACAGAAGCTCGGATTAACCAATAAAGGCAAAAGCGAGAAAGCAAGAAATTTCTACCATTGTAAGCATTTTGAATCATGAACCATTGTAAGCCTATGGTTTACTTAGAACTGGCTTACACTACGTTTATACGACTCTTCATTTCACTTGAAATACATGTGCCCTACACTTGTATCTTGTACACGGGTACATGAGTATCATCCTTCAAATATTAGGAAAAATCTAGAAAAAAAATTGAGCATACTCGTATCTAATACTTACCTAAATCCTACATTCGCCCTTGTGTGTCAGAGTAACATGCAGCTTAAATATGTCAAGTAGCTAATAGACCAAACAGGTCCTTACCCTTTTCTTGGTATTTCGGGAGGGACTTGTTAATGCAAAAAAAAAAACAGCAGTGAAGCAAAATGGTTGAAACAACTATCAACCTTGACAAAGAGGTCCTTTGTAAATATGTCTAAAGACTTGGGGTATTACTGGTTAAGGATAGCAATCTATGTGGCCTTGTCTAATGTGTTGGCACTATTGTCTTCAATATTGGAACAAACTACAGTGCAATCTTAGCTCGCAGGGCCTGTGACGGTTTCATTTCCGGTTTCATGACATTCATGTCCATAAGAGGCTTCCCATCCTTCATCGAAGAACTCAAGGTGAGTAATCTCATTGAGGGTCAAGTGACGAATAACATAAACCAAATATTTTTCAAGGCAAACTAAAACTAATGATGCTAAAGCTTTCCGTAATTCCATTTTTCTCTGTTTGGTGCTCTATCATAGGTTTTTTATCGAGAAAGGTGCAATGGACATTATGGGGTTGCTGTTTATACTTTATATACTCTCAAATTTCCTCTCTTCATTTCCGTTCTCGACTGTGACATCCCTTGCTACAGCATCAATTACCTATTACATGGTGAAATTCCAGCCCAGAATAAAAGAATTCAAATGGCTTACGTACCTCATTCATATCCCGCATAAAAGTACTTGGTACCACCACTCATAAAGTCCGTCAGGAGTTTTGAATGCAGCCTTCAATTCATCTCCACCTCTCAACCTGATTTGGCGGTACTTGTTTTTCAAGTCAATCTTTGAAAACATCTTATAACTGGGCAATCTATCAAGCATACCATTCAATCATGTGATGAGAAACCTATAATATTGATGTGGTTCAGAAGAAAAAAAAAACGCAGCATTCAAAAGAATTAAGATAGAACAACGAATATGAAAGATGGAACTCTAGAAAACTTGGTGGTTTAAAAACCTCTAGTTTTTTTATTAATTCAAAGATAATTATAAGATATATATACATATATAGCTGTAAATCTATTACAGCTTATTTATAATAGACTACTTTGCAAACAAAGTTACTTTTGTTACAAGTAAATTTTTATTCTTATCCTTAAACTTAATCCTCAAGAAAACTAATACTCTAACTAAACTGTTCAAAAATATCTAATACTTAACCAAAAATTGAAATAATAAAATAAAATATTTTAAAAGTAAGCTCCTCCGTCAATAACCCTACATTTTCTAGAGTTCTGACTTCTTTCTACTTATTTTACAGCTCGATTTTTGTTGAACTTGATCTACTGCTTTTGCACCCTTTACCACATCAGCTAACCTGATCATTTTCCTTGATGGATGCCACTGGAATTTACATCACTTTCCTATTTAATTCGGAATCAGAAGTTACCTGCAAGAGGACAGTTCCAATAAGTGCAATCCCCTGGAATTCCTTCTATCCTCCCTGGAACTGCAAAAGGTTTACAAGCAAAAGACAAGTGTTAGAGTTCAATGTTTTAGAAGGAAGAATCCACTTCACTAGCTAAATAATTGCGACCGTTTCAATTTTTAAGATCTGTATGATTGCCTCCTGCAGTAAACTATGTGTTTTACTCAATTTAAAGAATCAGAACACAGAACTTACATTCTGTTAACAGGAAAAATCTGATCGAGAAACTATAATTGAAAATGCAAGCCAAAAGAAAATTTTCAGTGCCACATACAAGCTATAATCTCTGAGATTTTGCTGGAATCCTGTCTGAATAAAGTAGAAAATGCAAAATTAAGAATATCACAATACATCCGAGCGTAAGGAACTAAATCACAAAAAGAGCAATCAAAACAACAAAAAGGAGGTCATAAGCATGGCAGACAAGAACTTTATTGAAGAATCATATTGAGATATACAAGCGAGACAAAAGTTAAACAAAATGACATCTAATACATGGAACAGGTATTGCAAGCAGGAAACCAATCTTTCTCTCATCTTCAAAGAAAAGTCAGAGTTTACAGAACTAATCAATCAACTCAGCAGACCTAATTTCGACAGTAACTACTTAAAATGACAATATAAAACAGTCCCTCAAATTAGCAGGTGTTTTATAATGGTGTTAGTCTCTGATTCAAGCTCACTACTGTTTCTTCTCATTGACTACACCATTTTCCACTTGGTTGTCAAACCCATGATGATAAGGAACTTCAGCCATGGGTCTGGGAAATGGACGTCCACCAAAATCCTCGGGGTAGCATTCAAAGTCAGGGCCAAAGTTGAACTTCACTACACAGTTCGATTGATTTGGAAGCGTGTACATTGAAGCAGCAGGATAGTAACGACCACCAAACAAATCCTTGAAAGCAACTCCTTCACATACCCCATTTTTGAAAAAAGAAATTTCACTTCCTGCAGGAAAGTCAACATTTATCAACATTAATTACGAAACATCAAGCATAGCATTTGAAAAACAGTATTTCCAGCTAATTGTAAATAGTCTAAACGAAGTCTTCATCAAACACAAAATATATAGTCATTTCAGCAGCAAATTAGTTAAATAATGCATATATTGCATTTCAAGAATAAAAGCATTCACAGTTAGTCTACTTTAAAGTCTTTCCAATGGACTGTCTAAACAGCCAGGTTTGAACAATCAAATCAATCCATTTTTGATAAAATGCTCAAAATATTACCATGAATGGGTTTAACAGGCAAAACATAGCACAACCAATCAGATAGGTTCATGTAGCAGTAGCTTGCAGACAGACTTTATAATAAGTGTTCTAAGTTTACCCATTATGGCATGTCTTACTGTAGACAAGGGCCAAAAGGAGAGAATCTAGCACCCCATGCAATGACCATACAGAAGCTAGAATCAAAAGATGATATAAAAATCATGCAACAGAGCTGACTGTATTCTGATCAGACATTTTTGTTCAAATCTAACACATTATTTATGTTTGGGTGGGATACTGCAAAGCCAACTGAATCTTTAAAGTACAAACCATAAAATTGCATTATCCAAAGGTTCTATATGTCGCAACTCAGAAGCACACTAAAAGGACTCATGTCTTGCTATATCTTTTTAGCAAGGGCCTAACTTACTGTTCAAATCTCAGGGTTCAATGTTATTCAAATTTTCAACATGATTTATGTGATGGTGGGTACTGCAAAGTCCAACACAATCATATAAATACAAGCCAATGAAATTTACATTGTGGAAACTAGAAAGCTTTAATGTGTCACTTCTCAGGATACTGCTTAAAGGACCCATAGTTTGCTATATCTTTTCATAACAAGCAAAGGCCTACTGTTTGGTCACTGGATGGCTCATGAACATTGGTTAATGAGAACGGCTACAAAGGCCTATTTTAAACATTAGAGTTAGAAAGATAACGAGTGAAACACTGGGAATGTGGGAAGAGTAGCATAATTAGACGAATTTGAGCATGATGCGTAAGGTACTAAGGTTTAGCCGAATTTTAACAATTCAAAGTAACTGATTTATCATCTAATCATCCATCTCCTACTTGCACCCTTTGAGAAATTAATGACACCATAACCAAGAACTGTCATGCAGAATAAAAAAACTCTGGACGGTAAACCATTAATATCATTACCAAAAAAACCTTCAAAAGAAAGCATTTTTTAACAGTCCTATGCCACAAACATGTAATAATTTTTTACAACCTTGCAATAATTTATAAAATTGATTAAAAAACGTATACTCCAGTTGTCGTTGATCAGATTACTATTCTCGAAACTATCCGATTGTAAGGCAGCCAAAATAATGCCAGCTTGAAAGAAAATTGGGAAGAAATCGATTCAAAACCATGAAGACAACCAATGAAATAGAACAAACAGTTGGATCAATAACTAAATTTAATGGATGCACAAAAGCAAAGTGGAGGCTGGGAACAAGTTATTTTCCGAACTCTTTAAAACATCACATTTGAAAGGGTCATCCTAGAAGATGCAGTGTGTTTGATTTATTTTTATTTAACATCACCCGCACAAGTACATGGTGCTTTCTCTTCTAAGATATTACCAAACTAGAGCATACATAGAAACAGTGAAAGCCATGGTATAGGAAACACATAAGATAAATAAGCATAAAACCAGCATACATATCCAATTCGGTTCATTCAAATGCAATGCACAAAGAACAAGCTTTAATCAGAATAGCAGTAGAAACTCACCAGGCACCACTTTAGGTGGCTCCTCTTTTGCATCAGGGGGACGCGCATACCTCTGCCCTTTATACAAAACAAAATGAGGGGGCTTGGGAGCATAAGACCCACCTTCTGGTAAATTTATATAAAACCCTATAACATCTCCTTCTTTATACCCTTCTTCTCCGTACTTCTCTCGCAAAGCTTTATGCACCTTGCTCCCATCAATATCTCTATATCCAAAGCTATTGCCATCGTACCCTACCGGCGCCTGCAAGTCCCCTTTATAGGTAGACCACCCGAGCCGCGTGTGCCCCGTCTCCCCCAACTTCACAACCTTGATTTCAAAGTACCAAGCTCCCTCCAGCACCCCTCTCGTGGCTCTAACCATTCTGTACCCCTTCGTGCTACCTGCACTCATCCTATCCTCAGTTAACTCCACTTTTTCGGCTTTATAAACCTTGGAAAGACATATTTTCATATCAGGGGTATCGTCCCCTTTATCTGGGAATCTCGGGACAGGGGTGATCAAAACCGTGTCTTCCCCATTCCCAGCATTCTGGTTATTCACTTTACTCTTCTTTTTCCCTTTTCTCGACGTTTTCGTCACCCAAACATTATTGTTTTTCTTCTTAGACTTCTTTGTTGTCGCCGCTTTAGTAGCAAGGGAAGGATCTGATGGGGCATTGCCGTTATTGTTATTGTTACTGTTTTCGACAGCGGCGGTGGTGGGGTTATCATCGTTGGCCGCGGGGACTGAATTTGGGTACTGAGGAGTTGTTGTTAAAGACGAGAGCTGCTTTTGCTTTTTGGGTTGAGGTTCTTCGTCGTCCTCCTCCAATTCGTCATAGTTTCGGGGAACTTTAAGTGCGTTTTGGGTGTCGTCGGAAGCAGTCGTTGTGGTGGTGGTAGGATCTTCTTCAGAGAGAGAATCCGGCGAAGCCGCAGTAAGCTGGGTGGTTTCGGGCTTGCTAGCGATGATGCCGTCCGGAGTTTCGATTTCCTTAATGGGCTCGGCGTCGGCTTGGAGTAGAGTATCTTTCAGAGGTTCGCCAATGACCGGAGATGGTGCGGAGGAGGAAGGCGGTGGTTGGGGGCTGTTTGTTCGTCGTAATCATCTTTATAACTAGCTTGTAGAGAGTCCATCGGGGCGGAAACAGTAGAGAGATTTCGTGGGAAAACTTTGGTTTCTGATGTGGGATTTGTTTGGGGGGAAAGGAAGAAACTTTAGAAAGGAATGGCTTTTGGGCTGAGACTCAGAGGGAAAGAAACTGGGCTTTTGGTTTCGGGCTTTGGTGTTTTTTTAGAAAAAAATAAAGATTATTAGCTTATATTTTTTGCTTAATTATAAAATAAGTGTTTAAATTATATTTTTTATAATAAGTGTTTAAAGTATTTTTTTGTTAAAATTAATACTTAAATTTTTTTTTGCTAAACTAAAGGTCTATAATTTTATTTTTAATTTATTTTAAAGTCAATTAGGGTACTTATTTTAATACTTATTTCAACAAAAATATTTTAAGCACTTATTTCAGCCAAAAATAAAATTTAAAGCGCTTATTGTAAATAAAAGACATAGTTTAGACACTTATTTTATAATTAAGCATATATTTTATAAAATATATAATACACTGATGGAAGAAACATTATACAAGCACTCTGATTTTAAGGATTAAATATTTAATTTAGGGTTTATAGTTTGAGAGCTTAAGTTTAAAGGTTTAAATTTAAAATTTAAAATATATAATTAGAATTTAAAAATTAAGAGTTTCATGAGCAAGGCGTCAATTAAAAATTCTAATTTTGAACATCACAAAGAGCTTCGAGATGATCTTCCAAATTTGGGATGGTCTGTCAAGTCGATGTAAATATAGATATCCAAAACATACGTTATACATACCCGAGTCATAGTGACTCTAAACGAGCTTGTCGCTGCCATGGGAGATGAAGACTGCTTTGACTTTATCGATGTCCCATAATGCTTGCCCAGGGACCGGACCATGAACTCGGAACAAATAATGGGAGATGTGGACGGTGACGGTGTTGAAGGTTAAAGCATCCGAGCCTCCCCTCCCCTCCCCTCCCCATTTGTCTATGTGCATAATTGGTTTCTTATTTAGGGAGACGGTTTCTCTTTTTCCTTTTGTTTTTTATCCGACGGTTGATATCACACCTTATTAAGACCAATCCCCATCCAACGGTTCTGGTTCAGTTAACCTTATCTTTAGAATCTTCCACAATCATGGCGTTAACCCTAAGCTTATAAAGAATCAGACAAAAAAAAAAAAAACAGAAACGTGCCGCTTGGAAAACAACCTTCAAAGTTGAAACCATCTAGATGTCTCTAGACTCTCATATTGAGAAGGTTCTTTGGACCCAGGACCAGATTCTGGACCGGGTTACCCAGATCGCCTCCCAAATTACCCATGATTTTAACGCCGCTCCCCACCCTCCCCTCTTAATCGGAGTCGCCACCGGTGCTCTCCTGTTCTTCGCCGATCTTGTCAGGAGAATCCAACTCCCCCTCTCTGTTGATTTGGTTCGAGCTCAATCTTACGGCTCCGGTACTCTCTCTAATGGAGCTCCTTCCATTTCCCTCGACTTGAAGCTCGACGTTAAGGGCAAACACGTCGTCCTGGTAATTCCCCATTACCCTTTTTTGATTCCGAGCAATCTTCGTAGAAAAAACTTGTATCCTTTTAACCGTTTTTACTTCCATTTTAGGGTTTAATTGAGTGCTTATTGCTCAATTGTTGCCCTGGTTTTGAACTTTTGATGATTATATAATTTTAGTGAATGTAATAACTGAAATTAAAGATTGTTCGAATCGGGTTTGCTAATAGATTAGTCCATGTTATATATTGCCTTAGGTTGAGGATATTGTAGATACAGGATGCACTTTATCCTCTCTAATTGCACACTTGGAAGCAAAGGGAGCGTCGTCGGTATCGATTTGTGCTTTCCTTGATAAACCAACAAGACGGAAGGTTCCGATCAAGCTAGTTGGTGATGGAAAGTTCTATAAGGGATTCGAGGTAAGAATACGTAGCCGATTTCTCTAGGGATCATATGTAGGTGATGATGATTATTGTTGTGCCTTATTAATTGCTTTATGAAGAACATGCTCCTTCTTCTATTGCAAGTGCTATCAACGGAGGCTTCATTATACATTAATATTTTGGAGCTTCTGCCAGATGTATTGCGTTTTTACTATCTTGCTTTCTAATTTTCTTACCGATCAAATTGGCTTTTCTTTTCCCTCAAAATTATAACTACAACTTGTTAATTTTTTTTGAAAATGAACCATTTGAATGGCGCCGCATTGCAAACTTGTTTGCACTTAGTTCGGAATTCCCGTCCCGGTATGCAAAAGGTTTTTATCTTTAGTATTGGCAGCATGCGTGGTTTCTTAAATAATTTCAGATCAGATGACTGCATTTTTCTTTTTCATTAACCATTTTGATGCCCAGTTTTTATAATTTTGTTTTGCAGTGTCCGGATTATTTCGTTGTAGGTTATGGGATGGACTTTGCAGAACTATATAGGAACTTGCCTTATATTGGTGTCCTGAAGCCGGAACACTACAAGTGATACCATTTATCTATGGCATTTTTAGTAGATATATTCCAGGTCATTGGTGAAAATTGTTTTCAAGTCTTTAGAATTGTAAACCACTGTTATTAATTTGGGGTTTAAGATTTGGCGTTTGCCATTACTTGCTTTGGAAGACGGATATTGATTTTGGCATGGACCTTTGATTTGGATCGGGGCCTTAGTCCTCGGCTAGGCCGTCGATCGACAGGTCCATGATCGATGGTGCTGATGACGGCCCTTGAAGAAAGGGTTTTGGTGGATTGAGAAGGAAAAGTGAGGAGCAATTTTTTAATTTAAAGACGAGTCGATGGAAATTTCACTCGAACAAATAGGCACTGCTTTGGTTTACAATCATTAGATTAACAAATTTTTCATCCTTCCTACAAAGCAAGGTTCGTATATAATATTTTTTATACTTGAACATTAAATACAATAGAGGCGATGTTTAAATGTATAATATTATAGGATATTGCTTCTAAGAAGCAATTGCAAAGTGAATGATATCCAACAACACGTTCATTCTCTTTCATATTGTACTACCGAGGTAGTCCATCTCTGATGGCTCCTTAATCGCCCAGTGACGACCGCCCTACCACAACTTTCTCCTCCCTCTTGTCTCCTCCTTCCTTAACAAGAGAAGTTGGTTTGAAGCCCTTTGTGGCCCTTTCTCTATCGTGTTCGTTGGCCAGGTTTTGGGAGTTTACGTTAGTACTATCGGTAGCCATTGCCAAATTTGCCAGCCGCCTCATGACGTCTGTCTAGTCGGAATCTGGTCACCTTTGTGACTTGTTCAGCAAGAAGATGTGTCGTGATTCAAACGGCCCTTTTAAGCTTGTTCTTACCATCTATATCATCCGCTCTTTCGGATATCCGTTGATTTTTCGGCCCCAAAGATTTTTCGCGTTCGACCTCTTGTCGGTCATGACAGGCGATTCCCTTCCTCCGACCCTCCAAGGGCTTTGTTTCAGAACTTGTTTCTCAGTCTACTGTTGCTGTTGCTGGCCTTTTGTTGCCACGGCTTGTTATAAATATTTATCCTAAACGAATAAATTTTCAGTTTATGTAAAAAAAAAACGATATAAAGGATTCAACTTTAGGATAAAAATATCATTTAACCTTGTTAATATTATTGGTTATACAAGAATGCAGTAATTAAAGTCAATTATTGATCTAATTTTTTTCCCAAGATTGGTTTAAAAGAAAATATAAGAAAAATAGAACAGTTAAATATGTGTTATTTACTTAACAGAAAAGGTCAACAGTCCATTCTTGTTTTTTGGGATAACTATCGTATTTAGGATTTTATTTATTCTCACGTTTCTATTTTAGTACTTTACCTATTTTTTTAGTAAAGTAGTACTTAACATTATGTTTTTGTTTTGTTTTGATATATCGACCGTTAAAAACAAACAGAGATGATGACATGATTTGTTTTTAATTGGAATAATCACAGTTTTAATCCCCATAACTTATACATTTTTATCAATTTGATCCAAACTCTATCGACCGTTAAAACTGTGATTATCCCAAATAAAAATAAGCCATGTTATTATTTCCGTATTTTTTTAACGGTTGGGGTACTAAAAGAGAACAAAAACGTAATATTAAGTACCATTATACCAAAAAATAGGCATAGTACTAAAATAAAAATGCGGAAATAAGTGGGTACTAAATATGTAGTTATCCCTTATATTCTCACTTTCGAAATATACGTAGATTAAATTATTTTTTTCTCGAGATTGTTTTGCTCAATTTAAAGAATAGTTATATCTAGAGTATCTGTTCTTATAGAATAAAAAATAAAATGTTCTTTTTTTATAGTACATATATTAAAATGAATTTTTTGATATATTACATGAACTTGTAATAAACTTTGACCTGTTACTTAAATATAATGAATCTGAACTCATGCTCTTCTCGATATTACAATAACAACAAAACCAAATGAACTATAATCCCTTTTCCATTAGGCTATTTATTTTGTAATTGTGATAAAAAAGAAAAAAATGTATAAATATATGGATTATTATATCATATATATTTTTACTACTAAATATACATGAAACTCCATTTATAGCATTTACGATGAACAAGAGAACTAAGATCATCCAACTAAGCAATCACTTCACCCTTCCTACATTGCCTTAACTTGATGTTCATAATACTTGAGCCACTCATATTCATAACATTGCAGCATTCGATTTTTTCAGGCTGAAAAGGAGAGAGAAAATAAGAATGAATCTTAAAGATAATTTATGTTACCCGGACTGTTCATTAATTGTGTCCGATACGAACCTGCTTGCGAACCGTTGAATTTGAAAAGACTCGAATTCTTTGGATGCGACTGGCGGTATGGTTTCCGGAGAACAAACAAGTTCCTAACCGACGCGGAGCTCTTCGTTTATACGAAGAGAGAACCAGGGAATCCCCTTTCAATCTCCTTACGTGTTCCATGAAGAATACATGAGGAGCTTGGCACGGATCGTTTGTGACAGGCCTGGTATTGAACATGAACAATGGAGGCGGACCATTCTTCCAGGGCTTAAATGTCTCCAGGGGTTTCTTCAGAATACTCCGGGGGATGATGCTTTCGTATATGTAAGCCGAGTAGCCCCACGAGATCGAGATGGACCAGTTCTTTCGCTTGTTGTAGCATATTGTTTGCTGTGCTAAACGCGATTGATCAACTTTGGCGGCCTGCATCAGGTGTTTTACTGCGTTGGTTCGGTTCTTGTTGGGGAATATTGGGTCTATGTTGTCGAAATGGTGAAGGGTGATGATCGGTGTCGGTGGATGAGCTGATATCATGCCGGATATATCACCGAGAAGATCGATCTGCAGTTCGTAATGTCACAGTAAGAAATCTACTATTGCAAAGTTACCCTGTCACATGTGACGAGTACTATACGATTTAACTTAACAAAATTAAATTCGGATTCCATTCGAGCAACCGCATTGTTATTACCTGATGGACACCACTTTCAATGGTCAGAGAAATCCCCAAGTCGAATAAACAAGAGGATGTTAAATGGTCACTGGTATGACTGAACGGGTATCTTTCGAGGCAATCATTCATCAATGGGGCAAGTTGTTCCACCAGTGAATAGCTCAGAGCATATCCGGCACCACCGTACGCCATATCGAAGGCAAAAAGGAAGTTTGAAATGACCGACTCCGAATGCATCCCGATATAATAATGCTTGGTATGGTCATATTTCGCCAACAACTCGACCAAATTCTCTAGAAAAAAGACGGTGTCATCGTCCGCCATTACGAACCACCTCACGCCTTGGTTATCTCCAAGGTTGAACGAGTCGAGAACAGATCGGAAAATCCGAGCCTCAATCGGGTTCGCCAGCTTCGGGTACACCGGAAGCTTCGTGGCATCCGAATTGATCTTGAACGGTGGAGACGTTTTAGGCCAAGGGAGGAACTCTTTAGGTGGAGGTGTGTCCATGAAGATGTTCCCCCTTGTTTTGTTCGGTTTCCACCAGGATTCGGTGTAGGGTCTTCTTGTCGACCATGTTTTAGTGCATCCGACAAGAACGAACTTAATGTGGCTGATTTTGGTCGGATAATGCACTGGCTCGACCGTTATGTTCGACAGTCTCTTCATATCGATCGTCGACGAAACATCGGTCGAGTCTTTGCACGGAGGCTTATACAAGAATGCGTAGAAGATCAAGAGAACCAGACACGCAATAGCTAGTAATTTTGCTAAATCCACCAAAGAACGGTTACGAAATCTGGGTTTCATTTGTTTATAAGAAGGATTTAACAAAATCGCATTGAATGAAGATGTTTGAATTTGTTCTTGATTAAAATTCACCAACAAAGAGCCAAAACGAACCGAATGGAGAAGAAAGGGAAGTGGAGAAACGGGTTGTTTTTGCTGTTTTCAAGACAGAACAAGACTGGTTCATTGGTAAGTTTTGTCTACTTGTGCAATGGTTGTCCATGTGTTTTGCGTGGTCAAAAACGAGGGAGATTTACATGGAGAATTGCTGATGTATGGTTTTTGCATGTTGAAATTTCATTTCCACGTGCTTTATTAACAGCGTTTCAAATGAACTACTTCTCTTTCATAAGGCTTTGCCACCGAAATTCAGGATCAAAGTAATGGAGTAAAAATTATCTGCTCTTTTTTTTGGTGTTTTTATTTGTGCTCCCATTTATGTTTTATTTTTAAAAAAAGTTTAAGGTTCAAGATTAGAGTTAAATACTAGTTTAAAGTTAAGATTTAGAGTATCCAGTGTATGGTGTATCTTTTAGCGTGTAGGTCTTAGGGTTTAGGAATTAGAATTTAAAGTTAAAATTTTAGAATTAATTTTTAGTGTTAAGACACAAAAAAAAAACAAAAAAGGAACAAATGATTTTTGTCTTTAAGGGAGGAGCATCATCAATGGATTCAAACATGTTCCTCCCACACAAATCAACATATGATTTGCGTAAACCGGTTCTAGATTTATTTACAAGTTACTTTATAGAATTAAACATGTTTAAGTGTTCAGTATTTTTTAAATTTGAAAGAAAATGAGTGCTTCTACATAGACATTATATCAAACTGTATATATTTTCAAATTTTAATCTAACGGATAATACTTGAAGTTTGGTTATTGTCGTGTATACTTAATTTATAATAATTACTCCAAAGCTCAACATAATGTTTTTGACAGTAAAATAATGTTTTCACTGCTGCTTCACTGAATAATATGGTTGATATGATTATTCTCCCAGAGAAGTAGTACCCGAAAACTTTACAACTTGGTTGTCGGGATACTTGGGCGGTGAACGAAGGAGATGACCAGCAGCGTTGATTTCGCTGACGCAAATGCCCGATCCACGGGGGATGTTGCTGCAAGGAGAACCACCGGACGGTGTCACCGGTCCCCTCTGCAGTGACAAGAAATCAGGCAGGATTTTACTGAACATTTGGTCTCCTTGCCAGTGCCAAGGCCTTACGGCAGCACCAAATTGTGCAGTCAATGAAATGAACAAAAGGGCATATAAAAGTGAAATCTTGAAAGCATTTCTTTGTTTGAGGGATCCCATTTTGTGAGCAGCTTCTAATTGTCCGTCTAGGAGTAATTGGCTTGGATTTGAATGTTCTGATTTGCTGATATATATGTATATATAGTGTTGCAGAAACATGGCCTTGACCTGGCCATAGGGTAAGAATTTTCAAGTTTGATTATTTGTGACATTAACAGTGTTTTCTTGAGTTAGGGATAGACTGAATAATGCGAATGAACACAGAAAAGAAGGGAAAACAAGTTACATTTGCATATATTCAAAGTTGAAAATTATAAGTTCAGTATTTATCATCCATAGACGTGTTATTAGCAATATTAGGGTTAAAGATTTGAATTCAATGGTAAGAGTTGTAGTAAACACGGTAGCAAAATGCTGAGATACATTTGATTTTGAACCCAAAATGGTCAAACACGTTGCAAGCCTTAGGGATTCATATTTGGAGTAGAAATCTTCCGCTACTTTTTTTGTATTTTTATGTACGTCTATACATTAATAAATGAGTTTAGAATTTAGGGTTAAGATTTATAGTTAAAATTTAAGGTTTAATATTTAAGGTGTATAATTTAATTTTTAAGGTTTTATCTCTATAATTTGGGATTTAAAGTTAAAATATAAGATTTAATTTTTTTAATATTAAAGTATACATAAAGACACTAAAAAAGAACAAAAGATTTTTCTGCGACATGTATTTTCCTGGGTACGTAGTCACTCCTCCATTGTTAACTAGTCATAGTCTATGCTTTTTTAATTGGAAAAAACTTTGATACTCGGGCCGTGTAAACTTTAGTTTACACGTGCCTTTTAGTTTTAGGGGTTAGGGTTTTAGTTTAGGGTTTAAGATTTAGGAGTTTAGGTTATAGGGTTTAGAATTTAATGTTAGTTTTAGAATTTAGTGTATAGGGTTTAAGGTTTAGAGTTTAATTTTTAGGGTTAGGGTTAGGAATTTAAAATTTGGGTTTTAATAGTGTAAATACACAGGCCTGTGTAAAATTAATTTTACACAGTATGTGTATCAAAGTTTTACCCTTTTTAATTTTATTCTTTCATTAACGCTAAGGAAACGTGGGCTAGAATTATACCACCTTAATTAGTTTAATAAACATGAGAATTTTTAAGATAAAGTTCACGAGTGGTCAGTAGATTATTTCAAAAGTTATAAAATGATCATCAAACTTTCAAATATTATAAAATGGTCTTTAAAATTTGGTTTTTGTTACAAAATAGTCATACGACCATTAAGGGAGTGATATGATAGTTAAGAAAATTTATATAATAACACACTTAGTCATCCATATTTATACCTTCTATCAATTTAATTCAAATACAAATTGTAATAACCGTTTTATCTGGTAACCCAAACCCGTTTTACAACCCAGACCCAAGTTACAACCAATAACCCAATACCCAGATCCATGACTTAACCTGACCCAAATAAAACCCTAAAATTAAAACCTCTTCTGTTTAGTCATATGCGCCTCCATCCGTCGTCGCCGCCGCTTTTCCGTTTCTCTGCCGGCCAACCAATTCGGCAACCAAAATATACCCAAAACAACCAGAAACCCTAGATTAAACCACAAATCAAGCCCCAATCCCTTAACCCTAAATCACCAAAACCTTAAAATAACCTAACCTAATATGCCATCTACCCATACCCCTCCCTTATCAATCCCACGAAATATGCCCCAAATTCGGTCAAAATCATCAACAGATCTGTAATAATAATAATAATAATAATAATAATAATAATAGGAGTAGTTGTTATTTTGGATTGTAAAATGGATGCTATAAACACGGGAAATCAGATTTGTAAGGGGGGCTGATATTAAAAAAAAGAGAAAAAGGGGATCAAAAAAATCTGAGAGAGGATATCGAAATTAAAAACATTGTAAGTTTTTAGAATTAGTAAAACTTTTGAAAGTCTAAAGCTTTTTTTCGAATCAAAATCTTTTTGGTCCTATTTCGAATCACAAAAGAAAGATTTCGTGTTTCTTACTGGTGTTTAGGGAGAGCATCGTACCCCCACCGTCGACGCGCTTCTTCGCCGTGAGGCTTCAAGGTTGATGACCGGCTTTCACTCCCAAGAGCGACCGCCATTTTGGTGGAGAAGAAGAAATAAAGGTGATGAGAGGATTATAGGAGATTAGGTTTTTTCATTTTATTAAACGTGTTTTTTTTTAAAAATACCCTATCTTTGTTTCAAACTAAGCCCAGCAAAACGACGTAGTTTCAAGGCCAAGGGATCTATTTTTTTTAAAGGTATAATTACATATCAGGTCCCCTTACTTTCAACCCGCCTTTATTTTTGCATACGGTCTAATTACCTCATCAGTCTTTGTCTTGTGTTCCCGCTTCCTTTTTCGTTTTTTTCATGTCAATGTTGCACTTTTATTTAGTTTTTTATTCAATTTGGTCACTGCCGTTTTTATTATCATGTTTTTCATTTTTAGTTCTTTACTTCTAGTTGTTTGCATTTGCACTTTACATGTTGTCAATTTTAGTCCCTTTTTATTATTTTTAATATTCATGTCATTTACTTCTTTCTAGCATGTTTGCATCGTCTTAGTATGTTTTCATATTTGTGATTTTATGTTTCGGGTTTTAATTTATGTGTTCTTAGTATATGTCTTTTTTGTTATGGTTAATTTAATTTGCGCATTCATGTCCATGTTAGCATATTTTATTTCTTTGTTCATTTTGTACATTAGGATATATGTTAGCTAATGGCATGTTTTATTTTATTTTAAATTGTGTCATATGTTAAGTATTAGTTTTTAGCTTGTTGCTTAGATTTAATTAGTTTAATAATATATTACATGCATGTCATGCACGTGTTGTTCTTGTGGCTTTTTCATGTACATATGCTCAAGCATGTTAGGGTTAGTTTGTTTAAATTTTGGAAGCATGTTTTTTTTTTCTCTTTTCCCATATTTGTGCTTATGCTTTGTGCTCATTAGGGTATGTTATGTTTTTTTTCTTATTCATACACTTTATTATTTTTTATTTTAATTTTGTAAAATTCACGTGTTTATGTCTTTTAATATCATGTCAATATAAATGTTTAATATTTGTTTTCTAAGATTACATAACGAGATATATTAATTGTCAATGCGGTGC
The DNA here is from genome assembly GCA_019671005.1 of Hibiscus mutabilis. Classification (NCBI taxonomy): domain Eukaryota; kingdom Viridiplantae; phylum Streptophyta; class Magnoliopsida; order Malvales; family Malvaceae; genus Hibiscus; species Hibiscus mutabilis. The sequence goes on from CM033717.1 coordinate 71,787,374, forward strand.
CCTTTTATCCGAGCGTAAACGGGGCCAGATCAGGCGTAGTGATAGTGGTTGGGCGTTTACTCTCGAATAACAGGGTCTTTAAAATCTACTCGCACTTATAACCAAATATTAATTTAATCGTCACTTTAATCCGAAAAGTCTAATATTAATAAACTGGTAATTATTAAAGTACCAATTTTGGGCTGTGTGGGGGTGCTAATCTTTCCCTATCCGTAACCAACTCCCGAACCCGACATTTTGAAATCTCTGGTTTTTACGGTGTCCGGTCCACCTTGAGTGGCTGGTGCAACTCCTTTTTAAATAAAATACGGATTTTGCAAAACTCCCGCGGAAGACATTATTTTTCAAAACAAACAAAAAGCACCATTTTTTTAGCGAGAGGGACATTGCTACAGATGACGACTCCGCTGAGGACATTTTTGTTTTTTCAAAAAAATAAGAGAGTCGAGCTTTTTTCAAATAATTACCGCTTTATTAATATCGGAAATTTCGAATTAAAGTGACTATTAAATTAACATTCGGTTATAATTGCGCGTTTATTTTAACGCATTTAAAATTTGGCATATAAACCCGTATTTTTTAAGTGGGGGAAAACGCTAATGCTTTTGTAGGGATATTGTTCCTCCGTGTAGGCCTAGCAAGTACCTTCGGGGCTCGAGTACCTTATGCTTTCGTAAGGATACCGTTCCTTCGTGCAGGCATAAGCGAATGGGTCCCCCTGAATTGAACCCGATTGAAAGGAGCCTATAATGGGTGATGACCGGGGGCCTTGCTACTCTTAGTAGAGGACAACAAGGACAATTCGGGTACCTTTTAGCACCAAAACTGCATATAGTGAGCCGTAGGAGCCAACCCTTTAGAGCCATGTGAACCTCTGCCCGATTAGTGGTCACCCTATTTAGGCTCTGGTGCCTTATTTCTTGTTCATGTACAATTTTTTTATTTTATTTCTCTATTTTTGTTATATTTATCATTTTATTTGGTAATAACTTGTTTCATCTTTATTTATTCTCATCGCATCGATTTCATCTGCATCAGTGCACAACATCATCACAATCTTAATTTTGCATTGCATCGATTTAGGACACATTTTGCATGCATTCATTTTCAAAATAATAAAACTGGTCCCCGGGTTACCCCATTAGATACAAGAAAGTTGGTCGACCTAGCACCTTACAGAACCTCTACAAGAGCCTGATCTTAGGGCATGTCCAAAAGCACCCTCCACATCTTTTAAAAATAGTGTGCCTCTAACAAGGTCCCAGTTTGGGGGCATTTTTTACCAAGGTCCAGCCTTCATTACCGAGTCAAACTCTTGCATCCTTGACCATAGTCTGCAAAGCTGCACCCAATCCAAAAAAATAATAATAATGAGCTGCCATGAACCAACACACAATTTATAAACCCAACTTAGGGGGCAACAGAATCTGCACTCAAAGTGTCAAATTCAAGAGCAGTGTCAGATGATGTCATGTAATGAACACAATTTTGGGGCATCCACTCAGATAAAAGCTGATCAAACCCAAGAAGAGGTTAGGGCACCATCACACGCAAAAGATCAAGATCTTGATAGGACCAGTGAGGAGTCAGTGCATCCCTTTGAGGACCAAAAGAAAATCATATCACATTCATGCATTTAGTTGCATTCATCTTGGATTAAACCATTTTTGCATATGCCATATATTTAGATTAAGTGCATACACCGAAGTCACCATGCATTTAAGATAGACACATGCATTTATGCATAAAAATCATGCATGCATTTTTGCTTACAAACAGGTTCGAATGAGAGCCCAAACATCCTCAACATGGGGAAACGACACGATGGCCAACCCTAGTATTGAAGGAGGCCAAACACGAAAAAGATGCTGAAACACCCAAAATAAAAGGTATCAGCGACAAAATCTTTGACAATTACTGACCAATGTTTTTTCTTTTGTAGGATTTTATTCCTCCGATGATGGTGTGGTGGACGCCAACATTTTCCTGACTATCACTTCGGCCAACATAAATTCTTTTAAGATCATGCCCTCTGTCGATAGAAAAACAACGTAAATTTTTTCAGACATTGTCTCGCTGATCAGTGGCGCAGTCATCCAACATCTTGCAAATCATGCCTCCGTCAGTGGTGGTACGCCAACTTAATATAGATCTTGCCTCCACGGTGGTGTTGCAGATCAAATTTTCTATTTGGTTCTGTCTCTCCGTCAGTGGTGTAGCGGGTCTCACATTTTGCTGATCTAGTCTCTCCGACAGTGGTGTAGCAGATCAAATCCTATCCAGATCTTTCCTCCGTTGGTGATGTTGCAAATCAAAATCTTCATCCGGATCCTGTCTCTCCGTCAGTGGTGTAGCGAGTCTCACATTTTGCTGATCTAGTCTCTCCGACAATGGTGTAGCAGATCAAATCCTATCCAGATCTTGCCTCCGTAGGTGGTGTTGCAGATCAGATTTTCCATTCGGCCCTACATCTCCGTCGGTGGTGTAGCGGGTCACACATTTTGTTGATCTAGTTTCTCCGTCAGTGGTGTAGCAGATCAAATCTTCTCCAAGTCTTGCCTCTTCGACGGTGTTGTAGCTAGACCAAACTTTTCCTTAGAATTTATTTTTTAGTTACAAGAAAAATATCAAAAAATAAAGAAAAAAAAAAAAAAAAAAAACAAAAAAGAAGAAAAAAGAAAAAAAAAAAATGCAAAAAAATGCAAAAAAAAAAAAATAGAAAAGTCAAAAAAAGAGAGAAAAAAGGGAAGAAAGAAAAAAATATTCAAGTGTTATCTGATCATGTCCCTCTGTTGATGGTGTGGCGTGTTCAAATTGATGTCATCCGATTCTGCTTTTCCATTGAGGATCTAGTGGAGTCTAAATGCTGAAATACGATATTATCTCTCCGTTGATAGTGTGGATAGATCCAACAAACATTAATCAACTATCCGATCATGCCTCTTCGTCGGTGTCGTAGCTGGATCAAATCTTCAGACCTTCCCTCTTCGTCAATGTTGTAGCTTGGTCAAATATAACTTTCGGTTCTGCCTCTTCGTCGGTGTTGTAGCTGAACCAAATTTGCAAAATTCCGATCATGTCTCTTCGTCAGAGTCATAGCTTGATCGCAAAGAAATCAACTATCCGATCCTGCCTCTTCGTCGGTGTTGTAGCTGGATCAAATCTTCAGACCTTGCCTCTTCGCCGGTGTTGTAGCTCGGTCAAATACAACTTTCGATTCTGCTTATTCGTCGGTGTTGTAGATGAACCTAATTCACTAACTTTCGGTCTTGCCTCTTCGTCGGTGTTGTAGCTAGACCAAATTCACTAACTCTTGATCCTGCCTCTTCGTCGGTGTCGTAGCCGGATCAACATTACTAACTTTAGACCATGCCTCTTCGTCGGTGTTGTAGCTTGGTCAAAATTTACTAACTTTCTAGTTGTATCAATGTTGTATCTTAAAAAAGGGAAAAGAAAAAAGAAAAAAAAAAAAAAGAAAAAAAAAAAAAAAAAAAAAAAAAAAAAAAAAATTAAAATGAAAAAAAAAAAATAAAAAAATTGTAAATGAGATCAAACATCGAACTTTCATCCACCGATCCTTCTTCGTCGAGTTGTAGCTGGATCAAATCTTCAGACTTTGCCTCTTCACCGGTGTTGTAGAGCTCAAATCTAACTTTCTTACCTCTTCGTCGGTGTTGTAGCTTGGTCAAATCTAACTTTCGTTGCCTCTTCGTCGGTGTTGTAGCTTGGTCAAATCTAACTTTCGGTTCTGCCTCTTCGTCGATGTTGTAGCTAAACCTAATTTACTAACTTTCAGTCTTGCCTCTTCATCGGTGTTGTAGCTAGACCAAATTCACTAACTCTTGATCTTGCCTCTTCGTCGGTGTTGTAGCTGAATCAACATTACTAATTTTAGATCATGCCTCTTCGTCAGTGTTGTAGCTTGGTCGAAATTTACCAACTTCCAATTATTTATCTTTATTAAAAAAATTAAAAAAGGAAAATAAAAAAATGAAAATGAAAAAAAAAGTAGAAAAAAGCAAAAAAAAAATAGTAAAAAAAAAAAAAAAAAAAAAAAAAGAAAGAAAAAGAAGAATAAGTTTTCAATTTTCTGATACTGCCTCTTCGTCAGAGTTGTTGTGGGATCAGACATTGGAACTTTCATCCACCGATCCTGCCTCTTCATCAGTGTTGTAGCTGGATCAAATTTTGTAGACCATGCCTCTTCGTCGGTGTTGTAGCTGGGTCAAATTTTCTTTAGGTATTATCGTCGTCAATAACATAGTAAGCCGTACTCATTTTGCTTCCCCAACAAACAACCCCTATTTTAAAGATTTTGCTTCCCTGAGAATGACAAGGTGGATCAATCAAGACAATAAAGAAGACTTGCGTCAAAGAGGAAGAAGATCTATTCGAACAAAGAAGACATGCATCAAGAAGGGAGAAGCTTAGCCGAACCAGAAAAAACGGGTCATTTTTAGTCTTTGCTCTATTGTTGTTACACAACAATGAGCAAAGAGGGGCAACTGTAATAACCCGTTTTATCTGGTAACCCAAACCCGTTTTACAACCCAGACCCAAGTTACAACCAATAACCCAATACCCAGATCCATGACTTAACCTGACCCAAATAAAACCCTAAAATTAAAACCTCTTCTGTTTAGCTATCGCGTCGCCGCCGCCACTTTCGTTTCGCCGCCGACCACCCAATTCGGCAACCAAAATAAACCCAAAACAACCAGAAACCCTAGATTAAATCACAAATCAAGCCTAATCCCTTAACCCTAAATCACCAAAACCCTAAAATAACCTAACCTAATATGTCATCTACCCATACCTCTGCCTTATCAATCCCACGAAATCCGCCCCAAATTCGGTCAAAATCATCAACAGATCTGTAATAATAAAATAATAGGAGTAGTTGTTATTTTGAATTGTAAAATGGGTGTTATAAACACGGGAAATCAGATTTGTAAGGGGGGCTGATATTCAAAAAAAAGAGAAAAAAGGGGATCAAAAAATCTGAGAGAGGATACCGAAATTAAAAACATTGTAAGTTTTTAGAATTAGTAAAACTTTTGAAAGTCTAAAGCTTTTTTTTTAATCAAAATCTTTTTGGTCCTATTTCGAATCACAAAAGAAAGATTTCGTGTTTCTTACTGGTGTTTAGGGAGAGCGTCGTGCCCCCACCGTCGACGAGCCATTTTTTGCCGTGAGGCTTCAAGGCCGATGACCGGGTTTCACTCCCAAGAGCGGCCTCCGTTTTGGTGGAGAAGAAGAAAGGAATGAGATGAGAGGCTTATAGAAGATTAGGTTTTTTCATTTTATTAAACGTGTTTTTAAAAAAAATTACCCTATCTTTGTTTCAAATTGAGCACAGTAAAACGACGTAGTTTCAAGTCCAAGGGATCTGTTTTTTAAAAAAAGGGTATAATTATAGATCAGGTCCCCTTACTTTCAACCCGCTTTATTTCTACATACGGTCTAATTACCTCATCATCCTCGTCCTGTGTTCCCGCTTCCTTTTTCGTTTTTTTCATGTCAATGTTGCACTTTTATTTAGTTTTTATTCAATTTGGTCACTGCCGTTTTTATTATCATGTTTTTCATTTTTAGTTCTTTACTTCTAGTTGTTTGCATTTGCACTTTACATGTTGTCCATTTTAGTCCCTTTTTATTATTTTTAATATTCATGTCATTTACTTCTTTCTAGCATGTTTGCATCGTCTTAGTATGTTTTCATATTTGTGATATTATGTTTCGGGTTTTAATTTATGTGTTCTTAGTATATGTCTTTTTTGTTATGGTTAATTTAATTTGCGCATTCATGTCCATGTTAGCATGTTTTATTTCTTTGTTCATTTTGTACATTAGGATATATGTTAGCTAATGGCATGTTTTATTTTATTTTAAGTTGTGTCATATGTTAAGTATTAGTTTTTAGCTTGTTGCTTAGATTTAATTAGTTTAATATTATATTACATGCATGTCATGCACGTGTTGTTCTTGTGGCTTTTTCATGTACATATGCTTAAGCATGTTAGGTTAGTTTATTTAAATTTTGGAAGCATGTTTTTTTTTCTTCTCTTTTCCCATATTTGTTCTTATGCTTTGTGCTCATTATGGTATGTTATATTTTTTTCTTATTCATACACTTTATTATTTTTTATTTTAATTTTGTAAAATTCATGTGTTTATGTCTTTTAATATCATGTCAATATAAATGTTTAATATTTGTTTTCTAAGATTGCATAACGAGATATATTAATTGTCAATGCGGTGCCCTTTTATCCGAGCGTAAACGGGGCCAGTATCAGGCGTAGTGATAGTGGTTGGGCGTTTACTCTCGAATAACGGGGTCTTTAAAATCTACTCGCACTTATAACCAAATTTTAATTTAATCGTCACTTTAATCCGGAAAGTCTAATATTAATAAAGCGGTAATTATTAAAATACCAATTTTAGGCGGTGTGGGGTGCTAATCCTTCCCCATCCGTAACCGACTCCCGAACCCGACATTTTGAAATCTCTGGTTTTTATGGTGGCCGGTCCACCTTGAGTGGCCGATGGCAACTCATTTTTTAAATAAAATACAGATTTTGTAAAACTCCCGCGGAAGACATTATTTTTCAAAACAAACAAAAAACACCACTTTTTAGCGAGAGGGATATCGCTACACAAATAAATCAATAATTTTAGCATTCATTGTTCGAACCAGGGAAAAACAAGAGTAGGGCACACTAATCACTAGACCAAAGCTGAACTTTGGCAGCTTTGTGCTTCAGCGACAAATTACGACATCAAACAACTGTAAGAGGATGCGAGTGACGATCAGAAAGGAATGAACATAAAGAAAACTGAAAAAAAAAAAATATAATAGGTTTTATGTTTTGTTTTAATTTTGGAACAATTAATATATAAATTATTGTCGTTCATAATCAATTATTAGCTTAGGTCTAGTGGTTAGTGTGCCCCGTTATCGCTTCTTTACCCATGTTTGATTCCTATATCCTTCTATTTTATATTTTTTTTCACTCAGATGTTGACATATGTCACTGTTTGATTAAAAGAGAAATAATTAAATTATTTCTAACTAAATATATGATCAAATTGATAGAATGTATAAATAATAAGGGTTAAATTTATTGTTTTTTGAATTATGCTTAGACTAATTGAATGCGATAAATATAAAATATTAAATGTATTATTTAATAAAAAAATTATTGTCATATCATCTCTTAATAGTAATTAACATCTCAATGACTATTTTATAATAAAAATTAAATTTTAATGATTATTTTATAATATTTAAAAGTTGAATAACCATATTATAACTTTTGAAATAATTTAGTAACCATTTATGAAATTTACCTGAATCTTTAATAAAAATCAACCAGGAATACCATCTAATTCATTCATGATATCGTACAAACACAAGTCGTGCATTTATCATGCTTGTCATATTTATAGTTTTAAAAGTTTAATATTAATTAAAGAGTTAATTAATTATATACCACATATATGTACAGTGAGGCCGTGTGGAATGGGTAAATCCTGGATTTGATTTGATTTTCAAATCAATTGGTAAAACACGCTTTGAATCTTATTCATATCTTCCTTATATTACTTATATATATATATATATCATTAATAACTACAATTTTAGTCCCTCTCAATTGTCGATACTACAATTTTAGTCCCTTGAAAATAAAATTTTTAATTCGTGTTTTCTGTTTAGATTTATTTTATTTTGGTTTGGATAGGGTGAGATCTTTCAAAAAAAAACGTAAAAAGGGTTGGAATTGTAATATTTAATTGTTGGATAATTACTTGTTCACTGTTAATTGATCATGGTCAACGCATTTTTCTTTTTTCTAAATTATTGTTCTTTTACGCAAAAGAAACATTCAATTGGTACAACGGAATTCCAAAGGCTTATAACTTAATTTTGAATGGAAGTCTGAAGCATTTAACAAAAAGCTCATGTGTAGCGATGAATATTTGATCGAGTTAAGTTGAGTAAAAAAATCAATTAGTTGAGTTGACTAGTCATCTTTTGTAATTCTAATTTTATTTAAAATTTTTCGAGTTGAGTTTATGAAATTCGAGTTTGTTCAAATTTGTGTTCAAATTTAATTGTAAATATTTATATATTATGGTACTAATTAATTTCAATTTAAACGATTTTCTATAATCATATACAATATATATATATTCCATACATGATATGCATATATCATGCAAAGTTGAAAGATTCGATTCGAACTTGAAAATCGTACACTAATTACTATAAATTTATGAAATTACTATTTGAGTCAAGTCGAATATAATTTTTTCGTGTTGAGTTAATGAAAATTTTGGCCACATGGCTGTCGTGTTTTATTTTTTAAAAATTAAAAAAAAACATCAATGAATTTAATAGAAAAATTTTAACAGTATTAACAATTGGACTTAAATTTTTGCCTCTAAAAGTGAACGAATTTACTTTAAGTTCTGATGTTCTATCCGAGTGAAAAAAAGTTGTTGAAAAAAGTGTGGTTTATGCATCATGTTCGTTAATTAAGGTAAACTTATTGAAAATAAGTAATTAAGGTAAGGAAAACTACTTCTTAAATTACTAAATTATTGGTCTGGTCCTATTTTAATCACTAACTTATAAATTATATCATTTAGATCTCTAAACTATTAAAATTATTTTAATTAAGTCATCGATGAACCCGTGGAGTGGTCCCAATAGTAAAGAATGGTGTATTCTATCCAGGTGACCGAGTTTGAGCACCATGTGTGCACGATGTGTATGCATTATTAAAAGGTTAAGAAAATTGAAGAGATATTATTTTGTAATCACACCATCATATTAAAAAAATAAGTCATTGATCGTTAACTTTCAATGGAGTTAATGACATGCAAAATGTATCAACTTTATACCGATGGTTGAATTTGGTTTGATAGTTTAGACATACACAAAGACGAATCGACACATACTGTTGAGTAGTTAAAGTCGACAAGGATGTTGTTGAACAACATTTGATGCTCTTCTGGAAGTAAAGATTCTGGGTTTTGTGGTTCCAGTTGTGTCTTGTTAAGGGAGATGAGTGGAAGGTAGCATGTAAAGTAAACTTGGGGTGGTTTAGAGACAAGAGTTGTTGGGAAGGGGAAGCCATGATAATAGATTGTCTTCTTTTCCACTAGGGCTGGTTCAAGCTATTTTGGTGGAAACTTGTAGGAGATAAAAGCTAGTGAAAGTGGTGGAATATATTTGAAGATTCTGGAAAATGGGGTTTCATGTCTGGGTATTTGTGTTCAAGGGCGGAGTAGTAGAGGCCAGAGAGAGACAGCCGAAAATGAGAAAAACATGTGTGTTTACCAATAAAAATTGTGTCCCGCACCATATGTTTCGAATTTAAAAAAATTAAATTTAATATTTAAGGTTTAAATTTTATGGTTTAGGGATAAAGTATAAGACTTAATTTTGTGTTGAGGCATATATAGAGACATCAAAAAAGATAAATAATTTTTGTTCATGTGTTTACCTTTTAAATATGAAAAAAATCAAGCAATCATATTTGGTTGGTTGGTCAAACTGTTCATCTTTGTTCCTTTATTTTCCATAAATCATGGGCCCTAGAGTCCCCTCTTCCCCTTTTCTCTAGGTTGGATTAGAATTAAATTTAAGTTTTGTCAAAAAAAATCTTCTCTTTTTTGGTTTCCATATTTCATATCATGCTCATCTTTATTCCTTCATTTTCCATAGATCATAGGCCCTAGAGTCCCTTCTTCCTCTCTTCTCTAGGTTGGATTAGAATTAAATTTAATTTTTGTCAAAAAAATCTTTCCCTTTTTAGTATTCATATTCTATATCATGCTCCAACACTAAAAATTTAATTTATACACTTTAATCTTAAATCCTAAGATCTAAACCCTAAAAAGTAAATCTTACCCTCTAAGTCTTAAACAACTTTAACTATGAATCTCAACTTTAATTTAAACTTTAATTTTTTTAATATTAAGATATAAATAGGAGCATGAAATGGGGTAGAATTTTTTTTAGATATTCGATGTATTTAAAGTAAAATTTTAAATTTAAATTTATAAAAAATATTTATAGTAGATCAAACTAAACTTCGAAATGATCGAATTGTTGACTTCGAATATCAAAGTCTTAGAAAGTACTTAATAAAAAAGCATGCGTTTGATGTGAAATTTTGGTATTATTCCACTAGTTGAGGCATGCCACTACGATCCAGTCCCAATCCCGAACCAACCATACACCGACCAAAATCTAGCGGTGTGATTCTTCTTAGACTTGGATCGAAAGGACTTTATATATATATATATATATATATTTTATTTTATATCTTTTAATCGTTAGATGAGATTGAATTAATGATTGTAACAATAATAAGAAATAAACAGATTTTAATTTATAGGAAAGAAAATAATAAAATTTTGGATTAATTTAATATATATTAAAAAATAAAAACTTTTTTCTAACAAATGAATTCTAAACGGAAATAAATTTTCTAACACAAACGGAAATAAGTTGCTTTTGAAGTAAATTAATGTAAATTCATTGTCACTTTTTAAGAGGAATGAAAATAATGTTATTTAATTGTTTAAAAAATAATGTTATTTATTTCCATGTTCTTCAAGTGAACATATAAGGTTTCTCAATTATAAAGCAGCGTAGACATGGACCGAACCACCTTTCGAATATGGATGTTATATGATAGTACAACATTTTTGAAGAATTTTTTAATATAAAATAATATTAAAAATAAAATTAATAAAATTTTAAATAAATATTAACACTTTTAAAAAGAAAATTACATCTCCTAAAAAATTAACACTCATTATTTGTTTTTATCAAATTAAAAAATTATCAATAAATTTTAAATTATAATACTATAAACTAAAATTTTTGATTCCGCTCTTAATCCCAGAAATTGTATATATCACGTGTTCCACATGGTTAGCTAATCAAGGAAGAAAAGGATGCAAAAAGTGGGAAGGAAAAGTCTTATTAAACAAAAAAAAAATTTGAAAAGCTTTCACCATAATGGAATAATTGCTCCAACAAACCCCACAAGAAAATTGCCTTTTTCTCCCTTGATTTTTTGTTTTTGCCTTCATGTGATAAAAAGGAAATGAATAGTGAAGTGGGTCAAAGAACCTGCAAAATAGTGCACGTAAGTTGTAGGATGCTGAAGTAGTGAAGTTGGCATTCCAGACACCATCTGATTTTCCATAGTGTAAAATAGGTAAAGGCTTAAACGAAAAATAAGTGTTAAAATTATATTATTTTTAAACTTTTGGTATTTAAAGTATTTTTTATAAAAATAAATGTTTAAAGTTTTAACCGTTATAATTTTAAATATCTAGTTATCAATAACCATTAAAAAATTATTGGTCGATCAGAACTAAACGCGTTGCACAAAATAATATTTTTTTGAATTTTTTAAAGTTTTAAAAATCTCAAAAATTTCAAAAACCTTCAAATCATTCCCTAAATCCCTAAATATATCAGAACCCCAAATTCTCAAATCATCACCGCTACCGCCACCGATTGCCGTCATCGACCCCACCCTTTCGATCGCCAAACCTAGTCGGCCATTTTCCCCAACATTTTGTTGCCGAAAACTAGCGAACGGTGTGTCAATCAATCAACTTTTTAACATTTGTTGTTCAATGTTCGATTGGTACACCATTCGCCGATTCCCAACGATGGAAACGTTGAGAAAAATGGTCGGCTTGATCCGGCGACCTAAAGGGTGGGGTTGGCGGCAGCAGCGCTGATGATTTGGGGATCTGAGAATTAGGTATTTGGGGACTATTTTAGAAATTTTTAGAATTTTAATATTTTTTTGAAATTTTTTAAATTATTAAAAATAGAAAATAATTAAAAGAAATTATAAATAAAAATATGACATGTGTCAAAATTTTATTGGGTAATGGATTTTTAACGGAAGTTAAGTCTCGGGCTCCTAAAATTATAACGGTTGAAACTTTAGGCATCTATTTTTACAAAAAAAAAATCCTTTAGGCACCTAAAGTTCAAAAGTGATATAGTTTGAGCACTTATTTTTCATTTAAGCCAAAGGTAAATGATCAACCAAAATTAATATCTTAGTCATTTATTTACCTTCATCCAACGGTTTAAAAATGTGTAAAAGTAATTGAGTTTTATATAGTGTAAGTGGATCATAACCCTTCTCTATATATATATATGGATTTATATTCAATACACATGAGGTGAAAATAAAAAGTTTCCACAAGTGCATTGGTTTTAGTAATTAGGTTTTAGGTTGAGGGGTTTATAATTTAGGGGTTATGGTTAGAATCTAGGGTTGAGAGGTTAGAGTTTAGTGTAATATAGTTAGGGGTTTATGTTTTAACTTTTAACCTATAAACCATAAATTATAACCCTGATCTCTAAATTTTAACCACAACCCATCAATTATAAACTACTAAACCTAACCCCTAACTTTTAAAGCCTAAAATTTAACTCTAAAGTCTAAAATCAAGACATTTGTAGAAACTTTTTGTTTTAACCGCCCGTATATTGAATAATTACCATATATATTAAGAAAATACTTTAATATACAAGCTTAATTTATACAAATCATTAACTTAAAGGTTTAGAGGTTTAGTTTAAGATTTAAAATGTTAAAAAAAATTAAGTTTAAAATTTTGGAGAAGGTTGTCTAAAAAAAATCTGAGTTTATGTCTAAAGATACAACCCTATTTATTATCATGGTATTGTTCACGTATTCTTGTACCACTATTTTCCTTGTCTCTTATTCGATGATATATTTCCGTTAGTTGTTTATTCCCTATCCATTATGGTACATGTAATCATGCATCACTTTTTAGTGTGTAATCCATTTATCTATTTACATTCTATATGGTATAACTTTTTAAGGCCTTTCTTTGGGATTCACTTATAATATATGAACAATTTTGCTCTTTTTTTGAAAGATTTGAATGGGATGTTATTATATGATTCATTATTTGTAACGCTAGAATCTACTTATATCTTGTAAAATTTATTTAGTTTTATATCTTTCTTAAATAGTTGGATGATGGTAAATAGATATTTAAAATTATCTTATTCAACTATACTATTAATCATTCATTCATTTAAAAGTATTCATATTTATATTTATAAGTATATCAAATTTAAAAATATTATATCAAATTTATATATATATATATTTATATATATATATATAAGAAATGGGGACTTGTTAAACCTCCCCTCATAACGAACATTAAGCCGAAGCTTAAGAGTTAGAAAGCGAGAGGAGGAAAGGAATGCCTGAAGAGTACAAGTTTATATATATATATATATCCTTCATCCAACGGTCTAAAAAAATTATAAAACTTTCAAGTTTTACATAATATAATATAATTCCCAATCCTCCCTATATAGGAGGATCCACTTATACATAATGTAAAACTCATAGTTTTACATGTTTTTAGATCATTTGATGGATGAAATGGATGATTGAGATTAACTCCTTATTTTTTTCCAAGTGAAATCTTCACATAACCCACTTTTAATCTCAGCCATCTATTTTACCCATCCAACAATTATATCCCTATATATATATTCTCAATGAAGAATGTGATAGATACTTGTTAAAAAATTAAGAACTTAAACTTTTTTGCACCCAAAGCCCTCATACTAATAAATGGAATCAATTAGTTATTTGACCAATTTTAACAGTTTTTTTTAGATATTACTACGATGTGGCACATACAGTTCTATCGTATGACATTTACAAATATTTTTAAAAATATTATTTTTAAACTTAATTTTTATAATTTTTTTAATTTTTTAGAACTTTAATTTTTTTAAAATAAAATAAAAATTTCTTAAAATTGTCAAGTGAGAATAGTCAACATTGTAGTATAGTGTTAACCAACGGATAAAAATTATTAAATTTAACAACTACTGTTGATTAAAAAATAAATTGATAAAATTTTAGAATATAAAAACTTTATTAAGTGAAAATTTTTAAAAATTTATTTTTTCAAAAATCATAAAATTTTATATTACCCTTGAAACCTTAAAAAATGAATAAAGTGGAGCACTTTAGAGCGGAAGTAATGATTAAAGTGGAAAAATGGGAACTCTTTTTTTTTTTCATTGCTTTTGTTTGGATTAAGTGAGGGCACATGAAACATGCTTGAAATAATAATAATAATAAAAAAGGCAGGGCGCAATACGCGTGGATATCTGAAGGAAAAAAATTTTTGATACACACTCCGTGTAAATTTTAGTTTATACGTGTCTTTTAATTTTAGGAGTTAGAGTTTTAGTTTAGGGTTTAGGGTTTTAGGGGTTTAGGTTGTAGGGTTTAATGTTAGTGTTTAATGTTAGTGTATGTTTAGAATTTAGTGTTTAATTTTTAGGTTAGAAATAAAAATTTAGTTTTTGGGTTTTATATTAAAAATTTAAGATTTAAATTTTTATAGTGTATCAAAGTTTTACCCATATCTGAAATAGTTGTATTTTATAAAAAAAAGTCAAGGACAATGAGACAATAAAGAAAAAAAAAAGAATTTGGAGCTGTCCGTCAACTTTGTAATAAATAAATAATTAATTCAATGAAATTTTGAAATATATCCTTCTACGTAATAATATCAATTAAACTAAACTCACTCAACTAATAAAAAAAAATTAATTGAAAATTATTTTTGTTAATGGTATTATGGTCCAACTCCAATATATTTTAGTCATTAGTTCAGTTGTTTTTTTTATAACAATTTAATTATTATCACAATATATCCAAATATATATTGCTTATAATTGTAATTTTTTGAAATTATTTATAACCAGGCTATGAAGTCTCGTAGGAGCAACCACATTCCATTTTTAAAAAAAACAATTTTAGTTTAAGAAAATACTTTGATAAACAAATTTGTATAAATTTTAGTTTACACAAGTCTTTTAATTCTTGGTTTCACAGCTTATAACTATATTTATAAAGTTGTCTCATTTCCTTCTATATCAATTCATTCTTGTCCTTGTTCCATGATCTTTTATCTTCATCATTTTATTTTTTTCATGTTCTTCCTGGTTTCGAAATAATTTCATTTTATTCTGTTAATATCTGAATTTCGATGTGCGTAAATGCATGATCATGGAGAAATTAGTCATTAATATTATTCCTTAATAGATGATCCAAGAAAGACACAACACTTAATTGCTTTCGAAGGAACTGAGCATAGGACAGGCTGAAGCTGTTTTACAACCAACACTTAATACCAATGCTGCAGCCGTTTTAAGCTTAATTAAAAGGTCACATTAAATGAGAGCTTTCATCGATGATCTTCGGAAGAATACACGCATCGAATCTCCGTCGTATGCTGTCTTGTTTGGTGCAGGAGTGCAGACATTCCCCAATGCAACATTCGGTTGTGTCAATGTTAAAGGTGTTGCAAATGCACATGTCCAGGCATTCGAGGTTCCATCAGCCATTGGAAGATATTGTTTAATCGAAACAGTGGCGCATTACTCCGAAGCCGTCAAGTTCTTACACAAACTATATCCTTCTTTCCAACTGCCGGAGAAGTAAGTTTGACAGACGCGCAGACATTTCCCAATTTTCAGGTGTTTAATGCTCGTTATCGTGTCGGTAAATATCGACAGACGCGATGATGACAAGCCTTATGTGCCAACATATCAGGTGTCAAAGGAAAGAGTAAAGAGTTTGGGAATAGAGTTCATTCCATTGGATGTGAGTCTCAAGGAAACAGTTGGAAGCTTCAAGGAAAAAAGGATTTGTTGAGTTTTGAGGACTGTCTCTATAATAATGATGAAATAAATGGTTGGTGTTCGCTTATTCTTTTTCAATTCTACTTGAGAATGGAGATATAGGCCCCTTCAGCAGGGAATAGAAATCTTTTGTAATTTTTTGTCAACATTATAAAACAAGATTTAAGATTGAGGTTTGGAGTTAGAGTTTAAAGTTTAAATTTAAGGTGTAGGGTTTAGTTTTAGAGGTTTAGAGTTTAGCAATTAAAGTTAGAGTATAAGATTTTTTTTTGGTATTGGAATATAAATAACGGCAAAAAAAAACAATTTTTATTCTTATATAGGTGGCTTGAAAGCTTAATCCTTTCGGATATTGGTCCCCCTTGGCATGAATGTCAATTTTAGTTAGCTGTTTCAATCTATTGACTGACTAATATGAATTAGGTACTATAGAAATTGATTATAAAAGTAATTCTTCTAATTTAATTTGTTCAATTCATAATATCAAGATTTAAACTCTTATCATACTTAAAAATATAATGCCTCGTCCAACTAAATTAATTGGTTTCTTGGTAACTCCCATAGGTTTTTCATTGCATTTTTTACTTGTACTCTTTTTTTTTAATTGCCATAAGTTGATTACAATATAATATTTGTTCATACATATTCATAATTTTTTGATAATGCACACATCTTACAGACAAAGCGATTCCCCGAGTATTTTAAGATGAACAACATCCTCTTTTTCATTGAAACCACTAGTTGAATTCTGAACACCCTATATTTGTAAGTGAAAAAAATACAACTGCTCTTAATTTTATATCGATAACATTATATTCACATTGCAAGTTTTGTTTTAATGTCGTACATATATAATTTTTTTGACAAATTTTAATCTTAATCCTACATAGAGGAGAAGGGAAATGGGAACTTTAGGAGAAGGAAGGATGTTCCTAGTAGGTCTAAAACCCACAATTTAAGAAAATGAGAGAACAATAATAAACAGCTTAGCCAACCGGCCAAATTGATTGTTCATGCATGTATAATTTTAGATGAAAAGATTTCTAAGTGAAAAGATTTGTTTCTAAACGTTATGTATGTATATATTATTAAGTATACATAGTTTATTAATAAATTTAATTATAAAATATGTAATCAGTATAATTACATTAGAATTCAACTAGTAAATTTTAACCATTAAAATTTATATCAATATTTAACATGATTATGCTTATATCAAATCATCATTTTATTTTACCCTTAAATATATTTTAAACATTAAAATTTTAAAATATTTAGTTTACTCACAGCAGTTTATACATTAATTTTTTTCAGTCACTCCTTTATTAACCTAGTTATCATATAATGATATAAAAAATTTTAAAAAAAATTCAGCCACGTAAATATTTAGTTATTTAAATAATAAAATTGTGAGCAAAAAACTTAAACCACAATTTTTCTCTCATTTTCTATTTTACCAAAGCAAGCTAAAGAAACTGATAAGTGGAGATATGGGAGCCTTACGGCCATCAACCATTCCCTTCCGATATCATGGGTTAACTTATTAATTCTCGACGACAACCAAATTCTGTTCATATTCAATTTTTTTCATACTAAAACCTTCATTCGATGCATCGTAATTTCCAATATCATGGGTTAATTTATTGATTCTCGTCGACAACTAAATTTTGTTCATACTCATTTTTTTTATCCTAAAACCTTTATTCGATGCGTCGTAATGTTTCTGTTCATATTATCTAAACTTTCTTTATTATCTTATATTGTTTGTAAAATCATATCGCGAACTTATTCATTTTCTTGCCCATACGACACTTAGATACTTTTTTGTGTGATTAAATCAGTTTAAACTCTTTTGAGATGCAAGTTAAGTGTAGTAGTAAAATAATAAGACAAGTGTTTCAAGCAGGAAAGAAGAGAACTTAAGTTTTGAATAATTAAAAAGAGAATTTTATTAGTTTTGAGGATGCTTCGCAAGATGTTAGATTCTTAATTTTTTTGGTTACCTTGCCAAATGATCAATGTCACCTATTTATAACATTCTACCTCTTCAATGAACGGTAGAGATCAATCTAATTTTACAGTTAATATTTAACTTATAGATACAACTTAAATCTCTTAAACTTTTTACACAATCCTAGAGCAGTCTAATTTTAAACAATTCCACAAGATTTTAGAATATTTCATAATCTTCCAAAGCTTTCTAGAATCTTTCAAAGCATTTATGATTTTTTTAGAACTTTTAAAAGTGTTCTAGATACTTCTATAGAGTTTTAGTACTTTCTTTAATGTTCTAAAATTATCTACTAATCTAACCATTCTTCCAAGATAAGTTTAGGGTTTACGAATTTGATCTGTGACCATTTCTTCTCTAATTATGAGTTTCAGTTAACAATTATTATATATTCCGTCGGTTATTTTCTGATTTGTTGTTCTTGTTTCACACTTTAATTTATTTTGGCTTTATAATTTGAGTATTTTAGGGTGCGTTTTGTTTCGAAGAAGACAAAATATTTTTATTTTTTTTTATTTTTATTTTTAGAAAATATTAAAAAAAATATGTTTGGTTGTAAAATTTAAAAATGATTTTTAGAACATAAAAACAAAAATGAATAAAATTTTGAAAACATAAAAAAGATGTTTTCACCATTTTCATTGAAAATATTTTAGAAAATTGGAAAACATGAAAACAAGGGTTTTTAAATTTTAACTCTTTTAACTCAGGTTTGAATTCTTCTAATGCCAATTTTAGAACTTTGGTTATTTAATTATATTTTATTTTTATTATAATAATATTTTTAATAATTATACTTTAATTTAATTATTTAATGGGTAATTATTTTTTTATTTGGATTAAAGATCAAATTAGTCTTCAACGAAAAATAAAAAATTTAATTAATTCATTATTGATTTTTTTTTCACACAATCTAACTCTCATTAGTCGAAACACACTCAATTTAGTCTTTTCGTAACGGTTGACCAAATTTTAACCACTAACTCATTGAAAACTAATAAACTGATATAGTGTGGCACACTCTGAAAGTATTACGTCATTAAATATAAAAAATATTTAAAATTTCTATAAAATTATAATTTTAAAAATATTTTCTAATTTTGTCATTTACTGGTTTTTATTTCAAAACAGTCATAGTTTTAATTTTTTTTTTCAATTTGGTCTTTACTGATTTTTTTAAATTCAAATTCCAAACCCCTTTTTATTATTATTGTGAGAACTACCATAATTGTTGTAGATTCCCAATTCATTCTTCTTCCAATCCATGTGAATCAAGTTTTTTATTAGGATTTTATTAATTTTCTAGGAAACAAAAAAAAAATCCTTAACAAACAAACCACATGTTTTAAGAAGAAAATGGATGTTGAAACTGGAGATGTCAGATTTAACTCCAACCCATGCAAACTCCACATCGTTTCAATGGATCCAAGTGAAGACGGTAGTTGTGGAGGGGGGCTAATTAGTAAACTATTTTAAGGTGTGTAGTTGTAGAGGGGTTAATTTTAAATATGTTTTTTTTTTTTTTTAATATTTTCAGGTGTACCACATGTCATTATCTTAATAATTGTTTGTGAGTTAACATTCAAGTATAACGGTCAATGTTATGGGAGGGCTAAATTGATTGCAATTTGAATTGTGAGGGTTTGATTGATTGTAATTTGAATTATGAGGGCTAAATTAAGTGTAAAAATCTATAAGGACTTAATTGATTTTTTTGATTTTTCGTTGAGAGCTAATTTGACGTTTAAGAATTTTTATTTTAAAAAATAGATACCAAACACATTTTCATTATTTTCATTTTTAAAAACAAGTTTTCATTTCTATTAACCAAACATTTTTTAGTTTTTAAAAACAAAAAATGATAACCATTTCTAAAAGTAAAAATAAAAAATAAAATAAAAAATATTTTTCAAAATCAAACAGACCCTTATCTTCTCCATTGAAATCCGCCACCACTGGCGTTATTTCTGTCTTCTAATTTTTATTTATTTTAATATGCATTTCACCCCGTTTTCGTTATTCAGTAGAGAGAGAAAAATTAAACATACAGTCTGCTCATTTTATTTCATGTTTCAATTTTTTTTTCTTATTCGAGAACCTTATCTTTTGTCATATAAAGGTGTTATAAAGTTAACAGATGAATGACAAAAAAATTCAATATATAATTTAGTAGGTAAATTGAATATTTTAAAATTTCAATAATTAAAATAAATTTAATAGTAAAGTTTAGTAAAAATTTATGTAATTTACCTCGTCAATTTAACAATTTTAAACAACTTTATCTAAAGTTATTTACGTTAAATCCAACTAATTTTTTTAAAGTAAGCCAACTAATTTTTTTTAATGAGAATTATATATATATATATATATATATATGAAAGAAAGAACCATTCTAATACTATAAAATATTTTAAATCCAACAAGATTGGTCCAAGTGAAACAATTTAGTATCGTTTAAGCATGTCTTGAGTTTGATGTCTTGTATATGTAAAAGAAATTCGGTAAAAAACTCACTCACTAAAACTAAATATGTAGTACGGATCAGTCTAAATTAATCAAAAACAAAGCCTTAAAAAATTTAAGAAGTCAACCAGAAAAATATAATATATCTCGAGTAAAATGGTAATATATTTAATGGGTTAACATATTCATGTGTTAAGCCGATGATCAATATCCTAACTTGAATGCGGCTGAGATAAGAATTTTTAAGGTTTGTCAAACTTACTTTGGGATAAAAATATTATATTATGAATTATTCCCGTCATGTTATTTATAAGACTAACTAATAAAAATTATTAATTTTATTAATTTTTTACTTGAATTGGAATGCTCTAACACTGCTTCCTAAGAGCAGCATGTCTACCGATTTCACTTGGTAAAAATATGACATGAAAAAATAATTAGACGAGTAATTTTTATTGGTTGGTCCTATGAATGATGTGATGGAAACAACCCATAATATAATTTTTTAAAACATTTTGTTTAATGATATTTATAGTCCTTAATAATTTCTTTTTTTAAGAAAGCTTCATCTCAGATTTTATTAAAAAAGAAAAACTACATATACCAGTGAAGACAAAACATCCCAAAACAAGCATTATCTAGAAATCTAAAATGACTTTGTCTCTTCCATTCTCTAATTTTAAAGTTAAACAACTTTGTCTCTTCTGTTCTCTAATCTCGACTCTTGCTCAGATAAAAAAAATTGATATTATTAACTAATTTTATTTATAATTTATTTATGATTCCACTTTCAAAAAAAACATTGAGAAATATTAAAATATTTTTAATATAGAAATATACCAACATTTAAATTTATTAAAATATTAATGAAACGATAATAAATTAAAATTAAATTAGCTTTTGAATAAATATTGTCAATAGGTCATCTTAATCTATATATTTAGTTATTTAGTTAATAAAATATTTTGGTTAAATTTAATAATAAATAAATATATATTAATGATAATGATAATTTTTTGAAGTTATAGTTGAGAAATCAATTAATTTACGTAAGGTGAGACTTGAACCAAGGTCTTAAGTATCTGGAACTCCACCTTTGTCAATATGCTAAAGTTTTATTAATCTCAATATTAATCCCAATCTGAACCAGAATAATCCAAACAAAAACTTACATAAGAATGATATATATATATATATAATAATTAAATTCGAATCTTGTCCTATCTTATATGGGTTCGAATCTTGACATGAGAATGTAATGTTTCTATTAAAATTAAAATAAACTCGAATCTAAAATACTAAATAAGCCAAAGCTTCATCCGCAATATTTTATTATCAAGTTACGCATACACTTATTGCCGTTTCTAAGTAAGATCACTAAAATATCTCAATTTTATATAACTTGGTGATCGAAGATTTTGAAGGAAAAAAACTATTTAAAAATCCCAATTTGATTTTAAGTTTTTTGATATGATAATATGTTTTTAAAACAAACAAAGATTTTAATTGAGATAAATTAAAACAAACAAATCAGATTAAAATTTATTATAAGATAAATTAAAACAAACAATTCAAACGATATATTCATGGTCTACTCTCCTCTATTCTCGTTTATTTTCTTAGTAAACTTGAGTATGGAAGTTGAGCAGAAACATAAGCATTGTAACATCATACAAGCACCTATGGAGATCTCACCACAGCCTCTCCGCCGTGCACCACCCAACAGTGGCCTTGTCATTGTCGAGCCATTGAAGAAAGAAGACCCGGTCATGAATTGTACCGGCGACAACGACAACGACGACTATCTCAATTCGTTTCCTCCGGGGTTTCGGTTTTGTCCTCTCGACGAAGAGCTCGTTCTTTATTACTTGAAGAGAAAAGTCATGAATTTACCTCTGCCTCAGAACAGGATAATGGAAGTTAATTTGTATAGTTATAATCCTGAAATACTTGCAGGTATTATCATGATATTAAATCCTTTGATTTAAATTAAGATTGAAAATAATTTGATTGTTTTGTTAATTAGAACAACACAAGCAATATGGAGAAAAGGAATGGTATTTTTTCACTCCTAGAGACAAGAAGTATCGGAACGGAACACGGCCTAATCGCGCAGCCGGTGATGGATTCTGGAAGGCTACCGGTGCGGATAGGGAAATTCGATTCAACGATCTAGTTATCGGCTACCGGAAGGCATTGGTTTTCTACAAAGGAAGACCCCCGAGAGGCGATAAGACCGATTGGATAATGCATGAATACAGAGTAAACGATCCTCCTTCGCCTAGCAAGGAAAGGGCTGGGTACAATGACATGAGGGTATCAATCTAAATCTTCTAAAACTTATATTCCGATGTAATTTATCGAATTTTCTTATCGATCGATAACCATTTTGTTTTGCAGCTGGACGACTGGGTTTTATGCCGGATTTACAAGAAACTAGACAAATCAGGTAGAAGTACACAAAACAAAAACGAAGAGCACGTGCCGTTGGTTCAGAACCCTGAAGAACCAAGCGATGAGATGATTGGTTCGGAGGATATGATGGATTATAACGAATATTTCAACACCATGGGAAGAGGCTACGTGAATCAATCGTTGGTCGACGAATGTTTGAGCAGTTTGCAGCCTGTTTTCGACGACCGGTTTTCGCCGTGTTTTCCGACAATGTATCTGAATGATCGGTTGGGACAAGATGATGTTTGGAGCAGCGTTGGGAATTACGAACTTCCTGCACCAGTGGACGTATATGTTGAACCATTGGGGTATGCTGAACCATTGGTGAATGTGGACTGGCCAACTGTTAATAATAATAATGATGATAGGGATAAGAAGAATAAAAAGAACAAGAATGGTAATTCAGTTGAAGAAGATTCTATGAATGCAAAGATGGATAGAAGTTGATTTTAGGGTTTAAAATTTTTGGTTATTTTAGAGTTTACTTATGACTTTGTTTAATTTCATTTTTTATTAGAGACTTTTTATTTCATTATATTTGGCACAATTACTAACTTGAAGTTAATATGAGTGGTGTTTTTAAATTTTAATTTTATCATACAATTCAATAAAAGTTCCTATTTGTTAATTCACACGTATTCTTTATGTGTTTTATCAAAAAAAATAAAAATATATATGAACATATACTAACCTTTCAATCTGATTTTTACAATATTGGTTTAATTGCTTTCACGTTTTACTTTCCTTCAAACATTCTTCTAATGTTAATATTAACCATTATTTGATTTAAACCAAAATTAATTATAATTTTATCGCATTATATTATAATAAAAAACATCATAGTGATGGCATGATATTTATGTTTAATAAATTTATTAGTTAAATGATCTTATTACATTGTCATAATTTTAAAATATAGAGATTAATTTAAAATAATAATCATATTTTGAGAAAACGATATAAATAATGAAACGAATGATTTAGACTAATTTTAAGCGTAACAGTCAGAATTTTTATATAGTAAGATCAGAGTGAAGTATGATGTATGTGAAATTCTCATACCCCTAAAATTAGTATCCATAACTTTGTACCTAAAAAATCAAGTGTGATCAATTTTAATATTTCTTATGGAAAATTATGTATGAACTTATTGAAAACTTATACGCAAATAAATCAAGTAAAATTAATTGCACCCTCAAATTTTAATGTCCGCCCATGATTTCATCCTAACTTGGCCTAAAACAAGTCTTACTTTGTACAAATACACTCGACTTTTTAGTATTTTTACTCAAAATACTCAAAAAGTTTTATAATTCAATATTTTATATTGACATTCCAGCATAAATTTATTGGCTTCGATTTTGTAAAAATCTCAAAAATCTAAATATAGGTCCGGATCAAATTTAGACATTTGAGTAGTACCGAAAGAAGCATTTATTTCGTTTCCTTCGCATCCAAACCCACTAGTCCCGACACCATTAGGGGCCAAAACTGGTCAGCAATTGCTCGACTCAACCGCAGCCTGCAGCAACTCGGCTTGTTTCCCGACATTCATCTTCAGCTCCAGGAGTGCATTTCTCAAGTGTTGAAGCTCACTCGATCGTAGTTCACCGATCGGGGCTTGCCACCACCATTGCCTTCGACCAGCTTCCCTCATTTCATCAAGTGCTTCCCCAATCCTTTTTTCAACTTCCAACATCCCATCAAGCTGAGCTAGATGTGCATTAAGCTCACGGATGTTAGCATCTCGATGAGCTTCGACAACGTTATAACAAGCATCAAAGTTATGAATCGAGGGGCTCCGAGTGAGAAATCGATCGACAATGGACTCGACGTGAGGGTGGCCAAAAGCGAACACCTTGCTTGCAGGGGAGAAGACTATGATCGCAACATCGACTCCACAAAGTGTGCCAAGCTCACTAGCCTTTTTAAAAAGTCCGGCACGACGTTTAGAGAAGGTTACTTGGAGATTATTTTTCTTTGCTATCTTCTTCATTTCGAACTTCCGACGACCTTGCATCGGATTGTTCTTCACCATTGTTGAAAAAAAAAACTGAAGAAAATACAAAATCGAAGATAAATGAAACTTAAAACACTGAAAATAATGCATGGGGATATTTATATAGAGGTGTTGAATTAAAACCAAGATTTGGAATTTATCAAGAATCAGATTTTAGATAATCTTTAAGTGGAATTACAATTAAAACTGATTATGTGTTTGGTTGGCAATGGTATCCGCAAAGAAGAAAACAGTCTTTTTATTATTGATGAGCATTTACTTATAAATTGTTCTCCAACAAATGTATAATCATCGAGCTTTTACTTAATTATACGAAACCCCTTTTTAGATGAATCGATTTATTGAGGAAATGACAGATATTTATAGATTTATTACCAACCAGGTAGATTCTTTATTGTCTTGTTAATCCCAGATTTGGGATGTTCATGGGAATATTTGCATTGTCGGATTATTTTTTTGGAAGCATATTAATTATATGAGCCTTTAGTTTTTATAACAGTTTCAGAGTTTTTATTAACGTAATCAGACTTTAATGATATCATAAGAAAGCCCTTTAATCTATATTATAAAGGCAGGAATAAAAGCATTGCATTAGTTTTCATCAAATTAGTAAGTGTTTGATTACTTTGATATTTTTTTTCCTTAAAAAATAGATCCTAATTTTTTTTTTGATACACAAGCGGTGTAAACTTCAGTTTATATGTGCCTTTTGGTTTTATGGGTTAGAGTTTTAGTTTAGGGGTTTAGGTTGTAGTGTTTAGAATTCAAAGTTAGTGTTTAGAATTTAGTGTATAGGGTTTAGTTTATTAGGGTTATAGTTAGTAATTTAATATTTGAGTTTTTATGGTATAAATATACAGGCTGTGTAAAAATTTTACACTAAAAATTAAACCCAAACTCTAAACTCAACCATACATTCTAAACATTAACTTTAAATTTTAAACCATACAACCCAAACTCCTAAACTCTAAGCCCTAAACTAAGCCTCTAACCCCTAAAATTAAAAAGCACATGTAATCTATAGTTGAGACAGCTTGTGTATTGAATTTTTTTCTAAAAAAACAAATGGATAATAACAAATTCTTACCTGAACAATTGAACATAGTGGTTATTCCAGAAAAGAGCTCTTTACATGGAAAATTGTGTTGCCACAAAGGAAAGATACATTCAGAAAACAAAGCCAGAAACTTGCAAAGTGACGACTAAAAATTACGAGATCTTGTTGGAAGTCAAATTTAAGACCTCTCGTTTATTAAAGTTAAATTTAAGTTGTTTTTTTAAAGATTATATAGAAACATAAAAAGATGAAAAAAATATATTATAGTAATATTATTTATAATTCAAAGCATAGATAATTTAGTAATTTTTAATTGGATAGACATTTGATTAATCCATGACACTAAATTGGGACAAAATTTAATATTATTATTATTATTTTTTATTTTTATTATTATTATTCAGTATGTAACACTCATGTCCTATACATTAGATCACAAACTTATAAATAAATATGAAAAAACAATTCACAACCAAATCCATATAAAATTGTATGGCTCATATTTAATGACCAATAAAAATAACATGTAATGAAATCTTACTTGTCGATGATACGTAATTTAATTGATCAAAGATATAACACACTCTATTCTCAACAAAGTGAAACAAGTTTTTTAAGTTAGATTAGTTTTACACATCGTTGCATGCCCTATTTTCCGTCTATCGACTCCATTCGAAGGCAAGGTTGAAGCACTGAACTAGTGAAAAGCTTCGGAACTGGTCGCGTTATCGATGTCCGACACACGAACAATGTGTGCCCACAACGTTATATAATTGTCCATCAATGTCCAATTCAGTTCGCCTACGATGAACGTTTCATTTCCTCCCTATGAAGGCTAAACAATGGCAAGACTCCTTCACCATGCTGCTGCTGTTGTTTCTTCAAGGTTGACGTTACCGATTTCTCTAAGGGGTGAACGCCTGATTGGGAGAAATCCGGTGTTGCATGTTTGAGGCTTTCGTCTTCCATCTCTCAAGAGCTCCTTCGGATAGGGATCGTCTTCCTTTAAACGAACACTAGTACCCTCTTCTCTTTTTCGCTTTGTGCTTCTTGATTGATCGGTGAAGCAATTCGAGCCCTCGTCGTTTTTCTGTCTCTTTCCTGCCTCAATCTCTCAACCTCTCAGCGAAGCACATGTACTTGTGCCTGTAACTCGTTAGCCTCCGCTTCCGACGAGAGAGCATTATGTTAGTTATAGTTTCCTAAGGTCTATTGTATGGACATGATATTTTGATTATTGAATTTATTTTTATAATAAATTTCTATGCTTTTTCAATGAGAATAAGGTACTCGTATGTCGGCTAAAGTTATATATTAATCTTCAACAGTTGTGACATTAAATCCTTGCTATAGTGCCCTAGGCTCTTGCTATTAATCTCACCATGCTTTCCATTAGCTATAGTGCCCTAGGCCCTATTGATTAAAGTTATATATTAATCTTCAACAGTTGTGACATTAAATCTTTAGACCTAAAATTGCTTCGATTCTCAACATGATAATTATTATGTTTTGACATAGTCAAACATCATTTTTATTCGGACGATTATAAAGGTTATACTTGAACATAATAATAAGTCATGCAGGGAGATGTAAGTGATTAAGATGTGATTATCCCTCTTACCATAGGAGAGATATCTTTGGGCCCTCAATGATTGAGACTGAGAAATGCATGGACGTACTCAAATGAGTTGATAGAGATCAATGCCGTTTGTTTAGTCAGTTCAATCAGGCATCGAGAAACTAAAGATAGAACGATACAAGGTCAACATTTTTCATATCTTATATTCTATCAAGATATCGTGAGATAAAAGGATTATGTCATTGTAACAACGGTCCCGCCCGGGGTGGTGCTTGACGCGTTTTTAAGAAAAATATTTGAGATAGAGTCACCACCAATCTTTTTTATTTAGGTGCGATTGGATCACCTGAAAACCCGGTTATTTTAATAAAACTTGTTTTGTGCCATTTTATTAAAACAACGAGTTTTGGTCTGCGAAACCAGAAAAATAGATTCAGGAGTCAGTTACGTGCGAGAAAGGGTGAGCATTCCCACAACGCCCAAAATTTGTACCTAGTCGATTATTTAGTGTCTTAATGATGGAAATTAAGGATTTGAATTTAATTTAAAATTTGTGATCTCCTTTAAAATATTTAAAAGAATGTTTCTTTGGATAAAAGAAATTTACAACCTTACTCCCGATGCATAATTTCTGTTAGATTTCCGAATGAAGATAATCTATTTTGAAAATTATAATTTAAACGGTATTTTATAATAAGGACTGACGGAAAGCGGCACCCCTTATGTTCGAGGTACGTTTTTCACAATAATCACTAAAAAGATGATCATTTTAATTTAAAATTTGATTAAAAACTATACAAGAAATACATATAGATTTACATAGATAGATTAGTACGTATATTAAAATATAAATAGCAAATAATAATAGTACTAATAACAACATCAACAACAACAACAACAACAACAACAACAACAACAACAACAGCAATAACAGCAGCAACAACAACAACAACAACAATAGCAACAATAACAACATCAACAACAACAATAACAACAACAACAACAACAACAATAGCAGCAGCAGCAACAACAACAACAATAGTAACAACAACAACAGAGAAAGCAACGACAGTAACAATAGCAATAGTAGCAACAACAACAACAACAATAACAACAACAACAACAACAGCAACAACAACAACAAAAGCAACAACAACAGCAATAGCAGCAGAACAACAACAACAACAACAGCAACAACAACAACAACAACATCAACAACAGCAGCAACAACAACAACAACAACAACAACAACAACAACAACAACAACAACAACAACAACAACAACAACAACAATAGCCACAACAATAACAACAACAACAACAACAATAACAACAACAAGAACAACAACAACAACAGCAACAATATCAATAACAACAACAACAACAATAACAACAACAACAGCAGCAACAGCTGCAATAGCAACAGCAATAACAATAACAACAACAACTGCAACAACAACAACATCAACAATAACGGCATCAACAACAACAATAGCAACAACAACAAAAATAACAACAACAACAACAACAACAACAACAATAGCAACAACAACAACAACAACAACAACAACAACAACAACAACAACAACAAATAACAACAACAATAACAACAACAACAATAACAATAATAAAACAACAACAACAACAACAACAATAACAAAGAATAAATAAACAACAAATAATAAAACAACAAAAAACAACAACAATAATAACAACAACAATAACAGCAACAACAATAGTAACAACAACAACAAAAACAAATAGCAAAGAATAAAGAATAACAACAAATAATAACAATAATAACAAAAAAGATAACAACAACAACAACAACAATAACAACAACAACAACAATAGCAACAACAACAGCTTTTTGCTTTTTTGCTTTCTTTTTATTTTATTTTATTTTATTTTTTACTTTTTTGCTCTTGTTTTTGCTTTTTGATCTCAATTTTTTCCTTTTATTTCTCTCTTTTTTGTTCGAATATCGTCCTTTTCTCTCTCCTTTTTCGAACTCAATCTCTTTTTCTTTGTTTTTTGGTTCAAGTTCCCCCCTTTTTCCCTCTAATCTGGTCTCTCTAATCTCTCTCTTCTCGGATCTGCAGGTGATGGATTTAAAGGGGGTGAGAGCAACTTTCAACCGACCACGTGGAGGGGGTGACGAGGCATGGAATGGGCGGCGAAAATGACCAAGGTGGTGGTAGCAAGAAAGCAGGGTGGTACGGCTCGACTCGACGACGGCTTCAGGCGAGCAGCGGTGGCTTGGTGGTGACAACAACGCGACTTGAAGAGGGGCTGCAGCTTAGGTTTAGGTTATTAGGGTTAGTTTAGGTTTAGGGGTTTTTTAGGGTAATGTAATGGATTTAGGGTTAATGGGTTTGTAATATTATTTAGGTTTTAAGGCCTGATTATTTGTTTTTTTGGTTATAATGTAATTAGGCTCTAAGGCCTGAGCTAAAATGGGTTAATACAATCATAAACTGAATTAAGGTTGTCTCGAATTATGAGCTTTTCATTTAACTTGGGTAGTTACAATGTCTTGCTAGAAGCCACTTATGACTTGTAGGATAAAATGTGATTTTATCTACTGTCAACCTTAATTGAGCCTACAGAAAGAATGAATAAGAATGATTGTGGTTATTACTCTCAATAAAATATTTTATTTGTTTTTTATTTTTAAAAATAATATTATTAAATAATCTTGTTATCTAGATTAGGTTGAATTTAAATTCCTTATCAAATAATGAATTTGTTTTAAAATATATTATTTTTTTACTTTAAATAAACAATATTATTAAATAAATCACATTATTTAGATTTTGTGTCACAGTGTTTTGAAAAGCCACTAAAACTAGAGAGAGAACTAATATTTTGTTAGCCGTTCGTCGTTTATTCGCGTGTGAATACTTGTAGAAAGCGGCCGTTTTTCAGAAAGACAACGTCTCTAAAATTTATATCTATCATTCGTTAATATATTTGCATGAGATTTTAAAATTTTTTCGTAGAATATTTTTTTTGCTGCATATAATTGCTTGATTAAATCAGTTTTATTTCTTATAAAACCCAATGCGAAAAAGTTGTAGTGAAAGATTGATGACAGGGGAGTAGTTACAATGCATACGAAGAAACTCTGATTTTTTTTTCTAAATTCCAATACTTTGGACTTGGAAGCCATTGATGTTCCCAGACCAAGCTTAAGATAAGATAACTAAAAAGGTTCAGCAAGTATCATCAAAGGCTCGACTATGGGAAAAATTATTTTATGGTCCCTTCCTCCCATATCATTTATGATTCTAATTAATAAAATAATGTCAATTAAGAATATATTTATATGTCATTAAAAATTTATCCAAACTCGCCATCATTACGTCACCCTCTCCTCTTCATGCTTACAAAATACTTTTTCATCCCTAACCAATCACTGGATTCATGCTTACAAAATAATGTTCTTTCTCTTTCTTTTTTCAGCTTTCGAAACTCAAACAAAAAATAATAACTAAAAATCTTAAATCATTGTTATGAAATTCCATGGAAAAAAGTTACCTTTATTGCCTTTTCACCTTTTCATTCCTTTCAATTCCCAAACTTGTTTTTCAGTAAAAAAAAATGAAAATCTGAGTAAAACTTTTTCAATTTTGATAAATTTGCACTCAATTCAAAGATTTCTGAATGGAATAAGTTTCAATTCCATATACAACCGTCAATGGATTGTAATTCTAACACTTAGAATTCATAAATTTATTCAAAATTTAAAATTGAATGGAGTGACAAATTGATTATGTTATTGAAATAATGTTGTTGCTGGTGTTGATCGTGAAGGCGAAGATTGAATGTTGGGTTTTAATTTGAGAATACTGAATTTTTTTCTCTACTTTAATTTTATTGCAGTTTTAAGAAGAATTAAATTACTTTTTATCAATTGTAGATTTACTTGATAAAAAGATGACATAAAAAATTTTAATGAATGAATATTTTTTATTGACTGAGACTATGGATAACGCGGCGAGCCGAGCCTATAATATAATTTCTCTCCACTTGCACAGTATAAAATTTAATTACTTTTCCACTTTTTTAAATTGTTAAATAAATATAATAAATAGCTAAAATTATTTCTTAATTTTTTTCTTGTGATAATTTTTATATTTCTATTATTAATCTCAATTATTTATTTACCTTTATTTAATAGTCTTAAAAAATGTGTAAAATTTTTAAATTTTATATAATATAAAAGAATCTTATCATATTAATATATATAATTGTATTTATTTCATACATCATTGTGAACACATTGATAGAATAAAAATAGCTTTAACGGCACGGACTTTGTTTGATTGATAATCATATATTCATACCATTTCTGTGGGGTGACTGTTGAAAATGGACAGATGGTGACTCAGTGAGTCAGTTGTCAGACAAATGAAATTCACCAACCGCCTTGTTTTGTGTGATCTGACCTACCCACTCCAGCATCATTGTACCACCCCACCATAATTTTCAAATTATTTCAGTTTCAAGACAAACGAAAAAAGCCTTTAAAATCAATATTAGTTTATATTGTCATAATTAATATAAAAAAATTAACTTTTTCTATTGGCTTAAATCTTAAATTGGCCCCTTTAATTGTACCCAAAATTCAAGTAAGCCCTAACAATCATAAAACAAATAAGCATGATCAAATGAATCCTTACTTAAAGAAATATGGATCGAGTAAATGCTTCTTTGAAAATAAGATAAACTACACTGGTAGTTTAAAGGACTTGTTATGTAATTTTAAATGAGAGAGGTCCTTTTGGGCCTACCCTAAACTTCGTCCTTGGTTATTTTTTTAATCATAGGCTTCGTACCTAGTTGAGCGTATTTAAAAGAGGTGGATTGAATTTTGAACACACATGTACATGTCACATAAACAATTTTATATTTGTGATGCTAAAAAAAGTAGTCCTATCTATTTTTTAACACATTAAATACAAATTGTCCATATAATACATACAAAACTTGTTTAAAATTTAATCTAAGCATTTTAAATATATTCCATGTCAGATCCTAGATAGAATTTAATGTCGAATATAACAACTATGCTAGTAAAAGACTTAATGGATTCTATACTACTCTAAGAATTCAATTAGAAAGTTTTAATGTTTTTAAACTTTTTATCACAACCGAACAAATATTAAATTTATCATATTATTATATTTTATATTTTAATAAGTAAAGTAAAAAAACCATTGCCCGAATCAAATATTCTGGTTAACTAGTTAATCAATTATCGGATTTAATTAGTACAATATAAGATCGAGAATTGAATAATCCGAATTTACCAATTAACCAAAATATTTTTTAAGTATTAATCAAAATTTTCTATATGTATAACCATGTCATTCAAGAGTGACCAAAATATGAATAATTTGAAAGTTAAGTTATTAAATTGAAAAATTTAAACTCTAATGACCAAAATAGGAGTGAGAAGAAAGTTGAGTGATGAATAATGTTGTTTACCTATTATTTTTATTAAGGAAAATAAAAACTAACGAAGCTGCTAACGGGAGGTATCATATCAAAAATAAAATAAAAGTTAGATGATCTTATCGAATAATTTTAAAATAAGGTGATTAAAATGAATATGTCCTAAAAGTTTGGTGCTTATTTATGCACAATTAAATTAATCACTTACAATGTCCCTTTTGTTTAAATGTTGAGATTTTTTTTTATTCAAACATGGTGCATGTCTCACTCCGTGTCTCTCATATGTTCTACTCTTACTCGAATGATTTTGCTATCAAATATTTAAATTTTAATATTTATTTAATAATAATATGAAGTTCAAATTAGTGTCTATAGATTACCAAATAAAAACATGTTTATTATTTTAAAATCATTTTTATTGAAACTAAAAAAATATGGTAACGGCACTTTCACAAAGACAAAAAGCCAACGTGATGGTCGAGAGAGAATCACCAGCCTAGGAAACTGTAGGAACATGACTTAGGAATGCAAGTTTTTAAAGATTTTATGTTAATTTTCTATTATCTTTAATTTGAAATTTTAATGTTTTTAATATTCTAAATTATGCACCATGACTTTATTTTAGTTACAATAAAGCGATATTTAAATTTTCAATACAAATATCGGATTGGAACACACACAAAGTGAAAACGGATGAGCATCATTGACTACTCGATCAATTAAAAGACATCTTAATTAATTTTATAGCATTATTCGTGTTTTCTTTACAATACATATTTGGAGTTTGTGACGACGATTTCTCCCAATAATATCGTCTTTAAGATTTAAGCCTACAATTTTCTTCAAAAGTGAAATGTGTTTTTACTAATACATCTAATGCACGTTGGTAAAACTTTAAAGAAATTTTAATCTATTAATATTTTAGCTTTTAAATATGAAAGAACCAGTTATTGTCAAAAACTCACATTACACATACTGTTTTTTTCTTTCTCTCTCTCTCTCTATTTTCCCCATTTGTCTTGGGTTTGGGTTTGGGTTTTTCATTTCTGTCTCTTTCCTAAATTCCATGCCATTATTACCATAACCTAATACAACCTTAGTTTGAGTACTATCCTCTAATCTCTAAACTTACCGTTGCCATTTCAATTTTCAAAATACCAACATATTTTAATTGGGTTGTTTTGCTAAATCTACCACACTAAAACCATACCAAACTACATTTTCCTGAAAAAAAAATTACTTCGTCCATTAAATTCCTTTAAAAAAACAGAAGTCCAAAATTTTCTGTTAAAAAAAAAAGTCCAAAAATTCCACCGTGATGCCATATCCACACCATATTGCCATTGTATCTAATGTAAAACCAGAAATTCCTAAAAAGGACGAAACAACCTCTGTATTTGTTTATAGGCTTACTCCACGTTTTGCCCCCTAAAATTTATCACTTTTTTCAATTTGATACTTATTATTTTTTGGGCTCTTCTACCTCCAACCTTTAGGCCGTTACCCAAATTCTTTAAAAGTTTTAGTCCTTTTGATGAAAAATTTATGGCCAATCATATCGCGCCATGTCGACATTCCTTGTTTATTTATTATTGTTTCGGACAACATCAAGAAGAATAGAACTCCCGCTGTCTCTAACCCTAACCGGGTACCCAATTATAGAAAAGCTCTTGAATTTTCAAAACTCACCTCTCAACAAGAAGAAATTGTTTCAGTAAAAGGCAGTGAAAGCCACCCGTTATTGTATAACTGAGAGAGCTCAGCTTTTTCAAAACCAAGCAAAGAGAAAGTTTTTTTTTTTTTGCATGGAGAGGATATCAATGGGAACAACTACAACAAGGAGAGCGAAATGGCAATACCCACCACCGCAGCCGGCTCCAAGAATCATCCATTTGCCACGACGGCCTCGAAGGAGAGCGGCCAAGGCGAGTCCTTCGAAACTTCCCGGTTTGCAGAATGAGAGGAAAGGGGTGCTTCTGGAGAGATTGTTCGATCAAGAAAGGTCTTTTCCGGTGGTGCTGGTGAGTCCGAGGGAGAGTGACGACGGGAGGAGAAGAGGGAGGGTGGCGGTGGCCGAGGAGGAGAAGAGAGAAAACCGCGGCGGCGTTGCTTTTGTTGAAGAAGAGAAATGGAGGTTCCAAGCGGAGATGTTGAGAGCGGAGTGTAACTTGTTGAGGATGGAAAGAAAGATCGCCGTTAAGAAAATGGAGAGAAGAAGGGTTCACATGGAGAGGACATTGAAATTTGCTGCTCAAATTTTACTTTCCGTCGGTTTCTTTTCTTCCCTTTCTTTCTTTCATTATTGTCTGTTTGTTTCTCTGGAAAAACATTTATTTTCTTATATCTTTACAACAATTGATTTACAGGGAAGAAACAACATCTGTGAAGGAAAGGATGTAAACATGGTATTATTGGAGGAGCAGATCAATGAATTGGTGGAGAAGCTAAAGAAGCTGCAGAAGAGATCAGCTGAGGTGAAAAAATGCAGTAACTTTGCTAAGAAGGTAGAAATATGCGTGAAAGAGATTCGAGAGATGGCCGAAGCCAGCTTGTCGATCAAAACCAGCAGCCAAGGGGATGATCATAACCGCAATGTTCGAATCTATTGTCTTCTTTTCTTGCTGATTTTGGCTTTGAGAATTTACAATTTTGAAACCAGGAAAACCAAATTTGCAGGTGGAGAATTTGAGAATGGAGGAGGAATGTTCAGGGCATTGCAAGGCAATAGTGCAGAGGGTTGTCGAACAAATTCGTGCCGAGACCGAACAATGGTCACAGATGCAAACCATGTTGGGGCTTGTAAGGGATGAGATGGAAGAATTGCACGCGTCTCGTGATTTCTGGGAAGATCGAGCACTCGGTTCGGATCATCAGATTCAATCCCTGCAATCTGCTGTAAGATTTTCATAAGCTAGTCAAGAACTACGAAAGCAACGGCACATCATTTCTATTTGCTTAACATGTTGGTTGCTTTCATTAGGTGAAAAAATGGAGACATGAAGCTCTCTCGTCGGAAGCGGAGGCTAACGAGTTACAGGCACAAGTCCATGTGCTTCGCCAAGAGGTCGAGAGATTGAGGCAGGAAAGAGATAAAAAAACGACGAGGGCCCGAATTGCTTCACCGATCAATCAAGAAGCACAAAGCGAAAAAGAGAAGAGGGTACTAGTGTGTCGTTTAAAGGAAGACGATCCCTATCCGAAGGAGCTCTTGAGAGACGGAAGACGAAAGCCTCAAACATGCAACACCGGACTTCTCCCGATCAGACGTTCACCCCTCAGAGAAATCGGTAACATGTCGTCAACCTTGAAGAAACAACAGCAGCAGCAGCATGGTGAAGGAGTCTTGCCATTGTTTAGCCTTCATAGGGAGGAAATGAAACGTTCATCGTAGGCGAACTGAATTGGACATTGATGGACAATTATATAACGTTGTGGGCACACACTGTTCGTGTGTCGGACATCGATCACGCGACCAGTTCCGAAGCTTTTCATTAGTTCAGTGCTTCAAACCTTGCCTTCGAATGGAGTCGATAGACGGAAAACAGGGCATGCAACGATGTGTAAATCTAATCTAACTTAAAAAATTTGCTTCACTTTGTTGAGATTAGAGTGTGTTATATCTTTGATCAATTAAATTACGTATCATCGACAAGTAAGATTTCATTAAATGTTCTTTTTATTGGTCATTAAATATGAGCCATACAATTTTATATGGATTTGGTTGTGAATTGTTTTTTCATATTTATTTATAAAATTTGTGTTAATGTATAGGACATGAGTGTCACATACTGAATAATAAGCACTTTAAGCAACCCTTTTCCTTTAGGGTTTTGTCGCAACCCATTTCTTCTATAGAGCATAAGTTTTATTTAGCCGGCAGCGATATTGATTATGTTGTTGGTCGTTGACCGTCGTATTTTTATTTTATTTAAAAATTGTCTCAGTGCGAAGAATTACACATCCGAACAAAATAATCTTTTCATGATTGTCTCCAACAAAAATCTTACATGGCATGTCATTAGCATTAACTTTGTATGTTGTATAAAAAACGACTACATCACCATACTTTTTGTTCCAATCAAAATTTTGAGTTTGACACAAAAATAAATGTTCAAGTCTCCTATCTTCATCCACTCTAAAGGTATATTGAAACATTTATTTTCTTACTTTGTAAATTTCAAATATTTTATAATATTTTTTGCACCATCAACTCCAAGCATCCGCTTAACTCTATCAAAAAAATTACGAATATCATTTTCAATAAATGACAACTCACCGTGCTTGACTTTTTCTGAAGTTCCATTACTTTAACTATTTGTCTATTTTGCAACCATCCTTCTTTGTATAACAAAATCTATTTTTAATCCACACAAATAATAGTTCGTTTTACCGCAAAAAACACATTGCTTCAGGTAAAAATATACCATGATTATGCAACTTGGCAAATTTTGTAACATGCAACTCTTCTGAAAAAATATCAAAGCTCATTTTCAAAATAATACGCGTGTGAGCCTTGCAATCATATTTTGAGGATTGCTTATTTCTTTGAGGTTTGGAGCAATCAATTGCCTTTAAATTATGTAGTTTTCCTTCACGATGGCATAAAATATCACGTCTAATAGTTTTATATTTTGTATTTGAATGATCTTTTCAAACAACAAATCCATTACGTTTTGCATAATTGTTATAGAAAATAAATGTCTTATCTTGACTTTCAAAGGTTTGACCAATAAAAGGTTCACCATCTTTCTTTTCATTTTCTTCTATAATTGGAGGTTCATTCAAGTCTAAATCAAGCATCAGTAAAATTTGTATAAATATATATAAATATCTCTCAAGAAGGAAAAAAAATATTAAATGGAAAAAGAATTATATAAATTGAAAAGAATAAACAACCAAAATAGGTGAAAACAAATAGACAAAATCACACAAACCTGTGTTGGATTGAAAATGAACTATGTGCTTTCCCTTTATTAGAGTAGAAGCTTAGGCATAGAAGGATCTGCCTTTGGTTTATGATCGGTTTAGGCGTATGACTCATATAGTAGGGGTTTTAGGCGCAAAATATATTGGAGTGGAGTTTAGTTGTTTTATTTGGTTCCTCCCTTAGCTGTTGAAAAAAAAAAACAAATTAAATTTGGAGAAATACGATGTTTAATGCTTAGCAATTCGTATTTAATTGTGACTGTAGATCTACCATTGGATAAGGATATTTTCAAAATAAAGACTGATCCGCGTGCTTTGATGAGGGCCAATCAGACTATTTAAGGGCTACTTAAAGCCTGAAATCAGAATTAAAATCAACTTTCGCGCAAGAAAAAACCAAACAAACACAAGCAATGGAGTTTATGTAATTTCAGTGTGTTGTGGTTTCGGTAACCAGAACGAAATTCTCGACCAAATTCCAGTAGTATCAGATAGGAAGACCCTTGTCCAACAATGCAATGGGGAAATTTTCCTTTTCGTGAAGGTGTATCCCCATTGTGAAGATGAACACGACAATATTATTCTGAATCCAGACCCAAATGCTAAATAGATTGTAGAAAACGATTATGTAAATTCGTTTTAAATAAATTTTTACAGCTGATGGAAAATGGCTAGAAATTCATCTAAAAACATACGGAGTCGCCATCAATCTTTTTAAAGGTGTGATTGGATCATCTAAAAACATGTCATTCTAATACAAAAATTTTGTTTTATTAAAACAACGGTTTTGGTCTGCGAAAAACACCAAAAAACGGGTTCGGAAGTCGGTTACGCGTGGGGAAGTGTTAGCACCCCTACGCCCAAAAATTGGTACTAGCCGATTACAAAACGTTTTAATATCGAAATTTACAAGTTCATATAAAATTCAATTTATTATTCTATTTATGAATATGATTCTATTTTAACGGTCTTATTGTCCGGAGGATGAACTTTAATAACCGTCAGCACTCCTGACGCTAACCCGTCATCTTCTTTCGATAAGACACCGAATTTATTACATTATTAAACATTACAACAATAAATATATTAATCTACATAAGAATTAAATAAATATACGTAAATAAACAAACAATAAAGAAAAAAACACAATTGTTAAAATAGGCCTGTTTTATTAAAATTAAATGAATATATACTTTTTATATATGAGCTGGTTTTATAAAAATATACAAGTTATAAATTATTTTTAAAAAGTGAAAATGAATTTATTAATAAAAAATGAATTAAAAGCAATTTAAAAAAAATGACCGCATTAAGAACAAAACAAAACTGGAGGCCTAATTTAAAAGAAAACTGTGACCAAATTGAGAAGTTTGAAAACTTGGATACACACAGAGCAAAAAGAAAAAAGCGGAGGGATTTGATGAGTGTAATAAGCCCACTTTGTTTTGGGGTATAAAACCCATTTTTTTATAAACACACTTCATTATTCTCACTTAGAAAATTTTGGATCAAAACACCCTTTCAAACTTTCTCTCAAGTGTTCATCCGGATTCTTCAATTTTTGAAGAACCGGTGAACTCCCCGTCATGTCGGCTGCCGTGTACCGGCATCGGCTACCGCTCAACAGTAGCGGTGGTACAAAAAAATCATCCTTTTCGAATCTTTTTCTTGCACAGATTTGAACCAAATTTAACTTTTAAAAATCTTCTTTCTTTCAAAACAAAACCCGAATAAAAATCAAATCCCTCTCATTTTTAAAAAATCAGCCCACATCTTTTGTTCAAGAATTCAGCAACAGCGACGGCACAAAACTCAAATAAGGTAAACTTTTATCTCCTTTTACTTTTATATATTCGAAATGAAATAAAAAAAACTAAGAACAAGATGAGAAATACCAAAAAATGCTTGCTTGAATGCTGCTATTCCAATGGAAAATCGAGTACAATATGCTGCAAAATTAGAGTGCTTCCTCGTGATTTTTCGTGTATTTTTGTGGTGGTGTTGATTGTGTTTAGTGAAAATTATAAAGGATTGCTAGGCTTTTTATACCAAAATTACAAGGAATAAATCCCCTAAATCCCGGTGATTTGCTTTATTCAAGCCCCAATTTCGATTTGATTCGGATCTCTTTTGATATTTTGTTCGATTTGCACTGATTTGGTTTTGAATTTGATGAGTCAAAGGCTGATTTCATTCTTACCATATTCGAACCAAACCCTAACCATTCTTTTTTGTTGTAGATTTGATCAAATGAAAGGGGCTTCACGGCAGTGCGGCGTAGGTCAAGCGGGGGCTAGTCGGTGCTTGTTCGGCGGTTAGGAAGGTCTGGCATTGTCACCGTCAATATCGGAGCAGCCGTGGGATCTCCCTTACAGTGCCCAGCCTCACATGCGTAGGCTGCAGTCGCGGGGGTTGCGGTGCGCGTGATCCTCACACCCCTAAGGCTGATCCCCTCTTTTTTCTAGTCCATATTTGGACCGTTAGATCTCTACCCTAGATCTAACTATTGATACAAGGCTGCACAAGGGATAAAAAAGGGTTAGTTAGTGGTTTTTTCTTGGGCCAAATGGACTAGCATTGTAATGGACTCCTTTATTTAAATAAGTGGATTGTTTTTATTATTTTTGGGTTTTGTTTTAAATACCAATATGCTAAATAATAATACTAATAATAATAATTAAATAATAATAAAAATAAATAAATAGAGAAGTGATGGTGAAAATTTAGTGACAACATATGCTCCTCTTTGCTCATTCCGGTGAAACAGGGATAAAGCAAAGACCGAAAGACACTAATTTTCACCGATTGCCAATTCGTTGGACGTTCCATTCTCCTTTCGCCATAACGGATAGGCAAGTTCTAAAAAAATTAAGGTTCCATTATCCTCATGCCCGAACGGATAGACTGGTTTTATTCTCCTCATGCTCGAATAGATAAGCAATTTCCATTCTCCTTATGCCTGAACAGATATGCGGGTTCCATTCTCCTGATGAATGAACAGATAGGCGGGTTCTATTCTCCTTAAGCCTGAATAGATAGACGAGTTTCATTCTTCATATGCCCGAACGGATAGACGAGTGCTGAAAAACAAAGGTTCCATTCTCCTCATGCTCGAATGGATAAACAAGGTCTATTCTCCTTACGCCCGAATAAATAAGCGGGTTCTAAAAAAGTTTCCATCCTCCTCATACTCAGATGGATAAGCAGGTTCTGAAAAAAGGTTCTATCCTCCTTATACTAAGATGGATAAGCAGGTTATGAAGAAAATAGGTTCCATCCTCCTCATGCTCAGATGGATAAGCAGGTTCTATTCTCCTCATGCTCGAATAGATAAGCAGGTTGCTGAAAAATGAAGGTTCTATTCTCCTCATGATCGAATGGATAAACGAGTTCTATCCTCCTCATGCTCGGATAGATAAGCAGATTGGAAAAAGGGTTTTATCCTCCTCATGCTCGGATGGATAAGCATGTTCTATCCTCTTCATGCTCGGATAGATAAGTAGATTGAAAAAAGGTTCCACCCTCTTCATGCTCGGATGGATAAGCAGGTTTTATTCTCCTTACTCTCGAATAGATAACCGGGTTCCATTCTCCTTATGCCCAAATAGATAGGCGGGTTCTATTCTCCTCAAGCCCGAATAGATAGGCGGGTACTAAAAAAGGGTTCTATTCTCCTCACGCTCGAATGAATAAGCATGTTCTATTCTCCTCAAGCCTGAATAAATAGACAAATTTCATACTTGTCAAAACTTTAATAAATGCTATGACTATGATGAGCATGTCCCTAAGGATGAATACATGTTCTTGAATTTCCTTATATTAAAAACTGGTTTTTTTGTTTCTTTTCTCTGCACGTTTGCCTGCTCAGTCCACATAGCCAGTTGGATCTCGCCACTGTATTTTTTTGATCTACGAAGACCTCTGATCATTGCCTATTTTCTCACTCAATCTAGTTATCTTGTACTTCTGATTTGAAGGATGAACTTCTTCAGCTATTTCTGCTTCGCCATTCTCATTCTTTGTAACTCTTTACTTCATCGAAAACATATGATCTTCATAGAAAAATGTCTCAAGATCTACTATCATTGTAGTTGATACATCAATATCAAGTGAAAGACCTTATTGAATGGTCTTGAAAGCTTCAAGTCTTCATATGCCCCTTAAAATAACATTAAGCACTTTCAGCGCTTCTTCTGAATTCTCAAATTATTGCTTCTACAGGACATCTTGAAGCATTTGCATGCAAAACCTTCTAGCAAAGCTTATTTCCACATTAAATGTCTTTGCATGACGTTGGCGCCTTAATATTTTCCTTTCGTGCCTATAAAACTTAGGGATCTTGAATCTTTGATCAACATAAATTGCCCATATTGGTGGCCCAGCTTGCACTCTGTGCGTAATTCCATCCCTTTTTCATGCTTTAGGGATCTTACATCTTATGTGTGGATCTTGCTTGACAACACGGTCCACCTAAAACTCTTCAACACATGTGTTTTTTCTTCTCATGCAAGGTGATGCCCCTGTTCAAACTAAGGTCCAATTGTCGGCCTCTTCATTTTTTCCTGAAGCGATTGAAAACATTCGTTCTTGGTTCCCTACAGTTGGGATCAATACCAAGAAATCCTTTGTTTTTTATGAATCTATGTCAGCCTACTTGTAAGATGCAAGAAAATGCTAGAAATGAAAATTTAAAGGTAGAAGTCATTGCAGATGCAAGAAAAGGCTAGAAATGGGGATTTAAAGAAAATAGTCATGGCAAACATGGAAAAGAGGAAAGTCAAATGCCCTAAAATTCATAGTATGAATGATTCATGAATCCATCAACCGAATAATACCCTACTTTTAGGTGTCTCTCTTTTATCTCACCCACTCCCCAAATTTCAATTTTCCACTTTTCTAATCTCAATCAGACATTAGAAGTTTTGAGGTCCCTGAAGAGAGGTTAACTCAATAAGGAGGAATGTGTTCTGAAGACAAACTCATTTTCTCAGATATTCATGTACGACCAAAATGGCCTTTAAAGGCTTGTAATGTAGGTTAGGCTCGAGTTGCCCAAAAAAGTATATATAGGCTCAAATACATGTTTTAAGGGTAATTAAACCAAGGATCAATCTTTGATGAAATCTCCGTTCTTTTATTCTTCTTTGGATCACTTTAGACTGTCCATTTTGGGTTTTCACCCTAGAGTTCATTCCCCTTTCTGGTATATGTCTCATTTGAAGGAAATGTTTCAAATTTTCCTTCGCACTCCAGCTTTTATTTCTTTCTTTTTTTCCTTTTTTTCCTTTTCTCCTTCTTTTTCTTATTTTTTTCTTTTTTCTTCTTTCTCCTTTTTGTGTCATTTTCATTTCGAATTTAGGACATTTACTTGATCTGACATGTTTTCCTTTGCTTGCAAACAACTTTTTATCCTCTTTGCCCATGGTGTGGGGAGTGATCATTGGTTAGGGTTCCAATCACAAGAAAAATATTAGGCTCAAAGGGTGACATCAATGGATTTTTATTCTCTTATTCGTGAAAGGAAATGAAGGAATGCCAAATGTCATTTCACACACAAACATCTTTGAAGAGAAGCAGTCTTCAAGTGGTTGATGTTTTAGAGTTATCACTTTATTCAAAGACCCTAACAACAATGTCTGAGAGGAAAATTCACCCAGAATCTGTATATGGGATATCCATTAAACCTGAACACACTTTTTGCCATTCTATCTCGGGATTAGATTCAAAATTCATTCATACAATCAATAATAGGGGCTCTGCCAAAAAAATGTATGTTTGAAGAGAAATAGATGGAAAATGAAAAGAAATGTTTGCCACTTGAGAAAACAAAGGGAATGCATCTTTAAACAAGTAGATTAACATAAAAGCCCTTACAAAAGACCCCTAATGCTCGCGGGCAAAAGCAAATGGGTTGGTTCTAAGTATGATCCCAATATCCTCTAGGAAAATCATTTACTGTCTGAGAGTTATTCAAGGAAGGCATGGGTGAATTCCAACCAAGCTCGTGCAGTTCAAGTTATAGGTGCTCATCATATTCTCCATCCCCGAGTCTTCCATTTTTGATGGCCGCCAATATCAACTCCCCATTCATGACTGTTACCTCCTCAAAAGTATTGTTTTTCATGCTTATTTTGATATGATTTTGCTTGTTTTCGAGTACATTTAGTTGCATTAGATTGATAGTATCATACATTTGCATCAAGAAGTTAGTTGGCTGCCTATGCTTGTGTGAAAGGTTGTTTTTATGGTCTTTTTGCAGGTTGGCAGGAGAAATGAACGTAGGATGCAGGGACATAGTTAGGAATGCCAAGGTGAAAGCCAGATGTTGTGGGCACGGAAGGATCAAAGGTGTGCCAAGCATCTGTTAGCATAAGGTGTGCCAACAACCATGCCAATAGAGGAAAAACCTCCGAAAAAATAGGATACACTCAGGCTACTTAAAAATCGCACTTGGACAGCTTCCGAAAAATAGGGGATAAGGTGATGCCAAGCTGTGTTGGCAAGGTCGTGCCAA
Organism: Hibiscus mutabilis; assembly: GCA_019671005.1. Taxonomy (NCBI): domain Eukaryota; kingdom Viridiplantae; phylum Streptophyta; class Magnoliopsida; order Malvales; family Malvaceae; genus Hibiscus; species Hibiscus mutabilis. Next base: position 71,831,620 of record CM033717.1, read on the forward strand.
GTTCGTGTGACATGATAGCCACATCACGATGACGTCAGCCCTAGCTTGATAAGCTATCACACCATTAGATGAGGCTTATCTCTTATCCATGGGGCATTTAAAATTTCAAATGAAGATAAAGTTATCCTAATCCCTTCCCTTGAGCGCCTATATATACACAGCCTGATCAAGCATTGAACGGGGATCGAGAGATCAAGAGATTGTAGAGAGTGAGGCGATGAAGGTCGAGGTGATCGGAGCGAGGTGTTGGAGTGACAGTCAGTGCAACCTAGGAAAGGTGGTTCAACCTCTTTGCCGAGAGCCTGGCGTGGAGGGCTGCATCGAGAGACCCCTCTGCCTATTCCCTTGGCACAAGTTGATTTTCTTTAGTTTTTATTATGATGGTGATTTAAAAACATTTGTTGGTTAACCCCCACACCATGAACTAATTTAATAGTTGGTGGGAGAATGTTTTGGTTTTAAACGTTGTCTTTTATGCCTCAGTTCTTTTATAATAATTCTGCTTTTAGCAAAGTTTGTCTATTTTGTATACTTTACTTTTTTTCTAAGTACTGTGCCAAAGCGAGAGTTGGCACAATTAGCTTATTGCCTTCCAATATCTTAACAGACTTGTGTTGGCAACGATCAAGTTGCTGAACACTTGGGAGAGAAGCTTCGAGAGAAGTAGTTCATGTAGATGAACTTACTTCGAAAGTGAAATCTACCCCCACGGAGTATAGATTGGTTTTTAATTCAAATTGGTTTAAGGAAAACATACACTATAGAGATATAGGGGGTTTTTACTTGGCTAGTTTAGGGCAATGACCATCGAGAGAGACTTTGCTACTTTTGAATCTACTCAGCAAATAATGCCAAGACAGTTTTGCCAATAAAGGCTGGCATGAACCACGTTGAAATCAGGCATTCCCTACCAACAGTCATTATTCATTTGAAAACACCTTCTTTGCCAACGCTTACTTCACTTTATATTTTATTTTATTTTCTTTTCTTAGTTTTAAAATCAACTCTTTTAAACTACAATCTTTTCTTCCAAAACAAGTAACAAACTAAACAACCGTATTCCAAGTCAATCTCTGTGGGATCGTTACTTAGCTTACCAAGAAGGAGATCTTACACAATATATGGAGCGAAATGAATTAAAAGTCCAAAGTTTGGCGGCATCAGTAAGAAACTTGGAAATACAAATTGGGCAGATTACTAATGCACTTAGAAATCGACCCCAAGGTACTTTGCCAAGTGACACTGAAGATGCTCGGCACAAAGAAAATGAACAATACAAGGCAATAACTCTTCGGAGTGGTAAGCAGTGCAGAATAGAGATGGCTGCCAAACAGCCAGTCGTCAGCCAAGATGCAAAGCTTGTGCCAGCAGACATACCCAAAGAAGTAGAGAAGGAGAAAATAGATAATGCCAGTAAGAGTGCCAAACATGATGCCAATCCCAGTGCCAACAATGATGCCAGCAATGATGATAAGCAGACTGATGCCAAAATAGATGCCAGCACTACCTCGTCAAGGTTGGTAGCGCCAACATATGTGTATCCACCGCCACTATTTCCAGTAAAACTTCACAAGCATAATCAGGACCAGCAATTTAAGCACTTTTTGGAAGTGCTTAAACAGTTGCAAATTAATATTCTATTGGTGGAAGCCCTTGAACAAATGTCTAACTATGTAAAATTCATGAAGAACATCTTGTCCAAAAAGAGGAAGTTGAGAGAATTTGAAATTGTTGTTCTCACTGAGAGATGCAGTGCCACGATCCTAAACCGATTGCTACCAAAGCTGAAAGATCCTAGAAGTTTTACTATTCCTTGCACAATTGGTGACAAGTTCATGGGAAGGCGATATTCGACTTAGGAGCCAGCATCAATTTGATGCCACTATCAGTTTTCAAGAAGCTTGACATAGATGCAAGACCTACCACGGTGACACTTCAATTGGCAGACCGATCCTATGCACATCCCAAGGGTAAGATTGAGGATGTGTTGGTAAAGGTAGACAAATTCATTTTCCCAACTGATTTTATCATTTTGGATTATGAACTAATATTAATGTGTCAATTATTTTGGGTAGGCTATTTCTTGATACTGACAGGGCTCTTATTGATGTTCATAAAGGGGAACTAACCACGAGAATGAATGATCAACATGTTACTTTTAACGTGTTTCAAGCTTTGAAATATGCAGATTAACTTGATGAATGTCAAGCTGATAAAATGATGGAGTCCATCTTTACTTTGGACAAGGCACAGTTGTTCCAGGATATAGCAAGTGATGACGACATGCTTGATGGCATAGCTGAACTGTTTGAGGAACCTGTAGAATCAACCTTGAAGGATAAAGATGTGAGTTACTTCGAGCCACTCCATTTGGCTGGCAGAGAGATAAAGAAACCAAAGCCATCTATTTAGGAACCACCAGAGTTGAAGCTTCAACCCCTGCCAGAACACTTAAAGTATGCTTATTTAGGTAAGAACTCGACTCTGCCAGTGATTATTGCCACTGATCTCACTCATGATCAGGAGGTAAGACTATTGGCAATACTAAAAGATTATAAGCAAGCGTTGGGTTAGACCTTGTCAGACATCCAAGGTATTAGCCCAACCATTTGCATGCACAAGATCATACTAGAGGAATACAATGGCAGGACCATTGAAGGCCAAAGGCGGATAAAAATAAGAATGAAAGAGGTTGTAAAGAAAAAGATTATAAAATGGTTGGATGTCGGGATCATTGATCTCATTTCTAATAGCTCTTGGGTTAACCCGGTGCAGTGTGTGCCAAAGAAGGGTGGCATGACTGTGATCCAAAACAATAAGGCCGAATTGATTCCCTCTAGAACCATCACTGGATGGAGGGTGTGCATGGATTATAGAAGGTTGAACAAGGCTACAAGGAATGACCACTTCCCATTGCCTTTCATTGACCAAATGTTGGACAGGTTAGCAGGTAAAGTTTTTTACTATTTTTAGATGGTTATTCGGGATATAATCAGATTGCCATAGCCCCTAACGACCAAGAGAAGACCACGTTCACGTGTCCATATGGGACATTTGCCTTTAGAAGGATGCCATTCGGACTGTGTAATGCACCAACAACATTTCAACGTTGCATGATGGCCATTTTCTCCGTTATGATTGAGCATAACATGGAAGTATTCATGGATGATTTCTCAGTGTTTGGTGTAAAATTTAAGGAATGCATTCATAGCTGGAGCAAGTTTTGAAGAGATGCATAGAGACAAACCTAGTGTTGAATTGGGAGAAATGCCACTTCATGGTGAAGAAGGGCATTGTTCTTGGTTATAAGGTAACCAAGAGAAGACTAAAAGTTAATCAAGACAAAGTGGAGGTAATTAAGCAATTACCACCTCCAACAAGTGTTAAAGGTATAAGAAGTTTTTAGGTCATGCCGGTTTTTATCAGCGATTTATTAAAGATTTTTTGAAAATTGTTAAACCTGTATGCTCATTGTTGGAACATAATGTCACTTTTGCATTTGACGATTCTTGTTTGAGAGCATTTTAGGAGCTTAAAGAAATATTGATTAATGCCCCCATAGTCGTGGCACCGAATTGGAATAAGCCATTTGAGCTCATGTGTGATGCCAGTGATTATGCCTTTGGAGCAGTTATAGGACAACGACGTGGCAAGATGTTCCATGCCGTCTACTATGCCAGCAGAACCTTGAATGAAGCACAACTGAATTACTCTACAACCGAGAAAGAATTCCTCGCGGTTGTATTTACTTTTGATAAATTTAGATCTTATCTAATTGGTAATAACGTTGTGGTTTATACAGATCAATCAGCGTTGAAATATCTCTTGGCAAAGAAGGATGCCAAACCTAGACTAATCCGATGGACGCTCTTACTTCAATAATTCGACCTGGAGATCAGAGATAAAAAAGGCAGCGAAAACTTAGTAGCTGACCATCTCTCTCGGTTGGAGCATCCCATTGAGGATGGTAAGTCCACTATAATTAGAGACGAATTCCTGACGAGTATTTTCTTGTAGCCGGTGCTATACCATGGTACACTGACATAGTCAACTACCTGGTCAACAATATTCTGCCATCAGACCTGGCATATAATGCCAAGAAAAGATTTTTATGAGAGGTGAGGCAATACTATTGGGATGAGCCCATGTTGTACAAACAGTGTACCGACCAAGTGATTTGCCAGTGTGTGCCAGAGTACGAGCAGCAACATATATTGCATCTATACCATGCCGCACCATATGTAGGACATTTTGCTAGGATGAAGACTGCTGCCAAAGTTTTACAATCAATATTCTTTTGGCCTACACTATACAAGGATGCCCACGAGTATGCCAAGGCATGCGATTGATGCCAACGAATAGGGAACATCTCTGGCAGACACGAATTACCACTCTAGAACATTCTGCCAGTAGATTTATTTGATGTGTGGGGGGATCGAATTTATGGGTCTTTCCCCCCATCGTTCGGTAATGTATACATTCTCTTAGCTGTTAACTATATGTCAAAGTGGATAAAGGTTGTTGCCTTGCCAACAAATGATGCCAATGTTGTTTCCAAGTTCTTGCAAAAAAATATTTTCACTAGATTTGGTGCCCCTCGAATGATTATTCATGACGAGGGTACTCATTTTAAATGTAAATTAATTTCTAAAGCATTGTGCAGGTATGGGATTCAGCAGCGGTTCGCCACAGCATACCATCCACAAACAAATGGGCAGGCTGAGATATCCAATAAGGAGATTAAGAATATTTTGGAAAAGCTGTGAATCCAACAAGGAAAGACTGGTCATTGAGACTAGATGAGTCATTGTGGGCTTATAGGACGACATTTAAAACTCATTTGGGTACTTCCCTATTCAAGCTCATCTTTGAAAAACCATGCCATCTGCCAGTAGAACTTGAACATAAAACCTATTGGGCCATCTGGAAGCTTGACATGGCATGGATAATTGCTGGAAGAAAGAGGTTACTTGGCCTCAATGAATTGGAGGAATTTTGAACACAAGCCTATGAGAATGCTAATATATATAAGGAGAAGGCAAAACGTTGGCATGATAGTCGGATACTGTCAAGACAGTTCGAAATACGTCAGCTTGTTCTATTATTTAACTCTAGGCTCAAACTTTTTCCAGGTAAGCTTAAGTCAAGATGGACGAGTCCTTATGAAGTTGTGAAGCCATATGCTCATGGGGCTGTAGATATCAAGAACTTATAGATCGGAGAAATTTTTAAGGTGAACGGTTAGCGCCTAAAGCATTACTTGGAAGGTAAGCAAAGTCATGCCAAGGAGGTGATCCTCTTGGCAGAATTGGAATGAAGCATCCGCAGGTTTGAAATTCTTTGTAAATATTAGGATTAGTTGTTTTGTTTTCCTTTAGGAATCAGGTTTTTGTTCTTGTTTTCTTTTTATTGTCTTTCAATTTTTATTCCTTTGTTGCGTTACACAATTTTTCATTTAGTGTGTGCAGGAATATTGCAAGGAATTCTGCCAGAAAGACTATGAGCCAGTATGCTTGCCGTTGCTCATTCCAGAGGCATGCGCAGGTTTTCATGTGAAGGAAGAAAAGAAACCTTAACTTGCTTTAGAAGAGAGAGAAAAATCGGGAGATTTACCCTTGCCACCTATATTTATGATAATTAATTTTATCATGATTACCCTATCACTTTAAAATCCCTTCCATATTTTTATCCCTTGTTACTTCCCATTTAAAATTTAAACTCTTTCCACTTAAAACTCTCTAAAACCCATCATTATCCCCTACTTTTAGGCTACCTCAATTAATCCCTCCTAAACACACAACCCATTTTCTCTTCTATTCCATTAAAACTGATTCCCCCTACTTTACGCCAATCTTGTGACTAAAGATTCACTATTCTTGATGATTCGGGGTAAGTGTGTCCATTTTGATGAAGGTTACATTAACTCTCTTTTATCTTTGCCCACTAAAGGAGACGAGTATTTTGAGTACGTTGAGTCGATGAACGCTGCTAAGCGCAAGAAGATTCTGGCAGACCTGTGCAAGCCTGGCACAACCTGGACTGTTTCGTCCACCGACCACCAGACCATTAAAAGGCTGTCATTGAAGCCTCAGATGCGGGGATGGAACCATTTCATCAAGCATAATCTTATACCCACATCGCACAATGAAATGGTCTCGGAGGATCGAGTTATCCTGTTGCACTGTATTATCAAATGGCGCCAGATCAATGTCAGCAAAATTTTTATCGATAAAACTTACAAGTGTGCTGCCAAAGGTAAGGGAAGTCTATTTTTCCCTTTGTTGATTTCTAATATTTGTTTGCGCCATGAAGTGCCTAGGATGGATGAGGATCACGGTTAGGTGATTAAGGGTACGACCATCACTGCTCATATTTGGAGAAACCTCACTGGAGGAGATCCAAAGTATAAGAGAAAGGGCGTGGCCAAGACCGTGCCAGCCAACTCGCTGGCAGTGTTGTCCCAAGTATACCCCTGCCAGGAGATTATTCTCCAAAAATTGGAGACGGTCAATGAGCTCAATGCGAAGATGAGACACTATATAAAGGAGCGGGATGCCATCATACGAGAGGTACTTGTGAAACTTTCCCCCGATGTGGTACCGGTATTTCCACATTTTTCCTGCCGAGCCTACTGCCAATGATGCCAGCCAGTCCAGTCAAGCCAACCAGTCTAATCAAGTCTGCTACTCCAACCAGTCATACAAGTCCAGTCATTTCTACCAGTTCTGAATCTGAAGCAATAGTTCCCTTGTCCTGGGTGCACACGTTGAGACTACTAGCACCGATTCCTCCTCTGAGTCAGAGGAGATTCATGTCAAGAAAGAGAAGCTAGCACCAGTCACACCACCAGCCGAGTCTACCAAGAAGAATGATGATCTTGGAACCTCCACTGCTGCCTCAAAGCAGGGCTGTAAATGAAGGAAAAGAATGGCCCCTGAACGTGGTGGCAAAAATTTCTAGAAAAATCCTCATTTCCCAGATTTCGGCAACCCCAAATCATATTTTCCTCACTGGAGCTACATCGAAACCAGATTCACGGCGGTGCTAAAAACAAAGGTAAAACCTTCCCCTTTCCTTTATTTAAAACAAGAATTGTATATAAAAGAAGAAATTACCAAAAACTTTGCTTTTATTTCTCTAATGAACACTTGAATACGCTTGATTACTTGCTTGCTACAATTTCTGGATTCCAAATGTTTATTGTGTATTGTATGATTCGAATGTATGTGTTTCGTATCAATCTGGTGTGTTACATAGAATTACAAATGGGGTTTATATAGCTACTAAAATACTTGGATTACAAGAACAAACCCCTAATTTCCTCCTCTGGATTATCTCCAATTTGATTCGGATTGCTTGATATTTGCCAGAGGCTTCAATTTAGGGATATGATCATTTGACCTTGCTTCGATCTTGGTTATGAATTCTAGCTGGTTGTCTTTTGCTCTCTGTCCATATCCGATTGTAACTTGATTCTTGTTAGGGCTTCAAATTAGGGATTTTTCTTTTGAATTGCTTCTGATTTGGGATTTAACCCCTTTATTTCCCCTTTCGCATGTTTCTGGTAACTTCAAACATTGGGGGAAACGCCATCAAAGAGTGGTTCGAGGCAGAAACGATGTGGGTGTCCATCGAAGAAGCTAAACCGGTAACTGGAAGGCGGAACGGTGAGCACTTGGCTGCCACACGTGAGTGGCAATCTGTGTGCTCTGCTCTGGAGTGATCTGGACCGTTAGATCACTTCTTGATCTAACGGCTAGGAGAACGCAACGCTATATCATCTTCTAGTTGGCGTGATCTGCGTCGTTGAATCGATCCTTGATCCAACAGCATTCCATTGGCTGTGCAACAAAGAAGCAAAGGGATTAGGGTTTTGTTTAGTTATAATCGGGCCAACGGGCCCTTATTGTAAATGGATATGTGTTTTGTCTTAAATTAAATGAACTTGGGTTTTACATAATGGACTATTTTTTTATTTTTTATGGACCTTTTAATATAAATACAAATGGGTTATGTCCTTTTATATTTTGGGGTTTTAATAACTAACTACTATATTAATTATTAACTAATGCACTAACAAAAGTGTATATATCTATGATAATCATAACAATAATACTAATAACAATGTAACACTAACGTATTACAATTATACTAATTATGAAAACAACAACAATATAACACAAGTGAAAAATTAGTGACAACAACTGCTCCTTTTTGGTCATTCCGGTGAAACAGAAATAGAGCAAAGAACAAATGACACTGATTTTCACCAATTACCAAACCTGTCACAACTCAATGACTGAACAGACTGGTGGGTTCCACTCTCCTTATGCTTGAACGGATAAGCAAGTTCTATTCTCCTCATGCTCGAATATATAGGTTGGTTCAAAAAGGTTCCATTCTCATAATGCTTGGATGGATAAACAGATTCTATTCTCCTTATGCTTGAATAGATAAGCGGATTCCATTCTTCAAACGCCCGAACGGATAGGTGGGTTCTATTATCCTTATGCTTGAATAGATAAGAAAATTCCATTCTCCAAACGCCCGAACGGATAGGCGGGTTCTATTCTCCTTATGCTTGAATAGATAAGCGAATTCCATTCTCCAAATGCCCGAACGGATAGGCGGGTTCTATTCTTCTTATGCTTGAATTGATAAGCAAATTCTATTCTCCAATTGCCCAAACGGATAGGTGGGTTCTATTGTCCTTACGCTCAAATAGATAAGCGAATTCTATTCTCTAAATGCCCGAACGAATAGGCGGGTTCTAAAAAAAGTTCCATCATCCTTATGCTTGGATGGATAAGCAGATTCCAAAACCTGTCAAAAACAAGTGCAGATATTATGGTTAAGATGAATATACCCTAGGGATGCCTAGTCACGGATGCATGTCTCTTTTCTTTTACTTTTTAAATTATTTTCCTCGGAATTGGTTTTCTTAACAGGCAGCAAACATAGAAGAAACTGTAAAGCTCCGAAAAACTTGGATTATATCATCTCAAACATTTTCTCAACTCTGACAAAAGATTACAGACATCTATTCTAATCCCATCTCATTAAATGGTAGACCAATATGAATTCATTTCACTTCTTCATACCGAACATGACTTTGCACAATGTTACTTGGATCATAACGAGCAGAAAAGTTAGCAACCGCCCATCTTTCAATCCTAGTTGGCTTCACCAATTTCTTGTTGTTAAAATTCCACTGACCATTCTTTGGAAAGAAATCTTCACCATTGCCTACTCCTAACTTCGTGGATTGTAGGACACATTCTTCAATTTGGATGAAATTGGGGTTCACCAAAACACCACCAAGCTGCATCATGGGTTCAATGCCATAAAAAGATTAGACAATACATTCATTATTTCATGTGGCTTCTTCTTACCAAATAACAAAGCTCAATGGGAATATACGTGGGATGCTTTGGCTTGCCAATATTAATGCATAGAAGATCATCAGAATATTGCAATTGTATATTACAATGGTTGACAAAATAATCATAAATAGCCATCTCCACTATATCTGCTTCACCATTCTCATTCTTAGTACCTCTTTGCTTCATAAAGAACATTTGATCCCTGCATACTTGTTCACCCAGTCCAGTTATCTTGTACTCTTGGTTGGAAGATCTATCTTTATCCTCATATTCTTCAACACTCTTTTAGCCTTTGTCTAGTCATGGGAATGTGGATTTCTTGCCTTCTGATTAGCAAGTAGAATAACTCAACTATCGAACCAAGTCGAACTATCATTGTAGTTGATACATCAATATCCAGTGACAAACCCTCTTTGAATGGTCTCAAAAGCTTCAAGTCTTCATATGCCCCATTAAGCACCTTCAGCGCTTCTTGTGAATTCTCAAATTCCTGCCTCTATTGGACATCTTGAAGCGTTTGCATGCAAAACCTTCTAGCAAAGCTTATTTCCACTTTGAATGTCTTTGCATGATGTTGGCACTTTAATCTTTTCCTCTCGCGCCTATAAACTGCCCCAATTAGTGGCGCAACACTATCCCCTTTTCATGTTTTTGGGATCTTACATATTATGTGTGGATCTTGCTTGACAAAACAGTCTACTTAAAACTCTTCAACACATGCTCTTCTTCTTCTTCTCATGCAAGGTGATGCCCCAATTCAAATTGAGGTTCAATTGTCAGCCACTTTATTATTTCCTAAAGCGGTTGAAAACATTTGTTCCTGGTTCCCTATAGTTGGGATCAATACCAAGAAATCCTTTGTTTTTCATAAATCTATGCCAGCTTACTTGTAAGATGCAAGAAAAGACTAGAAATGATAGTTTAAAGGAAGAAGTCATGGCAGATGCAGGAAAAGGCTAGAAATGGAGTTTTAAGAAAATAGTCACGGTAAACATGGAAAAGAGGAAAGTGAGATGCCCCAAAATTCATAGTATGAATGATTTATGAATTCATCAATCGGATAGTGCCCTATTTTTAAGTGGCTCTCTTTAGCTTACACACTCCCCAAATTTCAATTTCCCACTTTTCTAATCTCAATCAGATACTAAAAGTTTGGAGGTCCCAAAAGAAAGGTTAACTCAATATGGCGGAATATGTTCTGAACACAAACTCATTTTTTTAGATATTCATGTGCGATCCAAATGGTCTTTTAAGGCTTGTAATGTAGGCTAGGCTCGGGTTGCCAAGAAAAGGATATATAGGCTTAAATACATGTTTTAGGGGTAATTAAACCAAGGATCAATCATTCTTGATGAAATTTTTATTCTTTTCTTCTCTGGATCACTCTAGATTGCCCATTTTGGGTTTTCACCCTAGAGTTCATTCCATTTTCTTGCACATGTCACACTTGAAGGATTTGTTTCCAATTTTTCTTCGTACTTCAGCTTTCATTTCCTTTTCCCTTTTCCCTTTTTTTCTTCTTCTTTTTTATTTTTCCTTTTTATTTTGAATTTAGGACATTTGCTTGATCTATCGTGTTTTTCCTTTACTTGCAAATAGCTTTTCATCCTCTTTGCCCCCGGTGTGGGGAGTGATCCTTGGTTAGGGTTTTAATCAGGCTCAAAGGGGGATAACAATGGATTTTTTTAAAAATAAAAATCTGTATTAGGGACTAAATTGAAAGAAAACAAAATGTGAAGGTTAAAAGTGAATAAAGAGTGAAATTCGGTGGTCGATTTAGAAGAAAAATGACGTAATTGAATGAAATGAAAGGTGGAGTGCTGCGGTATAAGACTTGTTAAAGAAGGGCGCGGGTCAAAGGCGGATATGGGTTGGTCAAACGGGTTGGTATATATAGCCGAAGTTATAAACAAAAACCATTTTATTCCCCCTTCCAAATGGATCAAACTGATGCTCTAAGAATCCTTTGGCCCTGTTCTTCATGTTCTTCATAGATTGAAGAACATGATGAACATTTGTCGTGCCGGCGCCGGCCACCATTACCAGTGGCAAAAATTTCCAGAAAAATCCTTATTTCCCAGATTCCAACGACCCTAAATCATATTTTCCTCACCGGAGCTACATCGAAACCAGATTCACGATGGTGCTAAAAACAAAGGTAAAACCTTCCCATTTCCTTTATTTAAAACAAGAATTGTATATAAAAGAAGAAATTACCAGAAACTTTACTTTTATTTCTCTAATGAACACTTGAATACACTTGATTGCTTGCTTGCTACAATTTCTGGATTCCGAGTGCTTATTGTGTATTGTATGATTCAAATGTGTGTGTTTCGTATCAATCTGGTGTGTTACATAGAATTACAAATGGGGTTTATATAGCCACTAAAATACTTGGATTACAAGAACAAATCCTTAATTTCCTCCTCTGGATTATCTCCAATTTGATTCGGATTGCTTGATCTTTGCCAGAGGCTTATGATCCTTTGACCTTGCTTCGATCTTGGTTATGAATTCTAGTTGCTTGCCATTTGCTCTCTATCCATATCCAAACTTGATTCTTGCTAGGGCTTCAAATTAGGGATTTTTCTTTTGAATTTGCTTCTGATTTGGGATTTAACCCATTTATTTCCCCTTTTGAATGTTTCTGGTAACTTCAAATGTTGGGGAAAACTCCGACAAAGAGTGGTTCAAGGTAGAAATGGCGCGGGTGTCCGTCAGAGAAGCTGAATCAGCAACTGGAAGGTGGAACGGTGAGCGCGTGGCTGCCACACGCGAGTGACAATACGTGTACTCTACTCTGGAGTGATCTGGACCGTTAGATCACTTCTTGATCTAACCGTTGGGAGAACGCGACGCTATATCATCCTCCAGCTGGCGTGATCTGCACCGCTGGATCGATCCTTGATCCAACGACCCTTCATTGGCTGTACAACAAAGAAGAAAAAGGATTAGGGTTTTGTTTAGTTATAATCGGGCCAACGGGCCTTTATTGTAAATAGATATGTGCTTTGTTTTAAATTAAATAAACTTGGGTTTTATATAATGGACTATTTTTTATTTTTTATGAACCTTTTAATATAAATACAAATGGGCTATGTACTTTTATATTTTAATAACTAACTATTATATTAATTATTAACTAAAACACTAACAAATATTTATATATCTATGATAATCATAACAATAATACTAATAACAATGTAACACTAACGTATAACAATTATACTAACTATGAAGACAAAAACAATATAACACAAGTGAAAAATCAGTGACAACACATCTATGCTACCATAGACATTTCCTCCTTATAGGGCTCTGATGATCTCTTTGAGCCTTTCACATTGATCTTCTAGCTTCATGTTCATTCTAGCATGGTCGGATGCCTTATGGAGATTCTGCACCTTAATACTTTGGTTTTCCCCATGATTTATCTTGGAACTTACCGGAGTATGAGTTGAGGTTTCTACCATGCGGATATAGACCTTCCCTTTCGGTGGAAATATCTCACAAGTCATCCCAGGTTGGAGAGTCAAGACATCAACAGCTTCAACCATCTTTCCTCTTTTTAGGTTTTTGAAACCTAACATAGCCGTTATCCAGCTGACAGTGTTTCCTTGGGCTCGTGCAATTTCTTCCTCCAACTCTCTCTCCATTTTATTGAGTCTATCTTGGGTACCCTTGTAGCTATTCTCTAAAGTTGTCAATCTGTCTTCCATGGTCATTGCTCTAGACTGAGAACGAGTACCGTATTTGTGGGAAGTTTTTGCTATTTTGGAAATTCTGTCATAATTTGTTTAAATTAGTTTCTTACCATGTGTGAATGTATGTAGCGGTCACAACATAAATGCAAGCAACTATAAAAAATGCAAATGCATGAATATAAGCAAATGGCGATCGATTTCATTAATGTATTGCTTTAGAAGTAGCCTTCGTTGGATGACAAAGGTCTTTAAAGATATATTATACGAATACGTCTCAGTCTAAGCACCTAGTTCCTCTATTTCTTCGATCAATCTTTGAAGCCTTGGCCCTACCTCCCCTATCGGTCTGATGTGGGGGCGAAGAAATATAGCTTCTCTGACTAGCATCATCACATTCTTAGCTACGTCTTCAATCTAGGATGTGATACTTATGTTGAACCTGTCTCGCTCCTGGGTCCTTTTGACATTGCCCCTAAGCCGAGTAGACCAATGATCATCTTCAAATTCTTCTTTTTATAATAACTGCTTGGTTACACGGTCGAATTAGTCCCATAGCACTTTGCACGATACTTTGCTTGGCATTGATGTGAGCATAATTTGGTATTTCATCCATGTGATCACCGTACATCCGCACTGCCTTCCTTTTTCATTAGGTACCTTCTATCCATGACAAAAGCTTCTTCTAATTGAGCAACATGCTTTAGAATCGACCCTTTCTAAATATGAGATGCAAATGCAAAGGAAAAAAAAAAGACAAGAAAAGGAAAGTATTAGTATTCTTTAAAAAACAGAAATAAAACATAAAAGGTCCAAAATAATTTCATTGTGCGAATAATTCTGGGCAGCACATTCCAACACTATAGGAGATGTCTCCACGGATTATCCTTACGAAATAATTTTGACCAGACTAAAAGCCTAAGGTTTTCCACATGGCTCTATTGGGGTGGGATTCTAGATTCACAGACAAAAGTTTGGTTCTAGAAAGTTCCCTGAGCTGTCATCGCTGTCCCCTACTAAGGGTAGCAAGGCCCCTGATTCTCGCCCAGTATAGGCTACGAACGAATCAAGTTCAACTCAAGCGAACCCATTTCCTATGTCTTCACGAAGGATCAGTATCCTTACGAAGACATAAGGCATATGGGTCTTGAAGGTACTTGCTAGGCTCATACGGAGAATCAATATTCTGACATGAGCAAAGCGTTTTCCCTCACTTACACGATCAGGAAAAAGCTTGGGTGCAGAGCTTAACCAGGTTTTAAATGCATAAAATAGAATCATATTCATAGATGGACAATTAAATTAAATTTTATATGAATTTGAAATTTTCGACATTAAAACAGAATGAAATCGGCTTGTGGCCTGACTCTTTTTTTTGTGAAAACAAAAAAGTCCTCAGCGGAGTCGCCAAGCTGTCGCAACCCTTTCGAGCCCGACTTAAAAAAGCACGAAGTCGCCACCAATATTTTTAAATGTGTGATTGGATCACCTAAAAACGGGTCATTTTAATAAAAAACATTTTTTGTTTTATTAAAACAATGGTTTTGGTATGCAAAAAACACCAAAAAACGGGTTCGGGAGTCGGTTACGCACGGGGAAGGGTTAGCACCCCACATCGCCCAAAAATTGGTACCTAGCCAATTACAAAATGTTTTAATGTCGAAATTTACAAGTTCATATAAAATTCAATTTATTTTTCCATTTATGAGTATGATTCTATTTTAACGGTCTTATTATCCGGAGGATGAACTTTAATCACCACCAACACTCCTAACGATGTTGTCACTAAATTCTTCATCAAGTTTTTTATTTCTTGTTTTGTTGTATTAATATCTTAGTTTAAGTATAGTCCATGGTATGATAGTTTAATTCATATGTGCATTAGTAGCATGGTATATCATTATAGTTGGATAGTTTGCCTTTTGGTTTCATATATGGTTAATTGGTTTTAAGTTAGAGTTTATTTTATTCAAACCCATTGTTTTTCTAGTTACACAAATAAAGAGTCTAGTCCATTACAAAAAATAATAAGCATATTGATGAGGATCAATCAAAAAAATTTCAGGGGCTATTTAAAGCCTGAGATCAGAATTAAAATTAACTTATGCCCAAAAAAACCAAACAAACACAAGTCACGGAGTTTCTTCAATTTTAGTGTAGTTGTAGTTTCGATAACTAGAACGGAATCCTCGACCAAATTCCAGTGGTATCGAGAAAGAAAACCCTTGTTCACGGATGATATGGGGAAGTTTTCCTTTTCGTGAGGGTGTATCCCCACGGTGAAGATGAACACGACGATATTATTCTGAATCTAGACCCAAATGCTAAATAAATTGTAGAAAATAGTTATGTAAATTCGTTTTAAATAGTTTTTTACAGCTGATGCAGATCGAGGACAACACCAAATTCTGGTGGTGGAGGAGAATCTTGTGAGAGAGCAACAACAAAATTCCGTTGTCGAAGAGGTCGTTGAGGAGGTTTCGGTCATCGAGGACAAAGAGGTTCTGGTCGTCAAGGACGAGGAGATTCCAATCAGCGAGGACGACAAGGTTTCGATCATTAGGAAGAACAACAAAATCCTACTCCGAGGAGGAGGTCGTCGTTCAGGTCCCGAACCCTGCTTCAAATTCAGACCTAACCCCTCGTCATCGTTTATGGACTGCAGAGGAGGACGCTGGCCTGGAGGCTGGTGTGTAGGAGCATAACCATAAGTGGGGTTTGATCAGGGCTACCAGACCCATTTTCCTGGAACGGACGAATGAGAGTGTTGAGTCAAGATATTATAGGAATCGACAAAATGGTTGATCTGGTGCAGGAGAACAAATGTACATAGCAACACTATAGATGTTGTATAGAACCAAGGTGTAGAAAAAAAAAGTATTTTGATAGATGATAATCAGTATGGTATAAAACAAAAGTATTCTGATAGATGATAATAAATATAGTATAAAAAATATTTTAATAGATATGGTTGATCTTGATTTTTCCATAAAAGGTAACACTATTAAGAGAGATTTGTCAATATACCTTTGAAACTTCTGGTTATGCATTTTTATATGCGAGACTCACGTTATTTTATTAATATATTATATAAATCCTAAATCTCAAACCCTAATTTCTTATTTACAAAAAGTAATTAGATAAAAAAGTAATGTTTTAAACTTATGCTAATCTAGATTTTGTTATAAAATATCGAAGTTTCACGTGGTGAAAGGCTGTGAGATGGTATGGAACCCTTGAAAATAAAAATATATGAAAATTCACAATTTATTTTGTCATTTCTTTAATATATGAAAATTTTATTTTGGCAATTTTAAGTAATAATTTCAAAAAAATTGAAAATTAAAAATTTATTTTTCAAATTGTAAAAAATATTTTTAAAATTATATGTTTTTTTTTAATTTATTAAAATAAAAATAACAACAATTCTAAAATTTACCATTAACGCGTTTGTTGTGAGATAATATTATAGTGCTAGCCGGTGATGACACATAGTCGGAGAAATTATTTTATACTTTTCTCACAACAGCATATATAATCCCTAATTAATAATATAATGCCAATTAAGTATATATATACATGTGATTAAAAATTTATCCAACTCACCATCCCTCTCTATTCCACGTCACTTTCCCCTCATTCTTCGTCACGAGAAATTATATCATAAGCTCGGCTCGCCACGTCATTCCTGGTCTCAACTATTAAAAAACATTTATTTTATTAAATATTTTCATGTCCTCTTTTTATCAAGTGAATTTACAATTAGTAAAAAGTACTTTTTAATTTAATTTACAATAAATCTGAGTGAAGATTCACTTGATAAAAAGATGATATGAAAAAATTTAATGAAATTGATGTTTTTTATTGGTTGGGACCATGGATGTCGTGGTGAACCGAGCCTATGATATAATTTTTCGTAAGTAGATTTTAACCCTATATATATAAGGGTAAAGTACTAAAATGGTCATTGGACTTTGTTAAAAGGAACAAAATGGTAACAAAACTTTCAAATGTTACAAAATGACAACTAAACTTTTATAAAACATAAAGTTTAATTGTCATTTTATAACAAAATGGTAACTCGGTCGTTAAATACTAAACGTGACTGTTATGAAACTTTGTATAATAGCATATTTAGTCCTCTATATTTATATATTCAATCAATTTAGTTCTAATTCGAAAGAATAATAAATTTAACCCTCATTATTTACACATTCTTTCAATTTGGTCCTATTTATAATTGAAAATAATATTAAATATTTAAATTCAATAAATAAGCTCGAGTGTAAGATGGATTCTGCCTTGCTCACTATACGAGAGAGAAAGATTTGAAACCATTGGACTTTGTTATATAAAAAGGGATATAATTATAGTAATATATATATATATATATAGGGATGTGATCTAGTTACATGGTGTAAAACTCATTTAGTATTACACTAATCCATGGCCATTGGATGGGTGAAATGGATGTATGAGATTAACAGTAGAAAATGTGAAGATTATCACTTGGAAAAAAAGATAAGGAAATAATCTGAGCCATTTATTACCTTCATCCAACGGTAAAAAAACTGTGTAAAAGTAATTGAGTTTTACACAGTGTAAGTGGATCCTAACCCATATATATATATATATATATATATATATATGAGGATTTTGGTTCTTCCTTAGTTCATATTCTTCACATTCCTTGTAATTTTAAACCCAATAATCAAATCATGAAACTAACAAGTATCAGTTGATTGTTCCCAGTACCATGTCAATCAAGGGCAACCGACAAACATAAGAAGAAGGTTAGTGAAGTGAACTGAACAAGTAATCAACTTTTTTCCCCATTTTATTCGAAGTTTCCAGTATTTGCTGAATTTTAGGCCTTTACTTGCTGCAGGTGAGGAATTTGGAGGCAAGACATGCAAACCTTGTGTTGGACTTGGTAAGAATCTTTGGATTGAAACTTGATATGAAAGAATTTCAGGCTTTTTCATGATAGTGAAAAATTATTTCTGGTTCATAAGGAGGCAAAGCTTGACCGTCAGGATGGACCAATTGAAAGCGGAGGATACTATGAAATTGAATCAACAATGGGTGTTGCAGCTAATAACTTATATGGTCTTCGGCTGTACCAAAACCAGCAGCCTGAGCTTACTCTTCAACTTGGAACTAATGATTTGCGCCTTGCTTGATATGGTGGTTCTCTGAGGAGGAACTCATTATCTGATTTATCTCTACATTACCCTGTGTTAAAAGATACAATGGAATCAACAATGGATGATCTGCTTGGTGTTTCAATATTTAAGATTTAAATATTTAGTATTATTTCCAATTATAAATAGGATCAAATTGAAAGAATGTATAAATAATGAAGGTTAAATTTATTATTTTTTAAAATTATGACTAAATTGATTGAATGTATAAATATAGAAAACTAAATGTGTTATTATACAAAGTTTCATAACAGTCGCATTTAGTATTTTACGGCCTTCAACGACTAAGTTATCATTTTGTTACAAAACATAAAGTTTAATTGTCATATTGTAACATTTGAAAGTTTAGTTACCATTATGTTTCTTTTAACAAAGTTCAATGATTATTTTGGTACTTTACCCTATATATTATAGCCATCCAATATTTTATTTATTGACTGTATTAAGGTAAAAAAGAAATTCATTATGAAATAACTTTCTCAAATTAATTTATTCGATTACAACGTTAGAATTAAAATTGTGAACATTGATGAAGAGACCTAACGTTTATCTCGCCAGACTAATTGGTAGTTGATTTCTGCCTAAAGGGCTATTCTTGCCTTCGAGTTCGACCCAAATTAGAAATGTCGCTCCTCGCGCAAAAAATACAGTCAATTGGGTCTTCCAGTTCGCACATTACAACAAATTAGCCCATTGACCAATATTAACCGACAAAACTGTTAACCGATGCATATGTAGCCTTTAACTACATGCCACGCCACGGCTGGCGTGTTAAAAATGCCGACATAACATCATTTTTAATAAAAAATTAATTATTTTTTATATTTATTTTTTAAAATAACATCATATAATTAATTTTAAAATAAAAAACTAAAATAACCGATGAAAAAAAATAAGAATCAAGCCCAAATCTAAAGGGTGAAAAGCTCAGCTCTTCGCCACCAAACTAACCTCTTAATCTTTTCAATAAACGCGAAATGAAGAAAACAACATTCAGATTAGATTCTCATGCTTTCTTGCAATAAATTACAGAGATTAGAAGTATGGGTATGAAGAGAAAGACCTTGTAGCAAGCTTGCATAGCTTGCAAGAGCACGTCCGCGTGGACTTCATTTCGTTCCCCCGATGCATAAGCTTCTAGCGGTATTATTATATAAAAAACTATTTTTAAATAATTATTTACGTAAAGGCAAATATTATTTAAAAAATAACCTCAAATCGTCCACGTAAATAGACCTCGCATTTTAAAAAATGTGAGCTATGACCTCGCGTTTTAAAAAACGCGAGCTATGACCTCGAGTTCTACACATAGCGAGGTACGTCCGACGCGGGCCGACTTTTCATATTGCGTAATTTAAAATTACTGGGCGTATAGGCTGAAATACAAGGGTGTATAGGCATGTTTGGGGCATTTATCGTGCCATTAGCCCGATAATTTTGGTAATTTTTAAGCTTAGAGACGTAGTATTGGAACTTATCTTCCATTTGAGACTGATATTGGCACGTAAGAGACATTGCACACTGTATAAAACGCGTGTTGAAAATGGTTCGAACACTAGTTTTTGTCCAAGAATAAGAAGTTGAAATAGCTTGGTTGGCATGTTGGAGGCGTTTTCCTAGGTTATTATTAGAATAATCTTCGTAATATTTTAGGTTAGAGGCCTAGTATTGGAACTTATCTTTCATTTGAGACTGATATTGGCACAGAACATACATTGTAAGCGGTATAAAAATGGCCCTGAAAATGCTTCCAAAGCTTGTTTTTGGGCACGAATAAAAAGGTAAAATGCCTTGAGAATCATGTTTGATGGGTTTATCCGGAAAGTTAATATTCGCATTCGCGTAACCTTTAGCTTAGAGGCGTAGTATCGGAGGCGTATAATTGTAATTAAAAATAAGAAGCTAAAAATTTTAGTCGTTCAATAATTGTAATTATAAATCATGGTGCCAGAGCTAATTTTTTGACGACGAAATGGTTATAAAGCTTATTTTTGTTGATGAATTACACAATGAAATTATTAATTTGAAACAAATACATAAAATGAAGAAAATAAATTATTGGGTTAGGCTACGTAGACGACCAAAATCCACCCTACACACGCGCGGTCAATTGTACCCCTAAACATGCAAAAAAAATAAATTACGTAGGAATTGATTTAGACGAGAGGTGCCATAGTTTGTATGGGTTGTATGGCCGCCGAGAGTTGTGTCGTTGATGTAGACAAATGGCGCCATAAATCGTCCTAGTTGTTGGAGCCCTAAACCTTCTTCCACAATGTAGACAGTCGAATACTAGCTTCATGAATTTCATGAGTACCCGATAATCATCATCATCCACGATGCTAGAGGCTCTAACCACACATTACATGCGGTGATCTTTGTGTAGCCTTCACGACGAAGGCATACGAAGAAGTTACCGGCAGCCTCGAATAAAAGCTCAAGACTGATCTCGACGCTTAAAAAGGACCATTCATTCCCTGATATTGCGATTTGTCGTAGATCTTGAACCAAAGCACAGAAGACACATGTCGCCAATATTATTAACTGACCAAAATAATGTAGTCACCGTATAAATGCAACTACTTATACCAACAGATCGCAATATCAGGAAAATAAATTTGTAAAACAATTTTCCTAATATGTGATCTGTTGCCATTAGTAGCAACAGTTGTATATTCTCTTCGAATTTGATACAGATTTTTCTTAAGCGATAGCAAATGCTGGTGGGTTTGTTTGCCCTCGTTTCTACCTTATATAGGAAAACATTCACGCCCTCCAAAACGTGAATGATTTGTAGAACGCGAGGTCTACAAAGATTTCTGACGTGGCAGGAGAAGTACATATTGTCATGTCAATTGACCACGCTATATACAGAATGCGAGGTCCCATTTTTTTAATTATGATTGAAATCTTAAATTCCACCGTCTATAAATAAATTCTATGAGAGAAGCAGCAAATGGTTTGAGTGAATTCGTATTGATTGGTGTAACATTTTTTACACTTGTAAATTGTAATTGTAAGTAATTGTTATTTAAAACAGAGAATTGTAATTGTAGAGGTAATCGTTAGATGTTAAGAAATTGCAATTCTAATTAGCAGGTGTAACAAGAGCGTGAAAAATAGTTTCGAAGCTTTTTTAGGGTAAGAATAACAATGTAAGTTTATTGTTTTTCAAACAAATACATAAAATGAAGAAAATAGATTATGATAGTTAGGCCACATAAAATGAAGAAAATAGATTATGGTAGTTAGGCCACTGATCTCAGTCAAAGATGGCATCTTGTACATAACACGGGCAAGATCAACGACGTTTTAACCGGTCAATTATACCCCTAAACTTTAATTTCTGACATGGCAGGAACCTCGCTATCGACAGAAAGTGAGTTTTAGTTTTCAAGAAGTGCATCACTGAATATAAAAACTTCAATTCAGGTTAGCTATAGTGAAATGATTTGATCTGTAAGCGTTTCTTTACAGCCGAAAGTGTCCAGAAGGTGGCAAGATTTTCTGCAACGGTGTTCCATTTCGAAACCTATTTCTACACTTCCTTTAGCAGCAAGATCAGCAGAGACGAGCTATATAATTTGATTTCAACGCAGCTTAGCGAACCTACAACATGCCAAATGTCTTGTTTGTTGGTGAAATTACCCGTTAAGGAGCTCGGCCCTGAGGCGCATTATATGCTCCCCTTATCAAACGCTAGAGACCTTTAAAAGATGTTTAAAAGCTATACTTGTGTTGGGGTACGAAAATCAAGTTGATTGTAAAATTTGATGGCGTTGTTTTTTCATCCAAAAACGAAGAAGCAACTTTGTCTACACAAGACAAAGAGGCAGTTTTGATACGTAACTATAGTAGACGACTGGATAAAAAGCAAAAAATTGAGAAACTAAACTTAACATCAGATTTGTCCACAAACTATGACGACACGTAAACTGACTCATTTCTATACATTTCAACTAAACGTAACTTAGGTTGTTAAGTTATTTAGGTTGTTAAGTAATTGTGATTGTTAAGTAATTATAATGTTACTTACGTTGTTAAGTAATTGTAATTATAAACTACCTTTAATTGTAGTTCCAAAAAACTAACAAGATCTACCACGATATAACATAGTTTATATCGATTAAATGATAATAATTTTTTTTACATAAATTACGTAATTATCCTAATGACACCTATGTCCACTTGTACCTCACCGCGGTGGATATCCTGACGCGGATTCTTTCGAACAATGGCACCACCATCATCATCATCGTCATCGTCATCCCCAAATGAAATATGAGTCCCACAATTCACACTGGGGCTGGTGAAGAATAGGCTTTACGACGGTGTCTGATCTACAATATCATATCTGAACTGTGTTGGATTGTAGATTGAAGGAACAGATACAGAAGGTAGTGTCGGATAGTAGACTGGGGGAACCACCATAAGCGGACGAAACATGTTTGTGAAAAAACCTTCTGACGGACTCTTCATTTGCTGAAACGATGGAGTACTACCTGTAGGGTGAAATGACGAGAAAGTTGGCTCATAGAATACAGGTGATGGCACTGGTGTCTTCGGCTAGGCGGCTGACTAGATAGGTTCATGAGCTATTTTCAATGATGATGCCACGGGAACGTGTGTTCTTTTTCTCTGGCCACCTCCCCTCGTAAGGGTACCACGCTGCGTCGGAGGACGATTTTGGGG
Source organism: Hibiscus mutabilis (assembly GCA_019671005.1). Taxonomy (NCBI): domain Eukaryota; kingdom Viridiplantae; phylum Streptophyta; class Magnoliopsida; order Malvales; family Malvaceae; genus Hibiscus; species Hibiscus mutabilis. The sequence goes on from CM033717.1 coordinate 71,854,600, forward strand.
AGACACATCTATTTCTTGTTCTCGTTCCTCTGGAGTTAGTACATGCAGGTTCCCAATTTGATGGTACCACGGCATATACTCATAGGAAACACTGTAGTCTTGAATGGGTTCCAAATTACGAGACCATCTACCGAAACGGGTCATCCACTGGTGCATCCACTCCGTGTGATGATGGCCCCAATGGACTTTCATTTTGCCTTGTCGCGTTAACCTGTGCAATTCGTCTAAATTGGGTAGCTCATCCGGAATACCTTGGACATAGTTGAATTGTCGCAGCACGCGGTCGGTAGGATGCCACTCGACTATCTCGTAGTGTATGAGCGGAACCATCAGAATCCAAACGCTCTCACTCAGTATTATTTCAGGCGGAATGCATGCTTGAATATCAGGATCCTCGTACGGTGTCCACATGAACTACAAAAAATATGTAAAATCAGTTAGATAAACTTGATTTAAAAAATAAATTAAACAATTCGATTAAAATTTTTTACCCCATATGTCGTCTTATCGATCAACAGTCGATAATTCTGATGGGTGGTCGGTAGTCCCACTTGTGTTAATTGACCCAACCACCTATAATTCAAAAAAATAAATCTAAGTATTCTAATATTAAAAAACAAAATAATAAAATAAATATTTATTAGTATCTCTGAACAAGTGGGAATTGGAATAGGTCGAGTTTCGAGGCGTCGGACTTAAAACGGCATTCGAACCATGCCCAAGACTACAAAACCAAAGACAGCCGCCAATGTCACACCTGTCTGAGTCGACGGTTCTGCATAACTCCCGAAATAGATATGCCAACACTGCCCCTCCCTAACATTTGTTTTTGGATTCTACAATACTCGCCAGATAAGGCAACCACATCAAATGAACCTTGTTGCAAGATTTGTCTGGCATCAAGACCCCTCAATAACTCGTAGAATATGTGCACGAGCAAACCACTGTAAAAATAATTTTTTTCAATATTATATTATTTTCTATAAAATAAAATTTCACAATAAATAAATAATAATAAACAATAAAAAAATTATACCATCTTCGTTACTTCATCAGCGTTTGGGGGTAGGTTGGTTAAATTGTTGTCCATGAATATTATTTTGAGTTTGACACCATCGAAATCGTCCTCTTCCGGCCTTAGTCCAAGCAAGGTTTTACACACGCCCAGCCAGTCTGCCTCCGCAATCCCAGTGTTAACCTCGCCGTCAATGGGCAGACCGAGAATAAATGCAACATCTTGCAAGGTAATAGTTGCCTCACCACGGGGAAGATGAAATGTGTGTGTCTCGGGGCTCCACCCCTCTAGTAACACGTTAATCATCGGATGGTTCAATTTCGCACCGTCAAATAGGTGGGAAACATGGCTAAAACCGAATTCATGCAAATAAGGGACAATATTCAGATGCGGTGGTCCCGTGCGGTTGATGAAACAATTCAAGGCACGTTCATACCTCTTGAAAATAAAATTTAAAATTCATAAATTACTAAATAAAATATTAACAATTAAAAAAATTAACAAATAATTAAAATTTTTAAATTTAAAAATTACCGCAGGGTTTGAGCGCCAGAAATCGAACACGTGTCTGTCGTCGAGCCTCAATACGAAGACTTTGGTATGATAAAAGTTGAAAGAATGTGCCCTATTTATAGAAGACCTTGCACCCCATACAAAGCGACGTCAATAGACCTCGTTATCTGCAAAACGCGAGGTCCGTTGAAAAGCCGCGATGATTCAATCCAAACGGACTCCAGCTCTTTGATTGGAACCCGCTTTCTGCAAATAACGAGTTCCAAGGGTTTTTAAATTTATTTTTATCCTTATTTGGTGATTCAAATAAGATTTTAATTTCTTATTGTAATTAAAAAATCAACAATATTTTAATTGGGATAACTAATTACTAATACAACATATTAAATACTAATAAAATTTTAATATCATATTTTAATTCGTGATTTAAATAAGATTTTGATTTCTTACTGTAATTAAAAAATAAAGAATATTTTAATTGGTATAATTAGTTATTAATACAACATATTAAATACTAATAAAATTTAAATACCATATTTTCTTTTAAACAATATCTTTTTTAGATAATATCTTGACCCTAATAAATATGAAATGCTTTCACATTAGGACTTTTTGATTTCAAATATTCTACAATAAGTAGGATATTTAATTTAAGGAAAATAAGGATTTTTATCGCAAATTTTTATTAAAGATTCTTATTTAATGATAATTAGGTCAAATTACCATGCTTTAGGATCTTTACAAATAATTAGAATTTTCCATCTACTAAAATCATCTTTCAAAAATTTAGGATCTTACAAATAATTAGTTCAAGTCACTTTTTATATACGGTTAAAGATATCTTCTGAATACTTAGGATTTTTCAAATAATCACGCCAAATTATATATTTGAATAATTTTAATATTTAAATTACACATTAAAAAATTAAGTCAAATAAGTTAAATTTTAATTAAGTCAAATAATTATAATCTTTTAAATACATTTATTAGGATTTAGGGTGTCAAACGGTTAATGGGACCTCGCTATGTGCAAAGTGCGAGGTCCCTATAGTACTTATAGATTGTACAAATGAGTTACGGAAAATAATGTATTTTGAATAAGTGGAAAAATTAGGGTTTTTGATTTTGAAACCCATTTTTTCAGACGATAAATAAGTAATGGTTTCTCTGTGAGTGGTTAAAAACTTTGCTTTGCTTTCTAACTAGTTTTCACTATAGTATTTGAAGAATGATGAGTCATGATGGTGGTGTGACCATTATATACATTTTTCGTCTGTAACAATATTTTAATGGCTGTGGTCCCTCCCTGTTTTGAATATCAATGCCTTTTTTCTATTTGTCTCTTGCAATTTCTATGTGAACACAGCATTATAGGTCTACTGTAGTAATATTAAATTTGGTGTTTACTTTATATTGTTTTTTTGCTTTTCTATTTGAACTTTATGTTTAATTATTTAGTGGCAATGGTCCCTCCATATTGTTTGACTCAATATTCTTTATGTTATTGAATTGTAGATGAGTGGGGGCAAGGAATATTGGAATGATTTTGCATGTTGGTGGGAGATTTGTGAGAGACCCATATGCGAGGTATGTGGGTGGAACTTCGATTAGGATCAAAGAGGATCCAGATACCATATCGTATTGGGAAGTATGCAAATTAATTCAACAGTATCTACATTTCAATACTATCGAAATAATATACTTCCATGAACCTTGTAGTAGTTGTTTACAAGATAATTTGAGGGTTCTTTGGGATGATACTAGTACTATTGCCATGTTAGATTATTGAGAAAATTTTGGATTTATTGATATATATGTAGAGCATAAAATAGACACCCATATATTCACTGATGAGATTTTACTACTAACTGATGGTGTTGCTGAAGGTACTACTAATGCTGCGGTTGTAGGGGTTGAGGGTGCTGATGAGGGTTCCATCGATGGTGCTAATGTAGGGGTTGAGAGTGCTACTAATGTTGTTGCTGTGGGGGTGGAGAGTGCCACTGATGGTGCAGCTATAGGAGTTAAGGGTGTCATGGATGGCATTGTTGTTGAAGGTGCTACTATTGCTGCTGTTGAGGGGGTTGAAAGTGCTACTAATGATGATGTTGAGGGGATTGAGGGTGCGACTGATGGTGTTGATGTGGGGGTTGATAGGGGTGATGTTCAAGGTACTCTTGAGGGGGAATATGTTTATTGTATTCCTGTTAGAGTATTTTGAAACTCGAGAATTTTGAGAGGGAAAGAAAAACTTTAGGGTTCAGGTTTTTGTCGATTTTAGATGAAAAGAAATTAGTGGATAATGGGGGTGATCGATTGTAATGTAGCCCGTGTTTTGTTACTTTTAATGATTATTTTAAATATTAATTTCAAATTTGAAAATAACATTAAAAACAATTTCTGCAACACCACATCTTAAATGAGTGACTTGGCTAGGTGGTTTGGGGGATGACTTTCAATTCCAACAATTTGGGTTTGAGCCCCCTTGCAAGCATAATTTTGGATTATGCAAAACCAAGCCTTTCGGAAGGTGCCACATGTCATCCTATCATTGGATGGAATTTCTAAAAAAAATTTACTTGCCATCACTGCCAAGTCACTTGACACGTGGCACTGCCACGTCATCCCTCTTTGCCACGCTAGCATGCCACGTCAGCTTCAAACGGTCAACACCTGTTGACTGACGATTTTCATCCACTGAGGGCGAAAGTTGAATGAAAATCAAACGTTGAGTGCTTGTTTGCACCAAAAAAAGAATATGTGGTGAATTGACCAAATCATAAAACGTTGGGGGCTATTTTTTGACCTTCTGCCTTTTTTTCCTAGTACCTTGTTTCTTGTTCATGTGGATTTAGGTTAAAATGATGAGATTATATATTACATTTTGTGTTTATTGACAAGATTAAGAGGTTGGTCTAGTGGTGAAGTGCTAAGCTTTTCACCACCCAGACTTGAGTTTGATCTCTAGCTCCTCTATATTATGAGTTATTTTAACTCTTTACTTTAAAACCAATCAGATGATGCCACGTGTTATCATCTGATTGCTTAAAATTTAATATAAAAATATTTTTTTTAAAAAAATGTGATGCCACGTCAGCATTTTTGACATGTAAGTCGTGATGTGGCATGTAGTTAACGGCCACATATGTAGCAGTTAACGGTTTCGTCTGTCAATGTTAGTCAATGGGCAAATTTGCTGCAATGTGTGAACTTGATGACCTAATTGACTGAGTTTTCGCGTGAGGGGCGCCATTGCTAATTTGTGTGGAACTCGGGGGCAAAAATACCCCTTTAGCCTTGATTTTTATATATTTCTATCCTTAATACCTAATGTTCCATTATGTTTACTAAAATTGTACTTGCTTCTGAACAACGTTAAATAAATAGTGATGTGATGTACATATCAACAAGAACAACCTTATCATTTGTAAATAATTGGACAAAAGGACTTGCTCACATATTACAAATTTGTTTATACCATTCATAAAAGCGAGAAAGTCATGGGCAAACAACAGATTATTAAGACTAACTCTTTTGCATTATAGGATGAAAACCCATTAATTTTTCTTTAATTACCCTGTTAAGAATACATAAATGAACACTCATTACACTTCTGAAAAAACAAACAAACACTTCTTCTTGGGATATTAATAAAAATTTCAATATATATATATATAATTGAGTTTGAAATTGATCATATCAAATTTATAAATATTTTTTAATATATCAATTTGAATCAGAGTCAAATTTAAAATAATTTACATTGACTTATCTTGAAATATTTATGATATATATATAACATTTATTATGTTTATTGGTTTATTATTTATTGTTGTCTGTCGTTATGCCTTCGTTTTAAGGTTTTTTTCTTCTCTTCAATCCTCACCATATATGTGTTATTTTTTATTTTTTTTTAATTTAATTTTCTTAATATTTTATGTTATTTAGATTCTATCGGTATTTGTTCTTATTTTTTAAGGTTATTTTTTAATTGTTATGGTTTTTTAGTTCTTTCTGTAATGTTTATTTGTTAAGCAATTGAAATATTATTTTACATGTTATTTGTGCTATTTTTGATCATTTACAATAGACTTTAGTATTTTTTAGTTCAAACTTTTTTGTTGTATAATTTTAATTTCTTTTTTTGGATAAATACAATTTTAATTCTGTATATTATTATTTTAATTTCGTATATTATTATTTTTTAAAAAATTATGACAATTAGAATAATTTCACTATGTGGTGGGAGTCCGAATGACGGGTATTTTATATTTTTTTCATAACAAATTTGATTTATATTTTTAAATAATAGTTATAAAAATATTATATGAAAGACTTACGGGGCGGGTAATAGAGAATTAGGTGGGTTTTAAGACTTACGTGGGTAATGGGCGGTGATGATTTTAGTCTTGCGGGTTGTAGGGCAGAGATGATTTTAAATTTTATATTCGTAACAGGTCGTGGGACGAAGATAGAAACAAAATTTTTTGACAGGGATGAATATGGAAAAAGTACCATTTGCACCCTCCCGTCCGATTGACATCCCTAATTTTCACCCATACGACAGAAACGCTTAATCCAACAGTAATTGGGCCATACAAAGTTTTTTTAGGTTAGATCAGAACAAATTTCCATTTCTTTTTAGCCCAAAACCTAAATCAAAAGGCCGGATCGAACCTAAAAACCCTAGATTCAGAATCTTGTTAGATATAAAGTCTTCAGTATCGCCGCTCTTGTTTCGTCCTCCAATCTGATTTCTCCATAAGAAAACCCTCGATCTTGTAATAACATCCAATCAGAAATGGCAGAAAGAGGCGGAGGAGAGCGTGGCGCTTTCAGGCGTGGTTTCGGCGGCAGATCCGACCGTGGCCCAAGAGGAAGGCGCCGCGGCCGCAGAGACGAAGAAGAGAAATGGGTGCCCGTTACAAAGCTCGGACGTTTGGTCAAAGCCGGAAAAATCACGTCCCTTGAGCAAATCTACCTCCATTCTCTCCCCATCAAAGAGTACCAAATCATCGACCAGCTCGTCGGACCTTCACTGAAAGACGAGGTCATGAAGATCACTCCGGTCCAGAAACAAACCCGTGCCGGGCAGCGTACCCGTTTCAAGGCCTTCGTCGTCGTCGGCGACGGAAATGGACACGTCGGGTTGGGAGTCAAGTGCAGCAAAGAAGTTGCGACGGCTATAAGAGGGGCGATCATATTGGCGAAATTGTCTGTGATTCCGGTGAGGAGAGGTTATTGGGGGAATAAGATTGGAAAGCCCCACACGGTGCCGTGCAAAGTCACAGGGAAATGTGGTTCCGTTACTGTTCGGATGGTGCCGGCGCCTAGAGGTGCTGGAATTGTGGCTGCTCGGGTGCCCAAAAAGGTGCTTCAGTTTGCTGGGATTGAGGACGTCTTTACTTCTTCTCGAGGTTCTACTAAAACTCTTGGCAACTTTGTTAAGGTATTGTCTTTTTGTTAAAAAAATAGTTTTTTACGGAAAATATTGGCTCTTGTTATTTAATATTGATTTCGAATTTGTTTATATATATTTGGAAATGCAGAATTAATTCTATAGAAATTGTTGACATATCACCAGATATTGCTTACTCTTTAATTGTCTTTCTCTTAATTTGGGATTAGTGGTGAGATTTTTAATGTTTGACATAATAAACTGCTTATTGATATATGGTAATAAATTGGTAATTGATGTATTCATACATGTCTCCATTTGTAAGACATACAAATCTCATTGATTATACTTATCCATGGTTTGAGTGGAACTGTGTTGATGGTAATTTATTGTTTTCTGTTAGCTCGTTGTTTGGAATCGGATAGTAGAGCGGCTTGTTTGCTTGCTAATTATGTTAATTTGAAACTGTTCATATATTATATTGTTCGATGACTTGAATTTCCTACATGTTTTTGTACTTGTTTTTTATGATGGATCTATATATTTGGTGTTGGTTTTCTTTTTGTTCTATTTTGAAATCAAATATTTTGTTGGTGGAAGTATGCATATATGTTTGTAAATATTACAGTTTGCAGCCTACCCTATTCTTGAAGATATTCGTATTTAATTATCATGAAATTAGGATGCTTTTGTTCTAGATAGATGTTTATTTATGGTAGGATCTGATTTGAATATGCTTTGTTGGGTTGTTTTTAATATCTGATTACCTTTTCCTTTTGGAAACCTAAAATTGCAGGCCACTTTCGAGTGTCTTTTGAAAACATACGGTTTCTTGACCCCTGACTTCTGGAAAGAGACTCGCTTCACAAGGTCTCCTTTCCAGGAGTATACCGATCTATTGGGAAAGCCGGTGAAGACTCTTGTACTTGAAGAAGCAGAGAGGGTGGATGTGTGATGATGTTGAGTTCTATCATTAAGACGGCTTTTGTGCCTAGGGTAGTAACACAAGTTCTTTTTGCCTGTTAAGACGCTGCCTATGGCTATGTTTACTTTGCTTATTTGTTTTTGTCATAAGAAATTTAGCACTTTTTCAGCAACATAAAGTTCTGTTTTAATTTATCTGGGTTTAATTTAAATCTTATGGTTAATATATGAGTTTATCTTCACTTCTTAAGATTGCTTGTTCCTTGGTTCATATTATGTTATCAATTATATCAACAAATAGCAATGCTTGTATTCAATGATAACAGCTCCGTATCCTTGGATAATAATAAGTTCAAATGCTTTTAACAGAGTATAAAGAAACTGATGTGCAGGGAACCAAGTTACTGTCTAAGGCTTTCATTGGGGTTGATGTGGAAAACGGCCGTTGGCCAAAGTTGGATTTTCCGGCTGCCACCATTTGTTTGTTTGGCCGCTAAAAGTAATGAGCAAATGCTCGTTGGGGACTAAACTGATGGTCGTTTGATGAGAAAATAGCCGACAAACAGCGTTGAGAACCCATGCAGCAACCAAGCCTAAGGTGGCTTGGACAACCGCAAGCATGAGAAACAGATATAGTTTGCAGATAATATATCACATGGCAATGATCCATTTGTCCCATAATTTATTTGGATAAGGAAATGGATGATTGGGATACCAACAACCCCTTTTGGTCTTCTCATGCTGTTTCTTAATAATACAATCTAAGTTCAGCATCTCAATCACAAACAAAACCTTGAAGAAACTAGAAAGAGTTCTCCTACACTTGCACAGACATGGCTTCAATGAGCATGGCAGCCTCACTCCTTCCGACCTTGAGCCCTGCTTTGACTAGACTTCCTTCGAGACAGGCTCGCAGAGGCACGGTCGTGGCTAAAGCAACCGGCGTCGAGCAAGGAGAGAAGAGCAGCATGGAAATGAAGCAAGAGAGCAGCAGCGGGAGGAGGGACTTGGTTTTTGCAGCAGCAGCTGCTGCTGTTTGCAGTTTTGCAAATGTGGCAATGGGTGAAGAGCCTAAAAGTGGGACTCCGGAAGCTAAGAAAAAATATGCTCCTATTTGTGTGACAATGCCTACTGCTAGAATCTGTCACAAGTGAGAAACCTTATGTTCCTCTATCTTTAATGTCGGTTTGTATGCGAGATTCATCTACTTAGTTGTATGAAAACTTGCTTCTTTTTTATTGGAGAATCATCGTTTATAAAAATATTCTTCCTCTGTTTTTTTCTTCAAATCATTCATTTTATAAGTATTATCCCGCCCTTTAAACTTGATTAGAAATGAACCATTCGTTCCAGAACTGAATAATTATCCTTCCTGTGATTCTTGTTCTGTTCTGTATTTCTTTCAATCAAAATCATGAAAAAAATTCCAAAGTTCGTTTTAATTATAGATGTGGTAAGAATTAGATTAGTGACCAAATCGGATAAATTGTTGATTTTCGATTTATAACTAGTTGAACCGATTAAACCCGTTGATTTGTTGTTGTTGTTGTAGTTCATGATTTTTTATCGGTTCATAGTTGTTCATTCTATTTTCGATTATACCAATCGAACTAATCAGTTCATTGATTCACAATTCAATTGTTCAGATCGTCCTTTTATTTTGACAACACTGTTTACTATTACGTGGATCGTCATCATGGTCGTGATCGTAATAAAAAAAACTTTATGATAAATCCTAAACCACAAACGGATCATAGATCATAATCCTAATCTAAATAAAAAAGAAGGATATCAGAAGGAAAATTACTGTAACCTCCATACAAGTCTTCATGCAAAGACAATGGTATTTTTTATGTTTCTCAAGGTATTCATCGAAACGAATTTAGTGATTAATCTTTCACATACTATAGGTTTAAAGAGATAGACGGTTAGTCACAAGTTTTAAAACTGCTCACGATGATCAAACCCAACTATGAATGTTGAGAATATGAGCAGTCACCCTAACAACATTCTGCCATTTTTGTGTGTATAAATATAGGGGGCAATGCTTTAGACATGCATCCGTATCAGTAGCTAAAACTAAATCAAGACAATTAAAGACCACGGCAATGGCAACACCTTGATTTTCTCCCTTGGAAGCAATGGCAACGCCTTTTTTCAGCTGGTTGCAGGTCTTCTGGGAGTAGAATCAGGTCAAGTTGCTGTCATCAGATGATTACTCTATGAGCATGCAATCAAGAATGTCAGTCCATACCATATCGTCGTAGCGGAATTCACAAATCGCATTTCAAAACTCCGGAACAAACTGGGGCATGCCGGGATCAAAGATGAACGGCCTCTAGTGCCTACAGATTTTGGTAACTTTGAATGAAAGATGATTTTCTCCTGGTTATCAATCAAAGCTCAAGACTCGTTACAGTATGGAAGATAATTTGACAATTCAATATACAAAGCTAAGTCACATTGTAAGAGGAACCTTGTGAATTGGCCTAATGTTAAGAGGCTTGTCACTAGCAACTTGAACTATAATTTGTAAGATATTGTCTATTTCGACTCGAAAGTCTTAAAATTTTGTGTTACAAGTAGGGACGAATCCAAAAGGAAGGCAGTGTCATACAAATAAGAAAGAATCCAAAGGGATTAACATTGAACTTGCCCCCTTGAATGCATTATAATACAGTATATTTAATTATCACATGATGTAAATTACATGAGGGTAGATTACATGTTTCATAATTAAATATGCTATATTATAATTAAACTGCAATTTCTATCTCAAACAATCTTGTTTTTCATGGAAAAACAAAACAATTCAATATCAAATTATTCTCTTAGAGAAGTGCAGGAGGGGTTAGTTGGTTTGAACTTGGAGTTTGCAGCAACCAAAGCAAGGAGTGTTGAAGTTGTGCTTCAGATGCTGTAAGTTTTAGTCAAAACAACCTTACTGATTTTTCTGTTTTTTAAATTAGATTTTATTATTGTTATTTTTTCATGTATTTATACAACACTTCAGCTCAATAAAAAGTAAGTGTTTTCATTCAATTAATTCTTTCTTTTCTCCTAGCCTTTATTTTTGTTCTTTTTAATTTACAGCCTAGTTTATTCCAACATCTTACAGCTTCCACTAGTATCTGCAAATCTGCATCGAGAATCTGTTGACCAAGCTTTTGCAACCCCGTTCAAAGCTCTTCAAGCTTTAGTTTGCCTCGTTTTCCAGTGTCCATAACATCAAAAGCCTCTTTCATGCCGGCTGCTTCCTCTGCCGACAAATGCTCAGCAATCACCTGGTAAATTGAAATATAAATTACAGTAACTGTGGGTGTATGTAGCCAATATCGAGCAGGATAATAGGTAGCCCGAAAAAATTGCATCCCGTAATGTAAAAGTAGATGATGTACAGTTCTTCGAATTGTTACCCTTAGAGCTCTCTTATTAAGCTTGTTCTTACAGGAAATTGTTTGAGCCTAGCTGTCACAGTCTCACCCAATGAAACATCGGGTGCTTCATTGGCATTCACTATCCATGGATGTTCTGCATACGGTAGTTTGAACGATTTTTCATACACTAAAAATGTATATATCAACATACATAAAGTTTGTATGATGTACAGATGGTTACCTAGCACTTCCTGTGCTGTAAGACGTAGCCTTGGGTCAGGATAAAGCATTTTCCTTACAAGGTCCTTTGCATTGTCCTAAACTTTAGGCCATAGGTCCCTCTTAAAGTCAATAACAGAGCGGATAATTGCCTGTTCTATCCCCTGCTCGGTCTCTGCATGCACACACCAAAAATGTTTCTATATTTATTTTTCTGAAAGCATGGGAGTAGATAGAGAAAGTGTAGGCAAAAAGATGCATCAAACTCTTGATACATAATATTAAAGAACTTTTTTCTTGATATCTCTCTTATCTTTGCCCAGACTCCGGAAGTACACACTGTCGGGACAATTATCTTGAGCTGTAAGCTTCATGAAGTCAAATGAAAAAAAGTACAATTTGTCGAAAATTGACAGACCAACCTGCCCAGAATGGTGGCACACCACAAAGTAAAATATAGAGGATAGCTCCAGCACTCCAGACATCGATCTCTGGGCCATAATTTCGTTTAAGAACCTCTGGAGCCATGTAATATGGACTTCCCACGATCTCATTGAATCGCTCACCTGTTAGGAAAGAGCGTTCTTGAGGCAAACTCAAGCTACTTGAGCATAGTATAAAGTTCATCTAATCGATAGTTGTTATGCAATACCAGGTTTAAAGAAGACCGACAACCCAAAATCAACCGCCTTCAATGGGGCAGTTCCCTTCTTATTCGCAAACAGAAAATTTTCAGGTTTGATATCACGATGCATGACTCCATGTTTATGGCTCATCTGCAACATATTTTTGAATACAACCGGTTATTTATTTTCATCTGATATAGAAGTACTATCATCCAGACAGAGAGAAGAGAAAGCAATTGCATAATGCCATATAGACGGCAAAACATGAAGGGAGCGAAAGTTTAAGTAAAGAAACACCGATATAAACAACCAGAAGGAATGCCTGAAATTGTCAACAGCTGTAGCTTTTATATCAAAAGACAAAATCCAATATACCAAACCGGGTATTAAGTGCAGAAGATAGCATCAAAAAGGTGGATTATAAATCAAACCAACAAAAACCAACCTAGTAAGTGGATCGAATTCATTGTTTCGTTTCAAAGAGGTTCAAATAAAAAAAAAGCTTATTTATCACTGAAATTATAATTAGAAACTAAACCAAAAAACTAGATCTAGGGCTCCGGTAATACTAAAAGGCTTAAACTAGTTTCTAGCAAACATATGACAAATAAAATTATAAGGGAGTATGGACCTCATGTAGGACCATAAACATGAAATGTAAGACTCCGCCAATTCATTCAGAGTTCAACCTGAACAACTTGGACGATCGTCCTCAAAAACCCTGGCAGCGGCTTGTTCTGTGTAGGGGTCCCTTGATGCAATCCTATCAAACAACTCTCCTCCCTCACACAGTTCCATAACAATGTGAACAGCATCATCATCCTCATAAATATCCTTCAATGTCACAATATTAGGATCTTAGGCAAATGCTTCATGATCTCTACCTCCCTCCTCTCATCCTCAATATCCACAGCAGTCCTCAGTTTCATCTTCAATATCGATTTACAAGCATATTTCTCATCAGAGTTCACATTGGTACAGAGATATGTTACCCCGAATTCGCCGCGCCCCAGCTCGCGGCCCAGTTCATATTGAGCTGAAATATCTTGACCAGTTGATTCCTTTAAAACCCTCAGCTGAGTTAGTAGCAGATCCGTTGTTGACGGCATATTCATCTCCGTAAAATGGGTTGGCTTTGCTCTTTTTTTGCCCCTTCTTATTCTCAACAGTAGAACGGGGGGTAACACAGCAATTTCCCATGGATCAAAAAGAAGAAAAATAAAGATCCAAAACAAGCAATAGCTCTCATCTTTTTCAGAAATTTCCTGAAAAATCCCGTTAGCCAAACAGATGAAAAAATAAGGTAATCGGGCAAATATCTTACGAGGTAACCATATACATAGCCATAGTAAATATCCTAACTCCACAACATCTGGTAATCTTGAAGGGAAAAAGGGATTTTTATCAGCAAAAATAAAACTAAAAAAGTTGGAACAATTGAGCTTTGAAACGTATTTTACATACAGAAACAAACCCAGAAAAACAACATTTTCCACGCAGTAACAACCCTCTCCTGCAAGGGAAAAATCCCAGAAAATCTGTCTAAAAATGGATCACCTTAAACAAAGACAGTCAATTTGTTGAAGGATAAAAAACCCACCTTTTTTCTGACTGTTTTGGGCACTGAGAAGTCTGGAGAAATCAAATTAAACTCCTTTCAGTGTTGAGTGAAATGAAAAGGGTTTTCTATATTTTTTTATGAAATGTGAGGAAGAGATTCAAAGCTGCTAAAAGAGATAATGTGGAAGATTCAAAGCAATGGCAACACCTTATGCCAACTAAGTCCCCATTGGATTCCCCAAGATAACAATTTCAAAAGTTCCAAATACATGGACCGAAATGCATAATTTAACTTTTTTTCCTTTTCCCTTTTCCCAGCTATTTGCAGGTTCAGTTGCTGTCATCAGATGATTACTGTATGAGCATGCAATCAAGAATGTCAGTTCATACCATATCGTTGTAGCGGAATTCACAAATCGCATTTCCAAACTGCAGAACACACTGGGGCATGCCGGGATCAAAGACGAAGGGGCTGTAGTGCGCTACAGATTATATTGGTGCGGAAGGCAAAGTTGTAGGCAATGTGCTTGCTGGAGATCAATTATCGGTTAAAGAGTGGCACTTTTTATCATTAGCTTTTGTGTTAGTCCACCATGTTTATTCTTTGCTTAAGAACTACCGCAAATAATTTACTGTGGCATGGAAGATGATTTCACAATTCAATATACAAAGCTTAGGACGCTTTCACCAGGGCTTCTCCAATGCCCGTTTGAGAGGAAAAATTAGATTTTCTAGCGGCGAAAAAACGCCCGTTTGAACGTTAAATTCGACAGAAAACTGCTGGAAAAGCGCGTTATTTGGACTTGTTCAGCATTGCTTCTTCGGTCCGCACTCCGACGCTCGTTTCGGAATCATTGCAGGCTTGTCAAACGCTAGCATCTTGAACTACAATATGTAAGACATTGTCTATTTCAACCCGAAAAATCTGAACTTTGACCACGGGTATTGAGTTCCAAGGTTGAAAGTTTGCAAATTTCATCATTACTCGAATGATTAATCTAAGTTTACCTTTCAGCAATTAAGTCATCAATTTCATCGATATTCTTATTTTTATTGCTATTATGAGGGGAATGGAAATTAGAATTAAAAGCAATTTAGTATAGGGAACCCTCACATATGGGTGTTCATAGTTTAAAATAATTACTACTAAATTTAATAATTTTAAAAAAATCAAATAAATAAAGTATTTAATATTTATATTTAAAAAGTCTTCAAAGTTTAAAATAATTAAAAGTTAAAAAATTATATTAATTACATAAATATTACTATATTAATAATAATCAATAATTTATATTAATTATACAAATATTTATATAATCAATAATGTGATATCATTATAATTTTTTAAAAATAAATAATTTCGTTAAAATCTTCTTTACTGTTGAGTCAACCAAAATCAAGACAATAATATCAAAAGAGAAAAAAATACTCTAAATTTATTTCATTTTACAATCATAATAACATGAACACTTGCTCAACGAAGCTGTTCAAGAGCAAATGTAAGTACAACAAAGACACGACAACATGAACCATAAAAAAAAGTGCAAGATCAAATCATGCCCTAAGACACACTGTCTGCAACCACACTGAAAAACCCAACAGAAACAAAATGATGCAACATATGTCTCACTATATCTCAATACTAGAATAGATGCGCGTTTGAATAGACGTACATTACACAAACTTTTAATTTTAGGGGTTAGGGTTATAATTTAGGGTTTAGAATTTAAGGTTAGTGATTAGAATTTAGGGTTTAGAGTTTAAGATTTAAGGTGTAAGGGTTAGAAATTTAAGATTTGTATTTTATAAGGTAAAAATGCAGGCTTGTATAAATTTTATTTTACATAGCTTGTGTATCAAAGTTTTACCCTATAAAATATAGTTTAAGTATGGTAATTATACATATATTAGTAATAATCAATCATTTAATAATAATATAAAATTAATTTTAAAATTTTTTATCCAATTTTTCGGTTAATCGTTTAGCGAAAAAGCGTAACCGTTCTCGTTCCGTTTAACCGCTAATTTTATCGGTACGGTTATCGTACCATTTTAGCTAATTTTTATCGGTACGGTTACATGCCATTTAATTCGATTTTTTTTATTTTCGGTACGATACATCAATTCGGGTTGTTTTGAACACCCCTACCCTACACCAATAAAGATGGGATTAGTCAATCTATAAATTAAATGCTAGAAGTTTTATCACAAAGTAAACGGAATAAATATTCTTTAAAATTTTAAAATTAATACAACTCTCCCTCTCATATATATATATATATATAATTATGTTGTTCGATAACGGTAAATATAATATAATTATGTTGTTTGAAAAATCAGTATTTCATAATTTTAAATTTATTAATATAATATCTTATATTATTTAAAATATTTTAAATAAAAATTAAATATTATATATATATGAGATAGAATCCAGTTACATTGTGTAAAACTCATTTAGTTTTATACTAATTCATGCCATTTAATGAGTGAAATGGATGGATGAGATTAACAGTAAAAAATGTGAAGATTATCACTTGAGAAAAAAAATAAGGAAAAAATCTTAGCCATTTATTTCTATCATCCAATGGTCAAAAAATAGTGTAAAACTTATTGAGTTTTACACAACGTAAGTGGATCCTAACCCTATATATATATATATATTGGGTAAATTTTTTATACGCATGCCGTGTAAAACTAATTTTACACAAATCTGCATATTTACAGTATAAAACCCGAATGCTAAATTTCTAACTCTAAACATTAACCTTAAATCCTAAACCCTACAACCTATACCCCTAAACTTTAAACTCTAACCCCTAAAACTAAAAGGCATGTGTATCAAATTTGTTTCTATATATTTATATTTAGGCTTAACTACAAAAAAATACCCAAACTATATCTCTTTTTTACAATAGGTGTCTTAAGTATTTTTTGATTAAAATATGTGCCTAAAGTTTCATTTTTATTGAAATATGTGCCTAAAGTTTCATTTTTATTAAAATATGTGCTTAAAATATTTTTTTGTTGAAATAGATGCCTAATTGTTTTTGTTGAAATAGGTGCCAAAATAGGTGTTTCAATTGACTTTAAAACAAGCAAAAAATGAAACTTTAAACACCTATCTCAACCAAAAAATACATTAAGTATCTATTCAGCCAAAAAAAATATTTTAAACACTTATTATAAAAAAAACATAATTTGAACACTTATTTTGTAATTAAGCTTATATTTACAAAGATAAGTTTGAGTTCAATCGAAACTTTTGACTCAAACCTTGACCCGAGCAAATACAAAATCACGTGATACAAAATTATTCATTATTTTATCGTATAATTTCGTTCGTGACTGGAGAGATTAGTGTATTACTTTTGTTGAAGCAGCCTCAACCATGACCAAATGACGTTTAAAACGGTCAAATGCCATTGCTTTCTGCAGCACAAAAGTTTTCAAGCATGTTTTAAGATCATTTGAATTCAGCTGGTTCAAAAGCTTGAGCTGTTCGAGCTCAACTCAATAATTACTGGTTCGATTCGAGCATTTCCTTAAGATACAAGGAACTTTGGGCAATCAGTAACATAAAAGTAAAAGTGGGAAATGGGAATCACCTAGAAAGCTCAAAGTTGTTGCATCTTCCAACAGACAGCACATGATGAAAGCAATTGAATGGTAAGACTTTTCTTTTCTTAAAGAAAATACGTATTTACAGCCACAAACTGAATTGTGGATCATATTTAGCCATCCCTTCAGATTTCCCTCTATCTTCTTTCGGCAGCTAATCTGTCACAACGATTCCGAACTCGACGTACTAATAATAACACATGGATATCAATCTAGCATTATCTACCTCAAAGGTTCCACTCGAAAACAAATTGGAAAAACTAACGAAATTGACAGTATCAACCAAACAGTGATCAAGGAAATTGTCTTCTTTTTTTCATTCATAGCAATGGTACTTAACTTTTTCTGTTTTGTTTTTTTTTTTCCAGTTCGTCTCCGTTAGACTTGTACTCCGTTAGCTGATTGCAATGAACCATCTCTCATCAACTTCAAGCTTAGACTGTTGAATCTTTCACGTGAATATTGTCTGGATGCTTTCCTCCAATCAGTACCGGCTTTCATCATTGCGACGAACTCCTCGTAACTTATGCGCCCATCCTGCATCATAAAGAAAAGGCTTTAACTTCCGATCAAACAATTTGGAGATGTTTCGGAACCAGTTGTTTTGAGATGAACCACATCTAGGCTTGAAACCAGGCACGTAAGTTCGTAACAGTAACAGAAGACACGGGATTTGCGTGTGTGTGTGTGTGTCAACATAAGTAGTGGTTTAAAACAATGGATAAGATGTGATACAGAAACAAACATGATAAGCATCGATAAGATGATGCATTCAGCCCTCAGAGGCAAAAATGTCGAGATAATTGAACCCACTATAACCAAGCAAGAAAATGTCACCTTGTCGGTGTCAACATCTTGCATAATGGCAACAATAACTTCCTCACTGGTATCAACTTCATCATTTAAGGAATCTCGCAGATCTTCTCTCTCTAAGAAACCACTTTTATTTAGATCAAAGAAGGCAAAAGCTTTGTGCAAGTGCTCGTCATTGGCCATTTTCCTGAGGTGAACTGAAACTGCTACAAATTCACCGTAATTCAGAGTTCCATCACCATCTACATCAGCCTGTTAAAAGCAGGTTGCAGTTATTCCATTGATGAAATTCGAAGTTCTAAATATGAAACATTAGGTATAGGACATAACATAGTCAAACTCTGTAAACTGAGTTTATGCGAGAAAATGGAGCAAAATATAGAGTTTGCCCGAGATGTGTCTCCTACAAGGAGAAGAATCAAGCAGAAAAGTATAGCATAATGAAGCCTACTTTCAATTGCCCCCCCCCCCCAACCACACATATCGGTTGCATTAGTCATATTTTTAGCTCTTAGATCAGGAGAAATTGGAAATAAAATTTTGGGAGTCAGATAATCTTACAGCTTCCACAAGGATCTGCAAATCTGCATCAGGAATCTGTTGGCCAAGCTTTTGCAACCCCGTCCGAAGCTCCTCAAGGTTTATTTTGCCTCGTTTTCCAGTGTCCATAACATCAAAAGCCTCTTTTATGCCGGCTGCTTCCTCCACCGACAAATGCTCAGCAATTACCTGGCAAATCGAAATATTTAAATTACAGTAACTCTGGGTGTATGATGCCAGTATCGAGCAGGTTAATAGGTAGGCCTGAAAAAATTGCATCCTGGAATGTAAAAGTAGATGATCTACAAGAGTTCTTCGAATTATTACCCTTAAAGCTCTCTTCTTCAGCTTGTTCATTACAGAAAATTGTTTGAGCCGAGCTTTGACAGTTTCACCCAAAGAAACATTGGGTGCTTTCTTGGCATTTAGTATCCATGGATGTGCTGCATACGGTAGTTTGAATGATTTGTAATAGATAGAAAATACATATCGACATACATAGAGCGTGTAAGATGTAAAGATGGTTACCAAGCACTTCCTGTGCTGTAAGACGTAGCTTTGGGTCAGGATTAAGCATTTTCTTTACAAGGTCCTTTGCATTGTCCGAAACTTTAGGCCATGGGTCCCTCTTAAAGTCAATAACAGAGCGGATAATTGCCTGTGCTACCCCCTGCTCAGTCTCTGCATGCACACACCAGAAATGTTTCTATATTTATTATTCTGAAAGAAAGGGAGTAGATAGAGAAAGTGTAGGCAAAAAGATGCATCAAACTCTTGATACACAATATTAAAGAACTTTTTTCTTGATCTCTCTCTTATCTTTGCCCAGACTCCGGAAGTACACAATGTCGGGACAATTATCTTGAGCTGTAAGCTTCATGAAGTCAAATGAAAAAAAGTACAATTTGTCGAAAATTGACAGACCAACCTGCCCAGAATGGTGGCACACCACAAAGTAAAATATAGAGGATAACCCCAGCACTCCAGACATCGACCTCTGGGCCATAATTTCGTTTAAGAACCTCTGGAGCCATGTAATATGGACTTCCCACGATCTCATTGAATCGCTCAGCTGTTAAGAAAGAGCATTCTTGAGGCAAACTCAAGCTACTTGAGCATAATATAAAAAAGAGAGATAACTACAGCACTCAAAAATTGGTTTCCATCAAAGATGGAAGGAGAAAAGACATATAAAGTTCATCTAGTCGATAGTTGATATGCAATACCAGGTTTAAAGAAGACCGACAACCCAAAATCAATCGCCTTCAATGGGGAAGTTTCCTTCTTATTTGCAAACAGAAAATTTTCAGGTTTGAGATCCCGATGCATGACTCCATGTTTATGGCACATCTGCAACATATTTTTTTAACACAGCCGGTTATTTATTTTCATCTGAAATGAAAGCAATTGTGTAATAGTATATAGACAGAAATGTGAAGGAAAGAAAGTAGAAGTACAAAACAAGAGTTCAATCATATATTATTTGCAAAAACACCGATATAAGCAACCAGAAGGAGTGCCTGAAAGTGTCCACAGCTATAGCTTTTATATCAAATGAAAAAATTCATTATACCAAACCGGGTATGAAGTGCAGAAGATAGCATCAAAAGGTGGATTATAAATCAAACCAACAAAACCGAACCTAGTAAGTGGATCAAATTCATCATTTCGTTTCAAAGAGGTTCAAATCAATAAAAAAAGCTCATTTATCACTGAAATTATAATTAGAATCTAAACCGAAAAACTAGATCTAGGCTCCTGTAATACTAAAAGGCTTAAACTAGTTTCTAGCAAACATATGACAAATAAATTATATGGGAGCATGGACCTCATGTAAGACTAAGACCGTAAACATGAAATGTAAGACTACGCCAATGCATTCAAAGCTCAACCTGAACAACTTCGATGATTGTCCTCATAACACCGGCGGCGGCTCGTTCCGTGTAGTGGCCCCTTGCGACAATCCTATCAAACAACTCTCCTCCCTCGCATAGTTCCATAACAATGTGAACAGCATCATCATCCTCATAAGTATCCTTCAATGTCACAATATTAGGATGCTTAGGCAAATGCTTCATTATCTCTACTTCCCTCCTCACATCCTCAATATCCACTGCAGTCCTCAGTTTCTTCTTCGATATTGATTTACAAGCATATTTCTCATCAGAGTTCACATCAGTACACAGATATGTTACCCCGAATTCGCCGCGCCCCAGCTCGCGACCCAGATCATATTGAGCTGAAATATCTTGACCAGTTGATTCCTTTAAAACCCTCAGCTTGAAGTTAGTAGCAGATCCATTGTTGACAGCATATTCATCTCCAAAAAATGGGTTGGCTTTGCTCTTTTTTTGCCCCTTCTTATTCTCAACAGTAGAACCGGGAACAGCACAGCAATTTCCCATAGATCAAAACGAAGAAAAAAAATCCAAAACAAGCAACAACTCTCAGTTTTCTTTAGAAATTTCCTGAAAAATACCGTTAGCCAAACAGATGAAACAAGGTAATCAGGTAAACATCTTAGATCCACAACAGCAGATAATCTCGAAAGGGAAAAAGGGTTTTTTCACCAGCAAAAATAAAACTAAAAAAGTTGGAAGATTTGAGCTTTGAAACGAATTTTACATACAGAAAAACAATATTTTCTACTTACTAGCAACCCTCTCCAACAAGGGGAAAAACCCCAGAAAACTGTCTAAAAATGGACCACCTTAATCAAAGACAGTCAATTTGTTTTAGGATTAAAAAACCCACCTTTTTCTGACAGTTTTAGCCACTGACAAATCTGAAGAAAACCCAAAAAAATTAAACTCCTTTCTTTCAGTGTTGAGGGAAATGAAAAGAGGGTTGTCTAAATTTTTGGTGAAATGTGAGGAAGAAGATTCAATGCAGCTAAAAGAGATAATGTGGAAGAGAAAGATTCGGAGTCAAAGCGCTCATCTATCAAAGACTTTCTCTCTCTTCTTCTTCTTTTTCTCCAAATAAAAAACCTTTTTCTTTCTTTCTCTGATTCAATTATATAAGAGAAAAGAAGGAGAAGTCCTTTCTGTCTTCTGTTTCTAAATTTGGTTCTTAATTGTTAATTCCAAGTGTAAATCTTCTGCTTTAGAGGGGGGAAACAAAAACAACCACCTAATTAAAACAAGTACTCTTGTTTTTTGGTAAATTAAACAAAATTAAGGTTAGTTTTAAAAAGGAAGACTTACCAAATTCTGGTTGGAATTTGCAGGCTGGAATGGTGTTTTGAAAGTTTAAAGCCACTTATAATGTTTTATGAGTGGATTAGATACTTTTATAATGCAACATTTTAGACTGGTCCAAACCTAAGAACATTGTTTAGGTCAAAGGCTAGAATCTTTGGTTGGTTGAACTTTTGTGTCCTTGTATGTTTTTAAGTTGTGGAATCATTGCAATATACATATTTGAAACATAAGTTCATTTTTCTTAAATTTAACGGTACAATATTTGACATGGTAAAAGACCTGATAATAATAGTTATATCAGTCAACGATGATTAAAAGGTAATATTAACTTAATTTAAAATTTTAATTATTAAATTGAAAAAATTAAAAAAGAAAAAAAATAATATTGTTGATTTTAAAAGACTCTAAAATAATATAATTTGAAACATTTTATGGCGGTCATTTTATAACTTAATGAGAGTAATCAAAACGAAAAAATTAATCATTATCATAGGTGATAAATACTTTGAATTAAATAAAAAACCAACATTGTTGCATGTAATATTTATTCATAATTTTTTCTTAGAATAAACACCATTTTATATTTCACCGATGTTATTGATCGAGTTCAAATATTAACCTTTTAAAAATATGCATACATAGATTTTATGGTTAATCTTTTAAAAAATAAAATTTAAAATATCAATTGTCAAAATTTTGAAATATGCTCGAGTACTTTATTGTGTCGTGTATATGAGTTATGTTTTTTCGTTAAAAAAAATATAAAGTAATTATACCATACACTTATAGTATAAACATTCTATTTCTTCAAGCGTCTTAATTTTAATGGTTAGGGATTTAGTTAAGGGTGATAGTTTAAGGTTTAGGTTTATGTGCTTTGAATTTAGGGGTTGTGGTTTGAATTTAGAGTTTAGGGTTTGAATTTAGAGGGTTGTAGATAAAAACTTGAATCTCTACCATATTATCCCTAGATTTAAGCTATACGTTTTATTTAAATTTCTAACCTTAAAGTCCAAAATCATAAACCTTATATCATAGACTCTAAAACCTACAACTTACCCCTAAACTATAAACTCTAATTTAAATTACTAAAACATAAACTAAACTCTAAACATAATTTAACAAGTTTGTGTATCAAAGTTTCTCTCGCTACATACACGTGTGGTACAATATTTTATTCACGACTAATAGAAAAGTTTTTTTTTCACATGAAAGCTTCTAAAGATCCCATATATTCCTTTTAGTGATCTAAACTTCAACCCTAAGTTATAAACCATAAGCTAGATTTTTAGACCATAAAAGCTATTATTAAATTTAAAAATCTAACCACAAACTCTAAAACTCTAAACTCTAAACCTAAAAACTAGACAATTATGAAAAAAAAATTCCACTGTCAATGCACATAATATTTTCCTATATATATCGAATAAAATTTTGAATCATTGCAAGTGTAATTATTTGTACACAAATATACCTATTTAAACGGTACAAAATCTAAACTACAACCTTAATTCCTAAAATTCTAAGTTCTAATCGGAATTCCAACATTAAACTTTAAATTAAATTCACTTGTAAAAATAATTTTTCTACCGCCAATAATGAAGTATTTTCTTTTCATATATAAACTATCATATTAGATTAAATAAGATGAATTTAGGAAGTGTGAAAATGTATTTGTTTTCCTGTATGGTAAAATGCAAAAGAGAAATCCAGGTCATAATGATGCTGACATGGCTCAAGTGTGAAAATGAAGAAAAAAAAAAAAACAGAAACGAAAAATTAACATAAAACTGAAGCAACAATTAGTAGGATAGAGGAAACCAAACAGCCGAGACAAGAGAGAGGAGAAATTCAATGAAGAAATCAGGAGCAGCAGATAAGAAGAAAGCCCGAAGATCTTCCGCCGCCGTTCAAAACGGCACCAGAGATCACAGTTCGCTCGCTCCTCCTAGGGTCCCCCCCCCATCTCTCTGTGATCTAGGGTTTTTCTATTGTTTTATGTTTCATTTGGCTTTGATCCCTATTTTTTATGCTATGAATTTAGTATAAATACTACAATGATCAGGGAAAAATATCTAATTTCATTTGAATTGCTAATTGCATTCATATTAACCGTTGGAACCAGCTTAATTGTATTGATGAATTGCATGGTTTTTTCTCTTTTTCTTTTTGGAATGTTCTGTCTAATTATCTTTAGCAATAAAGAAAATAAGTTATAGTATAGATTCTCAAACATGGATACCCGATTCTGATGTTTGAATTATTCATTACATTTGGAAGGGTTACATCGTCCTAGAATGTTCCATTTGTGGCCTGAATCCTCCCCACCCCCCAAAATACTCAACTTTCATTAGAACTTAAGAAGTAGTTACTCGAAAGAAATTGCGAAAATTATGTTGACTTACTTTTGTATTAGTTGGCCCAATGATTCAGAAAATGTTGCTTCCATGCCCCATGGTGAAATGAAACTACATTTTAACTCATTAATGCTTTAAAAAATCTGAATAACATTTTCTGTTGTGATTTGCGGTTGTTGCTTTTAGGCTTGATTTATATACTTTCTTGTTGTGAGTTTTATATACTTTCTTGTTATCTACGTTTTGCCGTGTTTGATGGTCGTTTGTGAGTTTTATATACTTTCTTGTTATCTAATTTATGTATCCTTTCCATTCTAACCAGAAACAAGCTGCCAAGAAGGATGTGTTCCAGTTGTTTGCTGAGAAAGTGAGGGACCATAAAGATTTGGAGTCCAGATGGGCTATCTTGCAGGAAACTCGTGTTGAATATTTCAGAGGGAAGGATTTCGTAAGCTTTATGAAAAACCATCCTGAGCTTAAAGATATACTGGAGTCGGATAGAAATCTGGAAACCGAAGATATTGCAAACAGTTTGTTGCAAAAAAACCTTTTGGTGCGCTGCGACCGTGTAATGAAAACTGTTCGTCCTGGGAAGAAAAAGTTGTCTACCTGGCCTGCACATTTAGAAATTTTCCCTGTGAGGTTTTTACTTGTTTAACATTAAAACATTTGATAAATCATTTACTGTTTTCACTTATCTAATGTGTGTGTGTGCATGTTTATCTTGTTGTGCAGAGTGATTTATTTCCTCATTTGCTAAATGCAACCTGCACAACATCTCGTCCCTATGATGCACCAGATCAAAGTTGTTCCTTTTTCTTTATATTAGAATTTTTAAAGGAGAATTCTCTAGAATTTACGTTTACTATCTGCGAATACCTTAGGCATAGACTTACACACGTGGCCTGCCCAACGATGTCACCTGTTTGAACCTTTTTTTAATGTTATTTTGTGTGATGTCCTAGCTTCCCAGAGATTTTTCCATCATATTGAGCCATTTGTCAGCCTAAAGCCTCCTATGAGCCAAGGCTAATTATCTTTAGGATGACGACTTTTGTTTTATGTGGTCTTTGATTATTTTCTGTGCCATACTGTGTTATATTTATGTCCTTCCACTATAATTTGCTTTTCTACAAAGCTCGTTTTAAAAATTCTTTTGTCTGCCTCCTTCGTCCCAATTTCATTGCCTTTGCTGCTTGACTGCCTCCCTTTCTCTCATTAAACTCTTGAGTTGTAATTTTTTTTTCAAACTTGCATTATTCATTTCTATGCCATCATAATTTATTTTAATTATTACAAAAAAAATATGTCTTCCATAATCTGTAACCAAAGCAAAAAACAATGTTTTCAAAGAAGGATGTTTTCAGATAAAATGAAGTCCTGATATATTTGCATTTTAGTATTCTAACTTTGGCATTTGAAATAACTTTTAATTTGTTCATCCAATTGGCTATGGCTATATGGCTTATGTTTTCTCTGTTGCATCCGTATTGTGATTCTTTTGCAGAATCAAATGTCTTTTGGAAACTAATGCCTTGCAGATTTATCCATATTTGGAATCTTTTTGCAGGAGCAAGCCTTTTCCGAAAATGATGCCTTTTTTGCATGGACATTTGTGACACGGCGGCCGTTGTGGGAAACACTTCTCTCATTTTTCTGGCCTGTATTGACACTTGCTATTTGCTTGTTTCCTGTATATCCACATCGATGCAAATTACTAATACTCTACTCATGTGCGGGAGTTCTTCTACTTATTCTCACCATCCTTTTATGTAAGTTTTTTGTGATTCTTTCCTTTAGTATATTAGATCCTTTCTCTGTGAAGACGAAACATAGTTGTATAGTGCTGGCTGAAGCTAGTTTGATTTTGTTGTTGGTAACTAGAAATTGGAATGATCTCAGTACAATTCCACACCTATTGAGCCGAATTCTGTCATTGTTTTCATCAGACCTTTTATTCTCCGTTTAGTGCTTTTCTTGCCAAGGATGCTGTCTGGCTTGCCATAAGCATCTTTCTTATACACTGATAATATAAAAAAAGATTGGTAGACATTTTTTTCTTCTCACCTCTCTCATACAATAGCATATGATATAACTATGGTTTTTTGGAAACAATAGCAAAATTCAAACTAACGCCATGCTAGAGGAGGAAAAATCCTGCTATTGGTTTACTTTCCAGTTTCAACTAGAGATTCCATTTAAACTATATTACCAAAAACACCAAAAAGAAGTAAAATGGTGAGCCAGAGATGCATGTTGGACGCAGGACCACTTTTCGTAAAATGTATGCGAAGAAGTGGAACTGCGTTGCTAAGTGCACTTATTATTGATGAGTTAAAACAGATGAGGGTTTTGAACTGCATAAATGTGATCCTAGTTCGTATAAGGTTATGTTTGCATAGCCAATTTAAGATATAGTTTAAATTACCAGTTCTTTCTGTATTTAGTTTGCTTTATACCAGTTGTCAATGCTTGTTTTGGTTTTTTGCCTTCTTACTATTTTCATCGGTTCTAAAATATGCAGCGAGAGCTGCTATATTTGGTGCTGCATGGATTGTTCTTGGAAAGCGTGTTTGGTTTTTCCCAAACATCCTTGCCGAGGAAGCAACATTGCGAGAATTATTCCGTTTTTGGCCCAAAAAGGATGAAGAAGCGCGGCCAAAATGGACAGCAAGACTTTTCTATGCAGTAGTAGCTGTGTTGGTAATATTGTTGCTGAAGCACCATGCTCCGGATGAGGCTGCTAGAGCAAGGTCAGTCCCAAATCTGCTCTTATTTAAATGGTTACATACGAATTTTCATTTTTGTTTCTCACAACAGCTCACTAATCGTATTGCTGTAAAAGGCTGATATGATTTGTAAAAAATCTGAAAATATATTTGCTTGATATTACTGAAATTTTGTTATCATCATCCATAGGGTGTACTGTACATAATTTGTTGTGAAAGCCATATTCACTCTCAAATCTAGAATTATTAAGTCGATTGTAGTTTTTTTACATTTATAGTTTTTTTTTTGGGTTTTATCCTTTTTATGGAATTTAATTATATTGTAAACAGTTCAATGTATCTGAGCCAGAGTTCTTGGAATCATTTGTCTCAACACATCTGAATATTTTTTTATCACTCTTGCAGGTACCAGAAACGGATGTCAAACATAATCGACGACGTGCTTGAATGGTCTCCAAGCCTGGCTCTATCCGGGATGATGGAGAAACAACCAGTGGTTAATGCAACAGAAGGCAATGACAATTCAACGGAAAGCAAGGAGACATCAGAGACTGTATTCTCTGCTGATGAAACCGGAAGTCACGAGGAAACAGATCAACATCATAACATTAATGATGCCGTGGGGTAGACCATTTCAAGCTCAGTAGATGGGTTATAGTGCCGCCTTACATCGGATTTTGTCGAAAAACGGGAGTGTAATATCAACAGAAAATAAAAAAAAAAAAGGTGCAGCCCTATGTTTTAAAAGGATAGGTTTACATCACAAACAGTAGAGCAGCCGGATGTTATAATATACATCCATGAAAATATTTATTTTGCGTTAAACCATTTGGTGAAGTGTTTATCCATATCTTCATTTACATTTTATTTTCTTGGCCAAGTACGCAAAATAGAGAAAACCATACATTTATGAATGAAAAACACAAACCACTTCTACGAATTAAAAAAAAAAACTTAGTTATTTATCCAAAAAAAAAACAACTTAGTTGCCTAATTTGAAAACCTACATCACTTTTATAATGTCTTTACTTTTTTTCCTCGTGACTTAAATTTTTGGATTGGTATATGTTACTGCCTTTAAACCGCCATTATGCGAACTTCTCAGGGTGTCGGAATGCGAACCTTTAGACATATTGACAACTACTTGCGACCACCCATGAACATAACGTGCGGACAGTTATTAGCGGAGGCTCATCAAAATAATAAAAAATTCAGCTAGTTAAAACACGTCTATTGATGACAAACTAGTCTAAGTCAAACATCTAATTAATATCAATGCTATGACAATTGTCTATTGATATCTATCTAAACTACTATAAATAGCTATGCAAAAGAGTAAACAAACGATAATTCTTCTTTAACTACACTAGACCAGAATACCAAAACCACCATCAAAACTACTTTTTTTTCACCATCTGATAATATTTTTCGCCTAACAAGACAACGATGTATAAAAAAGAAATTTAATTTTTTGGATAACAAATTTGTCGTATGTAAGTTGTAATCGTCAATGATATAAGTTACCCAAATCAACAGAAGTCAAGTGCATCACAAGGACCACAACCAAATGCATATCAATGCAACAAAAGCTAGGAAATCTTTGTCTGAAACAAGACAGCTACAACAATCATAAGAAGAAGCGTTTCCTATTCTTGAAAGGGTATTGGATCACTCAGGCACTTGGGTGATGTAGTTTTTATGAGATATCTCTGGCTTTGTGAACCCATCATCAAACTTGTACAGCATCTCTAGTACACGAGTAAGGTTCAAGGTTGCCAACAGGATTCGCCTTGGCACAGGCGTCGGCGTCGCCATGAAACCCTCGTTCACGTCTTTCCATGCAGCCCTAATTCTTCGCCGGTAATAATCAACCACTTCCTTCGTCATGAAACACCGTATTCCTTCATGTAACAAGCAATCTAACCAAGGAAAATTCTAAACACCGTATTCCTTTATGTACCACGAACTACGACTACGAGCACGAGCCAAAACGAGACGGACGGATGGCGGCGGCGGCAGCATGCAAGATTATCCCTTATTCTCTATCACTCAACAAGGAAGAGAAGAATGAATAGCATAAATATTTTTTACATGGTATTTACCCACTCAATATGAGATAATCATCTTTTGCATTACCAATATCTTTGCTACTCAAGTTTTATATGTATCATCTAATTTTTATATGTCTTTGCCCTTATTTACAAAGTATTGTAAAGGCTATGTATCATTTAGTTTTTATATGTCTTTGCCATTATTTACGAAGTATTGTAAAGGCTCGTTAAAGAACGACCTTTGCTACTTAATTTATTCTATAAATAATACTGAAATTTAAAATTTTAATATTATTTAAAGAATTTAATATTTTATCCAATTCAACATGCTTTTAGCTCACCATGCGAGTGTAGAAGTTTCTTATCATAATCATCACTCTATTTAGGTAAAGGAGCACTGCATTGTTCTATTGTTTCCATTATATTTTTGTTAACCCGTTAGCATGGATAGACATAAAGTTACGAAGTTATAAAATTTTAGGGCGAGCAAAAATATATTTTTAATAGAAAATAAATAAATAAATCTTAAATTTAAAAAAAAACATATAAATTTCAAATTAAAAAAAAACTACTCTCTATCTCCCTCGGTTTACTCCCGCCGTTTAGGGTTAAATGGGCCAAAAAAACTTTCTGAACCGTTTCACGTTATTATGTTTTAATCGAGACAATCAACATTATTGTATAGATTATTTTTATTTATCAAAATTGTACTAATACATAGTCCAAGATGAATTTATGAACACAGCTGCATTTTCTCATAGTTTCTTGAGTGTTGGAAATATTGCATTATCATCTTGTTATATGGATACACCGGCGGCCATTTGCCATTTTCGGAATCATTTCACGTGGATTTGAGGATCGATAGATAAGGATGACGACGGCTATTTTATTTATGCAGGCATTGGATTTACCCCATTGTGTCGGGGAGTCTAATATATAACAGCCAACTTACGGTTAAAAAAACGACACAACTTAAAATGTAAGAAAAATAAAATTTAAAATATTAATCATCAACTAAAATGTTATATTTATTGATGACATTTAAAAAAAAAGTGTATAATTAAAAGTGTGAGCTGCCAATAAATTAAAAAATTCAAAATTTAAAATGTTATTCATCAACTTAAATGTTATCAAAATATTAACATTTTAAGTTGACATGGTAAAGTTCAGAATTTACTAATAAGTATCGAAACTTATCAAAATATGTAATATTTTATATAACATTTCAGGTTACAACCTAAAATTTAAAAATTTGGATAATATTTTTGGTTGCAAATTAAATTGTTACCGATACATATAACATTTTAAGTTGGATATTGTAAGTGCCGAAACTCAGAAATAAATTTTAAAACCTATTGTGAAACAATGTCTCTGCTCAATATATTCTCCATTATTATAGACTAAAGGATGAAAGCAAAATAGTTCTTATACAAAGGAATTTGTAAAAAGTTTAAATTTTTAAATTGAGATCTTAAAATTTATTTTTTTATAAAAATTTATTCTAAGTTCTTAAATCTTATTTTTTAAGTTCTAACTTGTTAATGACGATTTTTTTAATTCCAAACTAAACTTAAAAATTTTTATCGGGTAATAAAAATTTCTTATAGTATATAAGTAATTTAAACTTGATTTATAACTAGTCATATTCAAAAATAAGTAATTAATAAAAGAAATAGATAATGACACCAATGCCCTCTGTATTTTGTTAGAATGTTTAATGTGGTGCTTAAATTTTTTGCACGTTTAATTTACCCCTAAACTTTACTTTCGTCGTATAAAATATCCCTCGGCTTTAACGCCGTTATATAATGACCTAGCTTAATACGTGGGCTAATAACAATCTGCCACGTAACGTTTCGGCTAGAAAAAATAACTAAAAGTTAAACGAGGGACATTTAAATAAATTAACCCTTTTTTATATGGGAAGGAAATAAAAAGACACTAATAACCAGCCCTTTCTCTAACGGATTCTCCGTCTTCTACAGCGAAATTGTCGAAAAAATTGACGATTGAAAAATTCGTACGAAGAGTAATTTCGCCGGCCATCGTCGGCAAAACATGTCCAATATGCCTGAGACGTTCGAGGAGCGGTTATTCTCACGGTTTGTTCCCACGCTTACTGCTTGGATTGCATTCGCAAGTGGAGCGATTTGAAGAGGAAATGTCCTCGCTGTAATTACACCTTCGATTCTTGGTTCTACATAATCGATCTCTCCTCTCTAAGATTCCTCAAACAGCAATTAGCCGCTCTCCCCTACTGCAGATCGGTTACTCCCCGAACTCCGTCCACCGTTACCGATCGTCGATGGTGAGATTTTTTCGTTAACGATTTGCTGACACTTTAAATCTAGTAAAGAATTGATTATTTAGGTTATTCTTTTTTATTTATTTGTTTAGGGTTATTGAAAGAACAAGGAGAGAAATGACCAGTGTTAACAGGAGATCGAGGCCGTTGCCTTGACGGCG
This sequence comes from Hibiscus mutabilis, assembly GCA_019671005.1. Classification (NCBI taxonomy): domain Eukaryota; kingdom Viridiplantae; phylum Streptophyta; class Magnoliopsida; order Malvales; family Malvaceae; genus Hibiscus; species Hibiscus mutabilis. The sequence continues at coordinate 71,886,012 of CM033717.1, forward strand.
ATCATTTGGGCGAGCTGGGACCGTGTCACTTCATGTTATTGCCGAAAGGAAGCTTCAATGGCGTGCTGGTACTTTATGCAGACCATCTTAGCTACTATATGATTATTCGTATGTTTTTGGGGTTGAAAATGAAGAAAAAAATGGCTGATGTGGAAACGTTGGTTTTTTTTTTTTTGCAGTGTGTATAATCGAAGATTGCAAGCTGTAGACGACGGAGAATCCATTAGAGAAAGGGTCGGTTATTTTTGTCATTTTATTCCTTCCCATATAAAAATGATTAATTTGCTTAGATGTCCCTCATTTAAATTTAATTATTTTTTGAGCCAAAAATTCACGTGGCAGATTCTTATTAGTACACGTGTCAAGGCAGATCATCATATAACGACGTTAAAATTGAAGAGCATTTTTGTGATAAAGGTAAAGTTTAGGGGTATATTGAACCCACAGAAAGTTTAAGCACCACATTAAACATTCTAACAAAGTGCATGGAGTATTGGTCCCATTATCCTTAAAAGAAATAATTTATTGTCAAATTCTTTAAGGATTAAAAAAATTATTTCCCCTAAAATCTCAAAAATCCGAAAATATACATAGTTTCTTAAAGAATTCTAAAAATTTAGAAGTTCAAATAAAAAATTTAATTAATCCTTATCACTTGGTCAAATAGTAGATTTAAATTAAATTTTTAATATACATAGTTTCTTAAATAATTTTAAAAGTTTTATTTATAATCTCAAGTTACGGTCCAAATCTCGATATTTGTCTTAAAAATTTAATATCTTTATATTTAATAAAAAATTATTTAAGGTCATTCCCTTGCTCAAAGTCAAAAGAGAGTTTTTAAATGTATTTTTATTATTTGGAAAATACTTTGATACACAAGCTTGGGTAAACTTTAAGATACACAAACTTGACAAACCTTTTAATTTTATGATCTAGAGATTTATGTCGTGGTTTAGGGTTTAAGGGTTTAAGTTAAAGGGCATAGAATTTAAGGTTTATAATTATGATTTATGGTTTAGAGTTTAGGTTTTAAGGTTAGGGATTTAGGTTTTAGATTTTTTATAACTTACTTATGAAAGGTTGTGTAAATTTTTTTAAATTTATGTATTAAAATATAACTCTTATTATTTTTAATTTTATAATTTTTTTACTATTCAACATTTTATAATATTTTTAATGTTTAATACGTGATTTGATCTCTAAACTATTTTCCACCGTAATTCTTTTACTCTTGATTGGAAACACTTCATTGGTTTATAAAACTATACATACCAGGAAACAGTCATTTACCTAAATTGAATTTGAACTCGTTCAAATTATTATTATGTTAATTTATAAATTTTTGATTAAATAGTGAGATTATATTCTCATATTAGAATTTAAACTCATATAAGATAGGCAATATGAGCATCCTTTAGCCACTAAGTCAATTAGTGGATCTCATTAATTTACAACTTTTATTAGTTTTATTATATTCTTATTTTTTATACAAATAGAATTAATCATGTATCGAATGAAGCAATTATATCATGGGTCTGGCTTACCATATCAGTCATGGTCCCAATCAATGAAAACCAATCATTATACCATTTTTTATCCGTCATTTTTCTATTATATAATAACTTCCAAAAAACTACTTTTTAAATGACATGTAAAAATATTAGTGAAGATTCACTAGTCGAAAAAAATGATATGAAAAAAGTGATGTAGTGTGCAGTTTTCATTAGTTGAGACCATAACTAATGTGGTAAGCTAAGCTCATGATATAATTTTTCCATCGAATGGGTCACAAATTAGTTCTTAAAATATGATGAATAAATTTGATTATCAAAACTATTAGTAAATTTTAAGGTAAACTATACTGAAAACTATTAATTATTGGTTCGATTCTATTTTATTTAATGAACTATGAATTTTGTTAATTAAGTCATTAAATTCTTAAGATAGCCACAGTTCGTTTGACCTTTAACGAAAATACTAGCGTGACATGTCAGCACTCAATTCTGTTTGGGCCTGAGCCTAAAGTCCAATAACCTAAATCCAAAATTGGGCCCAAAGCCTTTTTTTCAAGCCCAAATTCCATAAAACTCAATCCAACGTCAATTTTCTCGGTCAAACCAACCCACCAACATTTTCGATCTTCTCTCAATCAATTGTCCCCACTCAAGAATGCTCAAAAACCTATTAACTTGCGATGAAAATAAATTCAAACACTGACCTTTAGAAGTGCAGTAATAGACAAATGCCTCATAAACCTTAAATATGCCTCTCAAGTCTTACAATCTTTTTTATTGGTTGAGTATCTTTTCTTAAATCTTTGAAATGTATATTAACATATCTTTCTTGAATCTCGAATGAACAACTTGTAAGATGTTCACTAAATTGAATTTAACAAATAGTAAATTTCGTTAGTGACACATGTCACTAATGAAATTTACCATTGGGTGACCAAAATAAAACGAAATACTTAAAATGAAATTTAACGGCATTGGTAACGGATAGATTGATATGAACAGGAAAAAAAAGTTAGAACTGAAATGAAAAAAAAAACTATATACTTTAAAGATTAAGTTCATTCATTAAGCCATAAAAATATTTCTATTTCATGTATCGAGATATTAAATAAATTTATCCAGTATAAAGCAGAAGGCATTATTAAATCAATGTATAATGACTAGTAATTAAGAACGACCGAGAGAGTTTAATTTGTGAAGCCATCATTGTATTGGTGCAGTCTAAAGAGCTGCTTTTCTTTGCTTTGGATGCAATGGCCTAAGCAAAGTTAGACAAAAGCCGGCACATGTTTTTTTTTTTTCCCAGAAGAATCTGTTTTGATGATCAGAAAAATCAAAAGAAATGGAATTACAACTTTTCATTTTCGGTGCAACCAAACTCATCCAAATCAATTCAATAATTGGAATTGCAAAAGAACAGAAGAGGCAGCATTGATCAATTGCTGCATCCTACTGAAAAGGAACCGGTGTGTGGGTTGACAGAGCTTTTCCAATTGCTGATCCTTGACAACCTTTTGGTTTATCCACATGTACCCGACTCATTGGTCGACTAATTCGGATCAGATTTTTCAGAGGCACAATATGAGGCGAGCCTCTCAACCCAGTTTTTTTTTTCTTTCATAACGGTAGGATTCGAACCCCTAACTTTACTTAAAGGACCTAGCGACTCATCTCTCTTGTTCGTTGATCCTTGAGAACTTTAGCTGTTCTACAACAACACAATGAGAAAAGAAGAGGCTGTGATTATAATGGCAGTGCTGGCTTTAATGTCTTGAGATACGTATATACTACCTTTTAGCCTTTTCAAAGTAGTCGGTCCACACAAAAATTTCTAAATGAACTATATCCTTCACACATGGAGATGAGTTCATGATAAAGCAATTCTGTGTTAATTGCAGAAAGCAAAAGAAGAAAAAGGATGAGCATAACGTTGTAGCTTTTTGATCTTTCTTTTATGGAGGCATTTGCATGGCAAACATGGATTCATACTTATTCTCACCACTGTGTTGATTCAGAGGTTGCATTTTCTCATCTTTTTCTCTTTCACTTCTCCATCAACCCAAAAATAATAATAAAAAGGTAAGTGTCTATTGTTTTGTAGCATTGACTAAAACAAACATGTAACCAACAAGAAGTGTTTTGCGCCGTACATTGTATTTTTAGAAAAAAAAATTATATACGAATTTTAGAGACGATGCTATCGAGAGACTATCACAAACTCTAAATATGAACAGTAAAAATAAAGCCCTACCTTGCAATGTTTTCCTAAAGCTCAACCTACTACTCCTTTCAGATTCTGTATGACATAATGCTTTGATTTGATTTTTAACCTTTTGTTTACCATATGATACAAGTCTTAACACCTAAGAAAAAAATATAAATTAATTTCAAACTGTGTGAATAATTTCCGGTTTCTAAAAAAGAACGCTAGATGAAAAAATATAAATTAATTTTTTATAGTCACTTTAACGGGCTTGTTTGGCTATTAGCGGATAGCTAATAGCAGATTACATTAGCTGATAGCTGATTGCATTAGCTGATTTGACTAACATATTATATTAGCCGATTGTATGAAAGTGTTTGGTAAAATAAACTGATACTTGATAGCTGTTTGATTATTTAAACAAGTAAAATGACATATAAGGACATGATTATATTTGATACTTGTTTGAATAGTTTATTAGTTATCAATATTTTGTATATATCAATATTAATTAGATTATAAAAAATATTTTTTAATATAACATTATTAAGCATATTTGAAGGATTTATATATTAATTTATTTATATAATTATTTTTAATACAATTTAATTAATTATTAAATTTAAATACAAATATGAATGTGTGGAAAAAAATAAAAAACATTAATTTACAAATATTACAATATAAATACGTGAGGAATGAAAAATGTTAAATTTAGGTTATTTGAAATTTTTTTATAATTGTTAAGAGTAAGAGACTCTTTATAACTCTAATGTCAAAACTTCTAATTTCAAAAAGCTCATATTAGTAGTTTTTCAAAATTTAAAGTTTCACCCCAATCCGCTATTCACCAAACATCTATATTAGTGAATTTGACCGGTCAAACCTTTAATTTTAGCTCAAACCTTTAATTTTAACTCAAACTGTTGTTTACTAAACATGACCAATATAAATTTAATTATCATTTATGAATATAATTTACATAATCTATAATGAATTCTACACATATATATAATAATGATTGATATATTAAAAATTATAGATAAAATAATAATGGATTGGAACTCGATTCGAATGGTAATTGTTTTGACTTTGTAGTGAAAAGAAAGTTACTGCTGCTAATTTACTATAATTTGTTTGTGAAAGGAGTGGGCAACCTCGGATTCTAGAAAAAAAAGTTGAGCAAAGCTGATGAGATTAAACCAAATAGACTTTAACTTTAGATAATTAACATAAACTCATCATTTGGATTGAAATTTTAACTTCACACAAAAAGACACCAATTCATATGCAGTGAAGTTACTATTAATTGATTGATTAATTATCTGGAAAAATACTAAAAGAATCCTCATTCCAAGGTTCCCTTAATTCTCTTTTTCTCTCTCTTTAATGTTCACACGTACCCTTTCATAATAGTATTTTTTCTCAGTTTTTAGAATTTTGCCCTGATTAATTCGAATTGATTCACATCATACACTTGATTTTAGTAGAGTGATTTTCTAGCCGAAATTTTCTACATGCACAAAGTCTCAAATTTGATACATGTTTAAGTGATACCAAGTTGCTTACCACTTGGATCAACCTCGTTAATTTTAGTATCTTTAGTGTTTATTCAAAATAAAATAATGAATATAACCTAAAAACATAGGTTGTATATAGTTTTTCAAGATATAAACTTAAACGAGTCCAATAATTAATTCTTTGTGTTCTATTGGTCAATATAGGGTAGACGTTTTGCATTGTATTTGATGATAAGTTTAAATATGTTAAGAATTTCTGTATTTTTAAATATTTTATTTATTTTATTTTACTTTTGTGAAATTGAGTTCATTTGCTATTTTTTATTTGAAAATCTTATCATTCTTCTAATTTATGTTCAATTTTATTGTTAATTAATGACTTAATAATTATAAAAGGTAAAATAACTTTCTAGTCTTTTACGTTTACGGTCTTTATTAATTTGACCCTAAATTTTTAAAAGTAAATTAATATTGGGTAATTATATCATGCACTGGCGGTAAAATATTTTATTTCAACAGTCGCCCTAATTTTAGGGGTTAGAGATTCAGTTTAGAGTTCATAGTTTTGGTTTATATGCTTATAATTTAAGGACTGTGGTTTGAATTTAGAGTTTAGAGTTAGAATTTAGGGATTATTGTAATCACTCATTTTTGTACGGGTTTTTAGTATTTTTAGTATTATTGTAATAATATATATAAATAATAATAATAAAATTAATAAAAAAAAGCAAAAAAGCAAAAAAAAAAATTAATAATAAAAAATGGGGGAGGGGAGTGGAGCACAAGGCTCCACGTCACCCTCCTCCCCTCTATAAATAGGCAGCAAGCGAAGAAGCAAATTGAATGGCAATTGGGATTGAAATGGCAGCAAGCCATGGAGAAATCGGCAAGGGCTGGCCGAATAAGGGAGCTTAGGCTCCCGGCTAGCCCAGGATCGGGGTAGTGTTTTCGGTCCTAGTCGGTTCGATCGGGGTTCTATTTTAGGTCCGATCTAGTTAATATTTTTGAAGAAGTCGTGGTAGATCTCGGTGGAGTCCAGTCGGGGTTCGTCGTTCTAACTCCTAATTAGGTATATTTTCTTTCTTTTTATTTATGTTGTAATTTTTATATTTTAATGAAGTAGAAGTTAATTTAAAATTGTGTTTTTAATTTGTATGTTTATCTATGTTTTATATTAGTATGTTTTAAATTTATGTTTTATATTAATATTTTATTTATGTTAGATATGTTTTATTTATAAGTTAAGTTAATAGTTATGTATGTATGTTTTAGACTAGTATTTTATTTATGTTATATACGTTTTTATTTATAAGTTAGATTAATATTTTTAACTTTAGGTTTTATATTAATATTTTATTTGTGTTAGATTCGTTTTTATTTATGTGTTAAATTAATAGTTATGTATGTATATTTTAGATCAAGATTTTATTTATGTTATATTAGTATTTTATTATGTTGGTATTTATTCATATTTTTATCGCAATGTATTTATTCATATTTGCCATGTTTTTAAGTTTGCATAACGAACATATATTTTGTCAATGCGGTGCCCTTTTATTCGAGCGTAAAACGGGCCAATGATCGTGCGTAGTGATAGTGGTTGGGCGTTTACTCTCGAATAACGGGTCTTTAAAATTTACTCGCACTTATAACCGAATTTTAATCTAATCGTCACTTTAATCCGGAAAGTTTAATATTAATAAAGCGGTAATTATTAAAGTACCAATTTTGGGCGGTGTGGGGGTGCTAATCCTTCCCCATCCGTAACCGACTCCCGAACCCATCAATTTTAAATCTCTGGTTTTTTTTACGGTGTCCGGCCTACCTAAGTGGCCGGTGGCGACTCCAATTTTAAATAAAATGCGGATTTTTTCTAAAATACCACGCGGAAGAAAATATTTTCCAAAAAATATTTTCCAAACAAAAATAAAACACATCATTTTTAGCGAGAAAAAAACATCGCTACAGATGGCGACTCCGCTGGGGACTTTTTGTTTTTCAAAAACAAATGAGAGTCGAGCTTTTTTCAAATAATTACCGCTTTATTAATATCGGAAATTCCGGATTAAAGTGACTATTAAACTAACATTCGGTTATAATTGCGCGTTTATTTTAATGCATTTAAAATATGACATATAAACCCATTTTTTTTAAGTGGGGAAAACGCTAATGCTTTCGTGGAGATATCGTTCTCCGTATGGGCCTAGCAAGTACCTTCGGGCTCGAGTACCTTATACTTTCGTGAGGATATCGCTCCTTCAGATGGGTATATAGCGAATGGGTCCCCCGAATTGAACCCGGTTGAAAGGAGCCTATAATTGGTGATGACCGGGGCCTTGCTACTCTTAGTAGAGGACAGCGAGGACAATTGGTACCTCTTAGCACCAAAACTGCATATAGTGAGCCGTAGGAGCCAACCCTTTAGAGCCATGTGAAACTCTGTCCGATTAGTGGTCACCCTATTTAGGCTCTGGTGCCTTGTTTCTTGTTTATGTACAGTTTTTATTACTCTATTTTTGTTATATTTATCATTTGTTTTATTTAATCATTTTATTTGGTACTAACTCGTTTTATTTTATTCTCATCGCACTGAGCTCACTTGTATCATGGCACAACATCATCACAATCTTAATTTTGCATTGCATCGATTTAGGACACATTTTGCATGCATTCATTTTCAGAATAATAAAACTAATCCTCGGGTTGCCCCATTAAATACAACGAAGATGGTCGATCTAGCACCTTACAAAGCCTCTTACAAAAGTTTGGTCTTGGGGCATGTCCAAAAGCACCCCCACATCTTTTACAAATAGTGTGCCTCTAACAAGGTCCCAGTCCGGGGGCATTCTTTGCCAAGGTCCAACCTTCATTGACGAGTCAAACTCTTGCATCATTGACCACAGTCTGTAAAATTGCACCCAATCAAAAAATAATAAGCTACCATGAATCAACACAATTTATAAACCCAACCTAGGGGCAACAGAATCCACACTCAAAGTGTCAAATTCAAGAACAGTTTCAGACGATGGCATAGGGATGAATAAAATGTTGGGGCATGCACCCAGATGACTGATCGAACCCAAGTTAAGGTTGGGGCACCGTCACATACAAAAAACCAAGATCCTGACGGGACCAGTGAGGAGTCGGGCATCCCTTTGAGGGCAAAAAAAAATCATATCACATTCATGCATTTAGATTGCATTCATCTTGCATTAAACCATTGTTGCAAACGTCATATATTTAGATTAAGTGCATACACCGAAGTCACCATGCATTTAGGCATAAAATTCATGTATTTTTGCTTACAAAAAGGTTCAAAAAGAGACCAGACATCCTCAGCCGTGGGGGCAACAACGGGACAGCCAACCTTAGTCATAGAGGAGGCCAAACACAAAGAGGATGTTGAAACATCAATAAAAGGTAACAGTGAAAATTTTGGGAATATTTACTGATTAATGTTTTTTCATCGTAGGTCATACCTCTCCGCCAGTAGAGCAACAGAAGTAGACTTTTCCAGATCTTGCCTTCGTCATAGGCCAACAATTTTCAGATTCTGTTTTACCGCTGATGGTGCAACAATATAGACATCCTAAAGATTTCGTTTCTCCATTGATGATGCAACAGATTCGAACCTTTTCCCAAACAGATCAAATTTGTATTCAAGTCTTGTTTCTCTGCTGACGGTGCAGCCAGACCTAATTTGTTCTCAAGTTTTACTTCCTTGTACAATTCAAGAAAAAAAGAAAAATTATCAAAAAAAGAAGAATTAAAAAAATTGAAAAGTCGAAAAAAAAAAAAAAAAATAAAAAAAAAAGTAAAAGTGAAGAAAAAATGAATGAATCAAAATGAATTTATCAACTTTCATCGCCCGAACCAGTCATCCGCTGATGGAGTGGCCAGCTACAAGCTATCGTCGTCCTCGATCCTCGCTTCTCCGCCGATGGTGTAGCCGGTTTTAGTTGCTAGGTCCAAGCTCTCGCCGCCTCGATCCTCGCTCTCCGCTGATGGTGTAGTCGGTTCCAGTCGTAATTGTCCAATCTAGTCCTCCACCGATGGAGTGACCGGGTCCAAGCTCCGTCGCCCTCTCGATCCTGCTCTCCGCTGATGATGTAGCGGTTCCAGTGTCGTCATTGTCCAATCCAGTCCTCCGCTGATGGAGTGATCGGGTCCAAGCTCCGTCGTCCTCGATCCTGCTCTCCGTTGATGGTGTAGCGGTTCCAGTCGTAATTGCCCAATCCAGCCTCCCGCGATGGAGTGACCGGGTCCAAGCTCCCGCCGCCCTCTCGATCCGCTCTCCGCCGATGGTGTAGCCGGTTCCAGTAATCATTATCCGATCCAGTCCTCCGCTGATGGAGTGACCGGGTCCAGCTCCCGCCGCCCTCGATCCTCGCTCTCTGCTGATGGTGTAGCCGGTTCCCAGTCGTAATTGTCCAATCCATCCTCCGCCGATGGAGTGACCGGGTCCAAGCTCGCCGTCCTCTCGATCCTCTCTTCGCTGATGGTGTAGCCGATTATTGGTCGTCATTATCCGATCCAGTCATCCGCCGATAGAGTGGCTAGGTCCCGATTGTTGTTGTCCTACTTATCCGCCGATGGTGTAGTAGGGTTCCAATTAATATTTCGCTTCTCCGTTGATAGAACTTTTTATGATTTTCAAGTTTTCTTTATTAATGTTGTAGCTAGAAAACAAATCAAAAAAGAGAAAATGGAAATGAAAAAATCAAAAAAAAAGAAAAGAAAAAAATGAAAAATGAAAAAAATGAGCTTTCAACCAAATTCTGATCATGCCTCTTCGTCAGAGTCGTAGCTTGATCACAAAAAAAAAACTATCCGATCCTGCCTCTTCGTCGGTGTTGTAGCTGAACCAAATTCACTAATTTCCGGTCTTGCCTCTTCGTCGGTGTTGTAGCTAGACCAAATTCACTAACTCTTGATCCTGCCTCTTCGTCGGTGTTGTAGCTGGATCAACATTACTAACTTTAGACCATGCCTCTCCGTCGGTGTTGTAGCTTGGTCAAAATTCACCAACTTTCAAGTTTTAAAGAAAAATAGAAAAAAGAAAAAAAAAAGAAAAGAAAAAATATGAAAAAAAAAAAAAAAAAGAAAAAAATATGAAAAAATATGAAAAACAGAGAAAAGGGAAACAAAAAAAAGAGAGAGAAAAAAAGAGAAAATTGTCAGTTTTCTGATCTTGCCTCTTTGTCAGAGTTGTAGCTGGATCAGACATCAGAACTTTCACCTATCGGTCTTGCTTCCTCGCCGCTGTTGCACCGGATCGAATTTTGTAGACCACTGCCTCTTCGTCGGTGTTGCGATTGGGTCGAACTCTTTTAGGTATTAGCTTATTACCAATAATGTAGCAAGAAGAACTCGGTTTGGCTTCCCCAACAAACAACCCCCATTTTGAAGGTTTTGCTTCCCGAGAGTGACAAGGTGGATCAACCAAAACAAGAAAGAAGACATGCGCTGAAGAGAATGAAGATCTACCAAGAAAGAAGACACGCCACAAAAAAAGGAGAGAAGTTTAGTTAGATAAAACAAAAATGAGTGCTTTTGATCTTTGCTTTGTTTTCGTTTCTCAAGAACAAGCAAAGAGGGGCAAATCAGAATCACTCATTTTTGTACGGGTTTTTAGTATTTTTAGTATTATTGTAATAATATATATAAATAATAATAATAAAAAATTAATAAAAAAAAAAAAAAAAAAGCAAAAAAAAATTAATAATAAAAAATGGGGAGGGAGTGGAGCACAAGGCTCCACGTCACCCTCCTCCCCTCTATAAATAGGCAGCAAGCGAAGAAGCAAATTGAATGGCAATTGGGATTGAAATGGCAGCAAGCCATGGAGAAATCGGCAAGGGCTGGAGAATAATAAGGAGCTTAGGCTCCCGCCAGCCCAGATCGGGCAGTGTTTTTCGGTCCTAGTCGGTTCGATCGGGGTCCTATTTTAGGTCCGATCTAGTTAATATTTTTGAAGAAGTCGTGGTAGATCTCGGTGGAGTCCAATGGGTTCGTCTGTTCAACTCCTAATTAGGTATATTTTCTTTCTTTTTATTTATGTTGTAATTTTTATATTTTAATGAAGTAGAAGTTAATTTAAAATTGTGTTTTTAATTTGTATGTTTATCTATGTTTTATATTAGTATGTTTTAAATTTATGTTTTATATTAATATTTTATTTATGTTAGATATGTTTTATTTATAAGTTAAGTTAATAGTTATGTATGTATGTTTTAGACTAGTATTTTATTTATGTTAGATACATTTTTATTTATAAGTTAGATTAATATTTTTAACTTTAGGTTTTATATTAATATTTTATTTGTGTTAGATTCGTTTTTATTTATGTGTTAAATTAATAGTTATGTATGTATATTTTAGATCAAGTATTTTATTTATGTTATATTAGTATTTTATTATGTTGGTATTTATTCATATTTTTATCGCAATGTATTTATTCATATTTGCCATGTTTTTAAGTTTGCATAACGAACATATATTTTGTCAATGCGGTGCCCTTTTATTCGAGCGTAAACGGGGCCAGTATCAGGCGTAGTGATAGTGGTTGGGCGTTTACTCTCGAATAACGGGGTCTTTAAAATTTACTCGCACTTATAACCGAATTTTAATCTAATCGTCACTTTAATCCGGAAAGTTTAATATTAATAAAGCGGTAATTATTAAAGTACCAATTTTGGGCGGTGTGGGGGTGCTAATCCTTCCCCATCCGTAACCGACTCCCGAACCCATCAATTTTAAATCTCTGGTTTTTTTTACGGTGTCCGGCCTACCTAAGTGGCCGGTGGCGACTCCAATTTTAAATAAAATGCGGATTTTTTCTAAAATACCACGCGGAAGAAAATATTTTCCAAAAAATATTTTCCAAACAAAAATAAAACACATCATTTTTAGCGAGAAAAAACATCGCTACAGATGGCGACTCCGCTGGGGACTTTTTGTTTTTCAAAAACAAATGAGAGTCGAGCTTTTTTCAAATAATTACCGCTTTATTAATATCGGAAATTCCGGATTAAAGTGACTATTAAACTAACATTCGGTTATAATTGCGCGTTTATTTTAATGCATTTAAAATATGACATATAAACCCATTTTTTTTAAGTGGGGGGAAAACGCTAATGCTTTCGTGGAGATATCGTTCTCCCGTATGGGCCTAGCAAGTACCTTCGGGGCTCGAGTACCTTATACTTTCGTGAGGATATCGTTCCTTCGTATGGGTATAAGCGAATGGGTCCCCAAATTGAACCCGTTGAAAGGAGCCTATAATTGGTGATGACCGGGGCCTTGCTACTCTTAGTAGAGGACAGCGAGGACAATTCGAGTACCTCTTAGCACCAAAACTGCATATAGTGAGCCGTAGGAGCCAACCCTTTAGAGCCATGTGAAACTCTGTCCGATTAGTGGTCACCCTATTTAGGCTCTGGTGCCTTGTTTCTTGTTTATGTACAGTTTTTATTACTCTATTTTTGTTATATTTATCATTTGTTTTATTTAATCATTTTATTTGGTACTAACTCGTTTTATTTTATTCTCATCGCACTGAGCTCACTTGCATCATGGCACAACATCATCACAATCTTAATTTTGCATTGCATCGATTTAGGACACATTTTGCATGCATTCATTTTCAGAATAATAAAACTAATCCTCGGGTTGCCCCATTAAATACAACGAAGATGGTCGATCTAGCACCTTACAAAGCCTCTTACAAAAGTTTGGTCTTGGGGCATGTCCAAAAGCACCCCCACATCTTTTACAAATAGTGTGCCTCTAACAAGGTCCCAAATCAGGGCATTCTTTGCCAAGGTCCAACCTTCATTGACGAGTCAAACTCTTGCATCATTGACCACACCGCAAAATTGCACCCAATCAAAAAATAATAAGCTACCATGAATCAACACAATTTATAAACCCAACCTAGGGGGCAACAGAATCCACACTCAAAGTGTCAAATTCAAGAACAGTTTCAGACGATGGCATAGGGATGAATAAAATGTTGGGGCATGCACCCAGATGACTGATCGAACCCAAGTTAAGGTTGGGGCACCGTCACATACAAAAAACCAAGATCCTGACGGGACCAGTGAGGAGTCGGGCATCCCTTTGAGGGCAAAAAAAAAATCATATCACATTCATGCATTTAGATTGCATTCATCTTGCATTAAACCATTGTTGCAAACGTCATATATTTAGATTAAGTGCATACACCGAAGTCACCATGCATTTAGGCATAAAATTCATGCATTTTTGCTTACAAAAAGGTTCAAAAAGAGACCAGACATCCTCAGCCGTGGGGGCAACAACGCGACAGCCAACCTTAGTCATAGAGGAGGCCAAACACAAAGAGGATGTTGAAACATCAATAAAAGGTAACAGTGAAAATTTTGGGAATATTTACTGATTAATGTTTTTTCATCGTAGGTCATACCTCTCCGCCAGTAGAGCAACAGAAGTAGACTTTTCCAGATCTTGCCTTCGTCATAGGCCAACAATTTTCAGATTCTGTTTTACCGCTGATGGTGCAACAATATAGACATCCTAAAGATTTCGTTTCTCCATTGATGATGCAACAGATTCGAACCTTTTCCCAAACAGATCAAATTTGTATTCAAGTCTTGTTTCTCTGCTGACGGTGCAGCCAGACCTAATTTGTTCTCAAGTTTTACTTCCTTGTACAATTCAAGAAAAAAAGAAAAATTATCAAAAAAAGAAGAATTAAAAAAATTGAAAAGTCGAAAAAATAAAAAAAAAGTAAAAAAAAAAGTAAAAGTGAAGAAAAAATGAATGAATCAAAATGAATTTATCAACTTTCATCGCCCGAACCAGTCATCCGCTGATGGAGTGGCCAGCTACAAGCTATCGTCGTCCTCTGATCCTGCTCTCCGCTGATGGTGTAGCCGGTTTTAGTTGCTAGGTCCAAGCTCTCGTCGCCCTCAGATCCTGCTCTCCGCTGATGGTGTAGTCGGTTCCAGGTCGTAATTGTCCAATCTAGTCCTCCACTGATGGAGTGATCGGGTCCAAGCTCCCGTCGTCCTCTGATCCTGCTCTCCGCTGATGATGTAGCCGGTTCCAGGTCGTCATTGTCCAATCCAGTCCTCCGCTGATGGAGTGACTGGGTCCAAGCTCCCGTCGTCCTCTGATCCTGCTCTCCGTTGATGGTGTAGCCGGTTCCAGGTCGTAATTGCCCAATCCAGTCCTCCGCTGATGGAGTGACCGGGTCCAAGCTCCCGTCGTCCTCTGATCCTGCTCTCCGCTGATGGTGTAGCCGGTTCCAGGTCATCATTATCCGATCCAGTCCTCCGCTGATGGAGTGACCGGGTCCAGGCTCCCGTCGTCCTCTGATCCTGCTCTCTGTTGATGGTGTAGCCGGTTCCAGGTCGTAATTGTCCAATCCAGTCCTCCGCTGATGGAGTGACCGGGTCCAAGCTCTCGTCGTCCTCTGATCCTGCTCTTCGCTGATGGTGTAGCCGATTATTGGTCGTCATTATCCGATCCAGTCATCCGCCGATAGAGTGGCTAGGTCCCAGTTGTTGTTGTCCTACTTATCCGCTGATGGTGTAGTAGGGTTCCAATTAATATTTCTGTTTCTCCGTTGATAGAACTTTACTGATTTTCAAGTTTTCTTTATTAATGTTGTAGCTAGAAAACAAATCAAAAAAGAGAAAATGGAAATGAAAAAATCAAAAAAAAAAAAAAAAAAAAAAATGAAAAATGAAAAAAATGAGCTTTCAACCAAATTCTGATCATGCCTCTTCGTCAGAGTCGTAGCTTGATCACAAAAAAAAAAAAACTATCCGATCCTGCCTCTTCGTCGGTGTTGTAGCTGAACCAAATTCACTAATTTCCGGTCTTGCCTCTTCGTCGGTGTTGTAGCTAGACCAAATTCACTAACTCTTGATCCTGCCTCTTCGTCGGTGTTGTAGCTGGATCAACATTACTAACTTTAGACCATGCCTCTCCGTCGGTGTTGTAGCTTGGTCAAAATTCACCAACTTTCAAGTTTTAAAGAAAAATAGAAAAAAGAAAAAAAAAAGAAAAGAAAAAATATGAAAAAAAAAAAAAAAAAGAAAAAAATATGAAAAAATATGAAAAAATAAAAGAAAAAAAAACAAAAAAAGAGAGAAAAAAAAAGAAAATTGTCGGTTTTCTGATCTTGCCTCTTTGTCGAGTTGTAGCTGGATCGACATCGAACTTTCACCTATCGGTCTTGCTTCCTCGCCGTGTTGCAAATTGGATCGAATTTTGTAGACCCTGTCTCTTCTTCGTGTTGCGGTTGGGTCGAACTCTCTTTAGGTATTAGCTTATTACCAATAATGTAGCAAGAAGAACTCGGTTTGGCTTCCCCAACAAACAACCCCCATTTTGAAGGTTTTGCTTCCCGAGAGTGACAAGGTGGATCAACCAAAACAAGAAAGAAGACATCTGCAAGAGAAATGAAGATCTACCAAAAAAGAAGACACGCGTCAAAAGGAGAGAAGTTTAGCTAGATAAAACAAAAAAATGAGTGCTTTTGATCTTTGCTTTGTTTTCGTTTCTCAAGAACAAGCAAAGAGGGGCAACTGTAATCACTCATTTTTGTACGGGTTTTTAGTATTTTTAGTATTATTGTAATAATATATATAAATAATAATAATAAAATTAATAAAAATAAAAAAAAGCAAAAAAGCAAAAAAAAAAATTAATAATAAAAAATGGGGGAGGGGAGTGGAGCACAAGGCTCCACGTCACCCTCCTCCCCTCTATAAATAGGCAAAGAAGCGAAAAGAAGCAAATTGAATGGCAATTGGGATTGAAATGGCGCAAGCCATGGAGAAATCGGCAAAATTGGCCGAATAAGGGAGCTTAGGCTCCGGCAGCCCAGATCGGGCGATGTCTCCTGGTTCGATCGAGGTCCTATTTTAGGTCCAATCTAGTTAATATTTTTGAAGAAGTCGTGGTAGATCTCGGTGGAGTCCAGTCGGGGTTCGTCGTTCGAACTCCTAATTAGGTATATTTTCTTTCTTTTTATTTATGTTGTAATTTTTATATTTTAATGAAGTAGAAGTTAATTTAAAATTGTGTTTTTAATTTGTATGTTTATCTATGTTTTATATTAGTATGTTTTAAATTTATGTTTTATATTAATATTTTATTTATGTTAGATATGTTTTATTTATAAGTTAAGTTAATAGTTATGTATGTATGTTTTAGACTAGTATTTTATTTATGTTAGATACATTTTTATTTATAAGTTAGATTAATATTTTTAACTTTAGGTTTTATATTAATATTTTATTTGTGTTAGATTCGTTTTTATTTATGTGTTAAATTAATAGTTATGTATGTATATTTTAGATCAGTATTTTATTTATGTTATATTAGTATTTTATTATGTTGGTATTTATTCATATTTTTATCGCAATGTATTTATTCATATTTGCCATGTTTTTAAGTTTGCATAACGAACATATATTTTGTCAATGCGGTGCCCTTTTATTCGAGCGTAAACGGGGCCAGTATCAGGCGTAGTGATAGTGGTTGGGCGTTTACTCTCGAATAACGGGGTCTTTAAAATTTACTCGCACTTATAACCGAATTTTAATCTAATCGTCACTTTAATCCGGAAAGTTTAATATTAATAAAGCGGTAATTATTAAAGTACCAATTTTGGGCGGTGTGGGGGTGCTAATCCTTCCCCATCCGTAACCGACTCCCGAACCCATCAATTTTAAATCTCTGGTTTTTTTTACGGTGTCCGGCCTACCTAAGTGGCCGGTGGCGACTCCAATTTTAAATAAAATGCGGATTTTTTCTAAAATACCACGCAGAAGAAAATATTTTCCAAAAAATATTTTCCAAACAAAAATAAAACACATCTTTTTAGCGAGAAGAAAAAACATCGCTACAATTATAGGTAAAAACCTAAATCCCTAACATATTACCCTAAAACCTAAACCCTAACATCTAAACTCTAAATTCTAACCCTAAACTCTAAATTCAAATCACATACCCTAAATTCTAAACCCCTAGACTATAAACCCTAAAGTGAATCTCTAACCCCTAAAATTAAGGCGCTTGTATAAACAAAAATATTTTCAATGCTGGTGAATATTTTCCCATAAATATTATCATTAATCGAACAATACTAATTTTCAGTTATCTACTTTTATACTTCTTAAGGGTCAATTTGAGAAAAAAAATATAAACGTACAGAACTGAAGAAGTTGTTTTCCCCCTTTTATGGCTGTTGCACATAATTAAAAAAAAAAGACCAAAGTTTTTAAATAAAAAAATAATATAAAGATTCAATTTCGTAAAAAAAAAATAATATATAAACTCAATTTTAAGCTTTAAAATTGCATAGGAACATTTGACGTATTTTGTTGGGAAGAACGCATAATATCACGATAAGTTCTCATGAAGAAAATAATCAAAAGGATGGGAAGTTACACAAATTTAATATAGTTTATGGTAGTTTAACATTGCTTTTAAAAAGTACTGTCAGAAAATAATTTTAAAAAGTTAATTGTAAAATTTTAATGTTTGATATTGCTGTCAAAAAGTACTTTTGAAAAGATAAAATGTCTATTTAAAACATAATAGTATAAAGTAAAAATAAATGAACGTAAGTGTACAACTTATTCAAAAAATGAATAGTGATGTTTTTATTGAAAAGACATGATGTTCTAGAATAAAATTTTCGAGTTATTTGACTTTTCATTTTACAACTCAAACTTAATTTGATTTTTTTTCGAGTTGAGTCAAGAGTAGTTTTTTAACCTCGAGTCGAGTCAAAAAATTTGATTTTTCGAATCGAGTGCTCACCCTAAATTATAAATTATAAATAATAAATATACAAACACTTGATTAAAAAATTAAAAAAATATTTAAGGCATTAAAAGTGGAAAGATAACAAAAAATATATAAAGTTGGTATAAGGAAATTAAGGGTAAAACAGAAATTACACTCCAAACGTGATTTTTGAATCCCAAAAGCTGGAAATATACTGCTTCTGCGTGTGGGGTGAAGTGATTTCACACATCACTTATATAAACCAAAAGTTGGCTGTTCTTTTGAACTTTTAGTGCAAAATCACTTTTGAACGGTAAAAACACTTAAAAAAAAAGTGCAGCCGAACGGGGTCTAAGTCCCTCTAGTCTAACTCCATGAACAAAAAATAATAATATTACTCAACCAAAAAGAAAACCATACATTTTGTAATTATTCTCATAAAAATAATTATTTATTAAATAAACTTAATAATCAAATAATTTTCGACTAATATTTTAATTAAAATTTAATTTAATATCTAATCTATTTAAATTGGTTTAAAATTTTCAGGGTTTAGAGATTTAGAATGTTATCGATTGTTGAGATTAAAAACGCATCATGCTTCCATGCATATATGTTTATGAGTGCTAGGCATGTAAATGAACCGAACGAACAGAACGAGAGTAATGTATATGTTCGTTCGTTTAACTTTAACCAAACAAACGAACGAACACAAACAACTAAACAAACAAAATTTCTTGTTCATGTTCGTTCGTTAAGGAGTGTAGTTTGTTCGTGTTCATTCATGTTCGTTTGTTAAAATGATAAATGAACACAAACGAACATATGTGAATAAATATGTGAAATGAAAGAGATATGAGCTGTTGGGTGAGAAATACAAATGTGAATAAATTTAAATGAACATACATGAACGGATTACCGAACGTTCACAAACATAAATGAAAGAACGGCCTCTTTGTTCATGTTTGTTCATTTAATTAAATGAACATAAAATCTTATTCATGTTCGTTCGTTTAATAATTAAACAAACATAAAAAAACTTTCTTCCGACCGATTCACTGAACGTTCGGTTCATTTACGGCTCTAAGAGAGACTATGGCCATGGACATGTATGGGGACATAAGTCATAACCAACAAACAATGGAGCATAGCATGCAGTGTGAAAAAGGTGGATTTCTCCGAGGGGAAGGGAACCTCATCATTGAAATTAAGCAGACCCAAGGGACATGCATGAGTGTGGAATACAACTATCCCATCCCCTTATTCATTATAGATATGGACAAAAATTCGTTGGCATTTTCGGTGTCTTTTTATGTCTTAATATTAAAAAAATTAAATTTTAAGTCATAACTTTAAATTATAAATTCTAAACTATAAACCCTAAAAACACACTATACCCCTAATTTTCTAACTTCTAACCTTAAACCTTAACCGTAAACTCTAAACATAATTTTTTAACGTGAGAGAATACGTAATGACACTAAAAAGACAAATGATATATATATATATATATATATATATATATATATATATTAGGATCCACTTACACTGTGTAAAACTCAATTACTTTTACACAGTTTTGGACCGTTGGACGAGGGTAATAAATGACTAAGATTATTTCCTTATCTTTTTTTCCCAAGTGATAATCTTCACATTTTCTACTGTTAATCTCATCTATCTATTTCACTCATTCAATGGCCATGGATTAATGTAAAACTAAATGAGTTTTACACCATATAACTAGATCTCATCCATATATATATTCATTCAATTATAATTCATTTCCAAAAGTTGGAAACAAAGGGGGAGACATTGAAAGCAAAAGCATCGGTCACTAGTAATCTTCTCTTTTTTCAAAGTCATCTAATCATACATCAAGGCAGTGATATTTGCACTCCTAACTACATTTCTAGGCCTATGGTGAAACATCTCACTTTGTCCATAAAAGGTTAGTTTTGGCTGTGACTTCGATGCTCACTTCTCTCCCTAGTTGCACCCACAACACTGATACTTAGAACTAAATATAATAATTATTGTCGATGCCATTTTTTTTCAGTTCGAAATTGTTGGATCTTAGAAAGTTTGTTACGAAGATGAAGTCTTCATCGGTTGTTTTCGACTAGATACGACCGGATATTCATAACCAAATCTGCATTTAAGTTCAGAGTCGAAATTGAGTTTGGGAGTCGATTACACGTAGGAAAGATTAGATCACTCCTACGACACCAAAAAATTAGTACCTACTAAGAAATACATTGTCTCAAAAAAAATGTAAGTCTTTTTCAAATAATAATAATTATAATAATAATGATAATAATAATAATAATAAATAAATAAATGGTAATGCTTAAATAAATAATGTCAAAAGTAATTAAATGAACAAACTAATTTAACATGTTAGGACTACCTACTAAGAAATACATTGTCTCAAAAAAATGTAAGTCTTTTTCAAATAATAATAATAATAATAATAATAAATAATAATAATGCTTAAATAAATAATGTCAAAAGTAATTAAATGAACAAACTAATTTAACATGTTAGGACTAAAGTACAAGAGATAGAACTTACATGAGTCAAAATGGCAATTAATTTGTAAAACATGACTAAATTGAAAGGAATTAAAAATTAAAATGACCAAAATAAAAATAAATTGTAATGAAAGGAATAAATGATAGTGGCTAAAAGGTGAAGGGGCCAAAATTGTAATTTTACCAAAACACTTCAAAAGACACGAATCTCCTTAGCCGGGTCGGGTCTAGGTTTTCTCCCTACTTTGTTTAGAACCACGTTAGCGACTATCTGGCTGGTGTCACTTACCCTTTTCCATGTTCGATCTTCATGTTCATTTTTTTATTATTCCACGAGCCTTTGTTCTTTTTACTTTTATTTTGGTCACTCAACTTTTAAATTTTTTAATTTAATAACTGAACTTTATAAATTGAACGTTTTTTTATCACTTTAGAATATTTTATTATTATTTTAATATGACATGACATTTTTTTATTATTATTCAATATTAAAATGATTTAAAATAAAAAAATAAAAAGTAAAACCAAATTATTCGCCGGCCACCATTCACCGTCGTTGAACGCCACCGCCGACAATCGTAGAGGGTGGCCGTTCGGTCTCATATTTTACCGGTTAATCCGTCTTACTTCCCTGAGTCCGAATTCGACCACCATTTTGCCGAAAAATGGCCCAAAGTTCACGAAAAGTAGATCGAAAGTGAGGAAATCGAAATATTTATGTCGAGATTCACGAGTTTCAAGACATTTTTGCTAAACAACCACCGGATTCGGACTCAGTATGTTAAAACGAGTCGCCCGGTGTAATTTGGGGTCAAACGGTCACCGGTTTTGAAGGCCGCCGATGATGACAAGGGGCAGCGGTTATTTTTAAATATTTTTAAAATTTAATAATAAAATATTATTTAGGAATCGTGCCTCTATGAGGCGAGCACACGATCTAAATTAATTAAATTAATCCGCTTAATCTAATCTAAAGCCAAAAAACTATTAGCTAGGCCCAAAACCTAAACTCCAAAACGTAAAGCTAAGCATACTCTAAAACTATGTCAAAACTAAACTATTTCAAACAAGGCCTAAACTAAAAGCCCAAGCCCACATACTATAAATATATTAAAAATATATTATAAAGATTTGAAAACCAAATTAAGTATATTAAAAGAAAATATATATATATTACACAAACATTATGAAAAAAACCTTTCAACACATATATATATTAAAGGGCTATATACATATATTATATATAAAAAACCTTATAATATATATACTATAATCTTTATAAAACTATATATTATATAATTTAAAAAAAAGTTATATTTCTAAAGAAAACTATACATTTAATATGAGTTAGAAAAACCATATGTTATATATCTATATAGAGACCAGATATTATATATTTACAAAGAACTATATATCATATACTTTAAATAATCGTGTGTGTGTATATATATATTATACAAACTATATATTATAATGAACACCAAAACAAACATAAAACCATATATTATAAAATGTACACATGAAAGCCACATTAAACAAAAACATATCCATAATCAAAATAATACAAGATCAAAACTAACAACATGAATTAAAAACTGGAAATTAAAATGCATGAAAAGGAGGCGTAATATACTGGAAAAGGGACCAAAACATAAAGAATAAAACTAGGGGCGAAGTAAAAAGCAAATTTAACCAAATCAGGGGCGAGATTGCAAAAATTTGGAAAACGTCAAGGTCCCGGGGAGAAAATACGAAAGGCAAAATGGCTTTCAGGGAAATTTTAAAAACATAGAGGGACTAAAGTAGCTATTTCAAAAGGCGGAATGGCTTATATAACATAATTAAACTGGGCGGAAGGACCGATAGGGTGATTTACCCATGCGGAAACCCTCCGAGCGTAATTAAAATGTGGCGGAGGGACTCATAATGTAGTTTTACCAAAATTAAACCGTGATCGAGTATATATTATAAATGTTTTATTTTTTTCCTCTTTTGGCATAAAATCGAACTCTCTCTCTCAACCCCATGTTCTTTAATTCTCAGAACGGGGATGAACACCGTCGTGGTGTTCATCCCCAAACCCAAGAACCACCATGTTTTCCAGAAACAGATGACTGGCCGCCGCGGGCAACCGCTCCAGCCGCCGCTTGCCGACGCCAGAAACCTAAAAAAAACCCATTTTGAACCCTCTTTTTATTTTAAAACCAAATCCGAGCTTAGATTTAAAAACCTTTTAAAAATGCCTTTGTTTCAAAAACCAAAACCCCAAAATCCCTTGTTTTTCTAAAAACCGAGACTCCCTTCCGCATATCTCTCCGCCGATTCACCATACACGGTCCTAGAAGGTCCGACAGGCTTGTCATCGGTACCGAAATGAGACAGACGAATGGGGAATCCAACCGACACAAAGGTAAACCCTAACTCTGACCCCTTTTGTATGTATGAGTTTTTATGATGATGAAAATGCGAAAAAAGAAAGAGGATGTTTACCTCCAAACTCTTGAGGTTTTTTATACTTTTTCTCTATTATTAGCTTTTTCCGAACTGTTTACAATTGATCTCGGGTTAGGGCTTTATACCCTGATATTACATGTAAATGAAAATAGGAAAAATAGAAACTTGATATTCCTATTGGCTGCCTCTATTTTTTCTCTGATGTTTTTTATTTGCTTCCTAGTTTTTTTATTTTGTTTCTCTGATCTGTTGATATTGTTTCTTGCCCGTGAGCCGTGACGTTCGGCTGTGGAGGAGGGAAGTCAGATGGCGGACAGCGTTTTCCTTCTTGTCTCTTAGAGCGTCGTGGCAGCTTGAGAAGTGGAGGGGACTAGAGTGAGAACGTGCTTGGGGAACAAGGCACGGCGGTGGCCGTTGGACCTGTCAGCGTGGAAATGAGATCAGAAGTTCGAACGTCGCGCGTGGGGCCAAATGAGAGATGAAGCGATCGACGCGCACAAGTGAGAGGTTGAGGGGTCGTTCGTGAGTTTCACGCACGCGTGGGATATCTGAGGGGTCGCGATTGTGGCGCGTAGAGTTTTTGGAACGTTCTCCACGTGGATTTCGACCGTTGATCATAATTCCAGATCCGATGGCCCAAGATTAGCTGCACATGAATAATTAGGGCTTCTGTTAGGTTTTGTGTATTTAGGGCTTATTTATTTTGGGCCAGACGGGCCATTATTGTGCATAAACATATGGACTGATAATATATATAATATATTGAGCTTTAATTATTATAGTTTATAATAATTTTTTGATTTTTTTTGTAAATGGACTGATAAATAAAAAGAACTTGGGCTCTTACTTAATTATGTTGGGCTTATTTATTTAGTCTTTTAGTTTTTTTTTTTTTGGTTTAGTTTAATAATAATAACATAACAAAGATAATATAGTAATATGATAATAATATCTATACGAACAGAATGGTAATAATAGTACGAATGATAACATAACAATAGTAGCTAATGTCAAATATAATAACAATACCAATAGCAAAGATAAGATCACAATAGGATACTAACTAGTAATAATAATAATGTTTTTTTTTCTTTTTTTCATTTTTTTCAAATGGATAGTAATAAAATGGATGATAACATAATAGTAATATATATATATACTATATAATAAAAGCAAATAGTAATACTAATCTTTTGTTGTTTTCTTTGTTTTAATAGTAAAGCTCTTATTTGCAAAAAGCGTAAAAATAGATTACCACCCCAAATAAAATTAGTGATTATATCAATTAATTTACCTTATTATAAATTATAATAAATATTTGTATTCATCACATATATGTTGTGTATGAGTTATGACAAAAAAGTCGTTCGTCAATATATCATAATGTTTATATGTAAAGACTGAAGTCTTTATTAGTGTTGACAACTTATCTTTCATAGCCAACTACAAGTGTTTATTGTTTCTTTTCCTCGAACTATATGGTCTCATTCATGAATAAAAAAATTGATTATTCTTTCTAAAGTTATATTTGTATTTAAAATTTCCCATGTTAAAATACCCTAATTATGATTAAACAAAATATGGTTACATAAATAGTAAGGGGATAGAAAGTCATGTCATGTCAATTATTACATGAAATATAAGGGAAAAAAAGTTGAAGTAGTTAAAGTAGAATGTTGACAAATTAATCACGATCACTCGTCACATAACTTAAACATGGAATTAGGCTTCCGTTACCTTTTACTATTAGATTCCATTAGTTGGACAAGATGATGTCCCTCACTACTCATTTCGTTTCATAAAAAATTAAAAATAAATAAATATATTTTTTTTGTTGCTCTCTCAGTCTTTTGGAACTTTACCCTGACTAATTCAGACTATTTTTTGAATATAAAAGGCTTGAAATCGAAATTTGTTTAAGTAATACTAAGATGCTTATCATTTAGATCAACTCGTTGATTAAAAAAAACTAAACTTTAATGTATATATATGAATGGAAAATAAACGTTGAAACAATTCTCTAAAGTTGAACGAAATAATAAGGGCATAAAGTAAAAAATAGCCTCCAACGTTTTACCTTTTTGTCACTTTAGTTTTCATTCTTTTTTTGGTACAAACAACTACTTACCGTTTTTTTTCGTACAATTTTTATCCTCGTTGGATGAAAACCGTTAATCAACTAACGGTCAATGCAGTTCGATGACGTGGTACCAATATTTTTTAAAAATATTTTTTTATTATATAATTTTTAACCAATTAAATGATGACATGTGTAATTGGTGGGAATCAAACTTGGGCTTAGTGGCCGGAAGGCACAATGCCTAGCCACCAAGCTAACATATGCTAATTTGTCGAAATGTTCCCAAATACTATATTTATCCAATTACATACCTTCTCCCCCATTGCTCGCCCCTTTATCTTCCCCATTGCTTGCCATTGTAGACGAAAAAATAGTAGAACTCAACGTCGGTGCCTCTTATCTTTGGCAGTGAATAGCGACGACGTTGAACATTTTGGGTTCAATAGCTTACATTACCTTTGCAAAGTGCTATATAAAATTAAAATGAGAAGCAAAATGCAGTTCCATGTTATCCCCATGACACGTCAACATGCCATATCAGCCTTAGACAGTCAATATTTTTTATTAACGATTTTTATCTAACGAGAATAAAAATTGCACAAAAAACGTTAGGTGGTTGTTTGCACAAAAAAATAAAAGCTAAATTGATCAAAAAATTAAATGTTGGAGATTATTTTTAATTTTATGCCAATAATAATTGGAAATTACTTTTATCTTTTTCCCCGCAATTACATGCTAATTAATTACTAAAGAACCCAAAAGAAAATTGAGTAATTAAAGTATGCGAAGTAAGTTTTGACTAAAATCAATCATGTTTTTGTTCACACCCATCAAATGAATAGGATCAAACTAAAAGTTAATGTATAAATATTTTTCGGATTCTCAATGTATTTATTCACTAAAGCGAGTTTAATAATTAATTATTTGTGTTTTGTTTGTCTATATAAAGGTAAACGTTAGCCACACGTTTTAAAGCTATTACATATTTAAGATAAAAATCAAACTCTCGACCACTGGTTAATGTAAGAGAGATCCTTACCATCTTATCAAAGTCTTGTGGTTAAATGTTTTTATCAAAAAAATCATTAGACTAAAAACTGTACATAGAGCATAAAACAACCTAACAACAATATCTGGTCAAGGTCTGAATAACACAAAATGAATTTCGGACCATCCCGCATCTCATACGAGACCCGGACCCAACCAAAATATCAACGAATGAGTTGCACATGCCATGGGTTCAAGTGAATGGAATTATTGTAACCTTTATTCTCATTATAAATTTGGCAATCAATAATATAATTTGATCATGATTCAATAAAAGTGAATTCCAATCCAAACCATATTCTTCCAAGTACTTGAAAGAAGCCAAATTGAGAAAATGATGGACATAAATAATTGAAAGAGTAAGTTGTCAAGTTGATGATAGAGTGCCCAATTGAGAAAGTTATTTAAACCACATGAAAATATCTCGAGATTTTCCAGTGTAACAAATGATAAAAACCCGCACGAGTCTACTCCCAATCTGACACCATGATATCTATCTTACATTACCATGTAATAATACTTACTCATGTCGCTTTATGTAACCCAACCCCTCTTTTCCTTTTTCACACTCTTGCAACTAGTTGAGAAAAAGGGGTTAATTACTTAATCCCCCCCTTGAGCTTCAAACTTTATCCTTCATTGGCTTCCTAAGAGAATTTTGGTATGTTTTTTTTGTTTCTCAACATATCTACTAGAGCCAGAGTTCAATGACTATTATTTATGTTTGTATTGGCTCTTATACAAGATAGACATTGATCACAAATTTTAAAATAACTCTATGTCAAAAACAAAAATTGAACATTCGACCAATGATTAAAGTAAAAAAAACTTTTACCATCTCATTTAAATTGTTAGGACCTGTTTCAAGCATCATCATTCCTTAAGTATAATATGTGGGGAAACACTCTATGTGGAACTCTTTTTTCTATTAATTTAGATCACAATCAAAGGGTTTTGGGGTGGGGACCTCAAGTTTCAACAATTTAGCCATTAATCAAGTCTCTAATCTATTTAGTTTTTCCCACAAGTGTTTCCATGTAATTTGTGTTGGGGGTGTCCAACAAAAGGCATTGAAAAAGCAAAAGAATATTTTCATATCAAATCAAAGTGATATTCACTAAAAACTTATTGCCTTGTACATGCATTATAAGATGCCACACAAATCAAATCAACCAAATAATAAGATTATTGGTTTATCAAAACAAGAGATACATTCTTTCACTTTCTAAAGTTGACTTGAACAAACAAAAATCACACTTGAAAACCATCAAATTACACCCACATATTACAATATTGCACTCTTCCAAAACTCAGCAATACTATATAGAAAAAGAAATTAAAGCTAAACTTAGTGATTAGCATACCCTACAAGTTTGAAAACCCAACAAAATTTGCCCCCAAAAAGTAAGCAAAATAGCTACCAACTTTTTCTTTCTTCTTCCTCTCCCTAAATCACTCATAAAAAGTTCTTAAAACTGTACTCAAATGAAATCAAACTTGAAAGAAAATCAAATAGAAGAAACACCTAATCTTAAAACTATTGATCAGACTGAGATATCCCTATGTGCAAAGAAGAAGAAGAGCTCTAAATCCGGAGGAGCAAAGAAAGCAATAGGTGTTCTCTGCAATGAGCAATTGGAGAGAACCCTTTGTTTCTTCGGTGCCGGAGGGCATGTATCGGTCTCCGGTATCCGAAACCGCCGAGCTTTCGGGGTGGAGCATGGACTTGTAGTAGTAGTAGCAGCAGCAGAGATATATCATCAACGCCTTCGATATCGAATCCATCAACCTTGGAAAGATTGTCTGAACTTATGGTGGAAGAATTGAAAGGCAAATCCTCCAACACTGATGCATTTTGAACAGCACTGGTCTTTGCAACCTTCCTTTTGTAATGAATTCTTCGTGTCTTGTTCCCTTTTCTTGTTGTTTTGCATCTTCTTCTGCTGGTGGGTGTCATTGGAAGAGAATTATAAAGAGAAAAAAAACCAGAAAAAAGAAAGAAACTTGAAGTACTTTAAATCTGGAGAAGAAACTGTCAATCCCAGGGCTCCTTAAACGGTTAAACCTAGTGAGTACTTTAAATCTAAGCTACTAATTTTGACTGAAAAGTAGTCAGGAGAAAAAGCTAAGTAAATAATCCCTTTAGAAGCTGAAACTTTTGAAAGATGACAAAATATACTAAAAGAAGTAAAGAACACACACCAAAAATGGATCAGTTGAAGGAGATGATGATACTGAGAGAAAAAACAAATGAAGGACTGAAGAAATACATTTTGGAGAATAATTGTTACACTCCAATAAAAAACTTGAAGGGAATTAGGATGAACTAAGGCCAAATTATGGAACATGAAACTCAAGAGAGGGGAGAGAGATTTTCACAAACTTACAAGGTTTGGGTGTTAATATTTGAGTGGGAAAATTTTGGGCAGGGGTGACCGCTGCCCTAAGCATTAGCTAATAGCTAGTGAGGAAGGGGAAAGGGAGAGATGATTTTTTTTAAATATATATTTTGGTCAAATTTTGTCATTAGTCCCCATAATATACATAAGTTATAAATTTAATCTGATCCATTTAATTACGTTCTTTTTGGATTTTGAAATTTGTGTAATGTAAACCCTATGAAACACTCTTCAATATTAAACCCTATGAAAAGATAAAACTTGTGACTTATATTTTAATCTATTATTCATTTGTGTAATGTAAGGTGACCTGACATTACAAATTAGGTTGATTGTACTTGATAACAACTTAGTACATCTAGATTTTGACGTTCGACTGGAATTTTTTTAAGAAAAATTAAATTTAAAATAACTCGAATCTAAAATTAACCGAACTAAATCCAGTATATTCCCATTAGTTGACTTGTAAATAAAGACTCCTGCCTGCAAAGTTACAACTGTTGTTTAGAAACCTAGGAGTGTAATTGAGCACAAATCTCGGCCCTTTGAAAAGCCTGGGGAAAATATGCCTTTCCTTTCACCATGGTTCCCTGGAAAGAATGCAGGACAAGCAGCTCATAAACGCCTGGCACATGGTTTTAGAGTTGAATAATCATGGTCTTAACTTACTATAGCCTTCCCCTTGAGTTTCTCAATATACTTGATGACATTCAATGCATTTCAATTTCATGATTGTAAAAACTGGTTTAATTCATCCATCCAACAGTTCAACCATATTGAACATAACTGAAATTTAGAAACCTAGAAGAGCACAAATTTCGGCCCTTTGAAAAGCCTGGGGAAAAATATTGTTCCCTCGGCAAATGATCAAAACCCCGAAAAAAATCTTATTTGTTCTTCCAACCATGTTCATCATATTGGGACATTTCTTCTTGAAAGGAACATAAATATCAGGCATCTTGTTTGACAAAATATCGAAGCAAAAGGCCAAATCTTCAGAAATTATTTTTACCCAATAAGTACCAAAAGAATTCGAACAAGAGTGCAACATCTCACAAGTTATGACCAACAAAATGTAAATAATGCTACAACTACCATAGAGCAAAACTATCATCTAATGGCCTAATCTGTCCAGAGGAAATTCGACTTGTGGCCAATAAACTACCAGTTTCGTCACTCCACAATGAAAGACTAGACGTATCAGATAAAAGCCTAATAAAAGATTGTAGCTTCTTGTATTTAACCCATTCTTCTTCCGGTTGACTCAAGAAAACTAGTAAAGAAAATTCCAGCTAGAGAGAGAAACATGGTAAGAAATCATAACAGGTATAGAATAGCAAATAAAAGCAGTCAGAAGAATCACCGTCCTCTGGAAATTGCATCATCCATCTCTTCAGGAAATGACGGAAACAACTCAATATAACGGCTCCCAAGTGTCATCCTATCCTTGGCCATTGCGGCTTTAGAATCTTCTGCATTTGCAAACTCCACGAATGCTTCCCCACTTGGCCTCCCCTCTGAATTCAACACTATATGAATTGCATCTTCTGATAACACAAAATCTTTGAAGAACTCTATTATATCATCTTTTCCAGCAGAAAATGGCAATCCCCTCAATCTCAATATCCCTGTATGTTCAGCAGATTCCTTTGCCTCATCACTAGATTTGGCCCATGGGGCATTTCTGTGAGGTGAACCGCTGTGAGCATCACCCACTTCACTAGCTATTGCCTTATAATATTCCTGTCTCTTGCTTCTGAAAACCTCTACATATCTCCTGCCCATGTTTTGCCTATTCTTCTGAAGGGCAAAATCAACCTGAAGAGGATAACCCAAAACACAAAAGGCCTCACCAGTAAACTTGCTGTTTTTATGGACAAAAAGGACATCAACTATGTCCAGACCATGGAAGAACTCAGCCACATCAGCCTCTGTGCAATCAAAGGGAAGACCACGAAGTCGAACAACAGGGAAAGGTGGAGGTTGGCTAACATATGAGTAAGGAGGAGGGGCAGTGTACATAAAGCTTGAACCTGGTGAATTACCATAGAATGAAGGGCCTTGATCAATGATCCGCTGACGTTTTGCACCCATTTCACGCCCATCAGCACCATCCATATATTTACTTCAGTTTCCAAGGATCATGAAGGCAACAGAGAATGCCAGTTAATACTTCAATAGATATTGATAACACTGGTATTTTAAATTTGATAAAATAACAATTCAAGAATGGACACTTGTGTTTTCAGCGCTTCAAAGAAAAACAAAAAATCAATCATATGACATAAATTTAATTATGAATCCATAGCTCACCATGTATAAAATGATTCATCAATTTGATTATATGATTTTTTTTCTGTTTAGTTACATTCAATGCAAAAGACACTGTATACTTGTTATATATTTTAGTATTTAACAACCAAAATCACTCATTACGGAGTTGGCTACTAAAGATGTTATATAAGTCCCAAAACGCTCCTCATCTCCCAACTACCTCTAAAAGATGAATCTTTCATCATGCTTAATATAAATGTAAATACTAACTGCAACCCCACAAACCAAAAAATGTCCCCCTACTTAACAAAATGAAAAAAAAAAAAAAAAGTATTACAGGATTAAAACCAAATAAACTTGGTCGAATGCAGTATTACTACGCACCTCCCTGTGTGGTGCAGAATACTATCACAAACAACTACACCTCTATCTTAAGCTTCTCGTATCTTCAACGAGTTCGTTATATGGTCAAGATAACAACCAGTCAGATTCATTGACAAAAGATTGCTCTGCAAATGATGCAAGATGATCCTAAAGAAGTTTAGGTGCAAGATTATCATAGAAAGAAGCTTGCTTTCTCTACAAGACATTATACCTGGAAAGTTGGGATCAAATCATGCATAACACACAATATAAGGCGGTGCACTAGGACTTTAGGAGCCTAGGGGAACTTGCCACTGGTTTAGAACTGGCCTATAGACATGGTCAGCTAAGAATTACGGAAATGTAGAGGAATAACCAAAATATGGCAAGATACGGGGTTGTCGAGTGTGGGCTTAAGGATAAGTATTGACATTAACTTTAAGTTTATGGGTGGTATCTAACATGTATGGAATCTTGGCAAGTGTCATATGTACTCGTCGGTGGCTTACCTTCCAAACATTGATAGTATGCTATCCACAACATGTCATCATACTCGAAACACTAAAAGTTGTATGCAAACCTAAAATAGATACCTATCTTAATGGTAAACGAGAAAAGGTGAAGAGAGGATCAATTCAATTTTAAGCTGATGGTTCCATATACAATAAGCAGAAAAGCAGATAAACAATGAACACACGCAATAAATTGTTTTCTAACATCTCTGAAATCAGTGTTTAAGATTCAAATAGGGAAAAATAAAAAACAATTCAATTCGATAACTATCATCTTAAAACATTTAAGCTCGAATCCCATCTTTCTCTCTCCCTCTCTCCTTTATTCCTTCATCACGAGCAAAATTGAGCTATAAGCCCTAAATAACAATCCCATAGAGAAACAAGAAAATGAAAACAAATAAATAAATAAAACGCAAAACTGTAAATTCATCAATCCCGACTCAAAACGTTCTTCGAGAACAGACTTAAAGAACAAAACCCAGAAAATAAAATCACAGATATGAATAAAAAGATAAAAGGGAAAGTGAATTTTACCCTCTGTAGAACATGTTGAATTTTTCTTTTTTATTAAGGAAAACTGAAAAGGGAAAAGGGGGGAAGGAAGAAGAGTCTGATGACCGTGGTTTATCCAATAATTAGAAATGAGAAGATGAGGCGATTCAAAAAAGATAAGTCCCAGATTTGATGTTTCCGTTTTTATGCAATGGTTGTCTGTGTTTTGAGGGAAGGAAATGGAGACGATTAAAGGAGACAATGGTTCTAGGTTTACTGTGGATTGGGGGCTAAGGTGAAGTTGGCCTACTGATATGGGCTTTGTCTTAAACTCAACCTCCATTAACAGCCTAACCCAATCTCCTCTTTATTTCGTTTTGGTGGTGGGTAAATTTTCATCAATTTTCAGCCCATAGATTCTAACCCTAAATCCTAAATTTTAAACCTATACACTTGAACAGCTAAACCCTAAATCATAAATTAGGTCCATAAACTCTAAAATTAAAGGCGGTTGTAAGAACTTTTCGTTTTTACTCCAATGCATGAGATATTTTCTCTTATTTTTAATGTAATCTAAAAAATGTGAAATTTAATATATTTAAGTGCTTAATATTTTAAGATTTTTGAAGGTAGATAAAAGTATGAGTGGTCTGGATGTTGCAAAAAAACAACAACCCGATAATATATCTTACATTTGGTGTAAAATGCAAACAAGTTATTTGTACTTACGATCACTTGTCTTCAAGGACGAAATAAAAATTTGAGGTTCGGACAAATTTAAATATTTAAAAAATAAAAAGTAAATGTACAAATAATTATTTTTAAATATATATATTGTAAAAAAAAAAATTTAGTTGGGAGGCATGGGTCCCTCCCGAGCCCATGTCTCTCCGTCCCTGCTTATCTTTGGTTTGGGGAAAACTTGAATTTAGAACAATTATAGTGGAGTCAAGCTTAAATTATTGAGTAAATCGGATTTGAGTATTTGTTAAGTTGAACTTGACTTATTAAACAAGTAGAAGTTAAAAATTTAATGCTTCGATTGTAAGTTTAATTGAGATTTTTTATATAGATTTTTAATTTTCAATTAATAGCAATATATCTCAATTCAAATGCAAGTCCAAGTCCAAATAATTAAGTTATTGGATATGGAATTTGAGCTTATATTACTGAATAAATAAAGCACGATCGTTTTGTTAGATTTTCATTATGTCCTCTTAAATTTTTTGAAAATTTTGATTAGGTCTACAAAATTTTTAGAAAATTTCATTAATATATATTATAATTGACACTTTCAGAATAATTTTTATGCGTGTGACTTAATTTCATGTGCTGTAAACAAAAATTAAAAATATTAATTTATTAAACAGGCCGAGACACTAAACACGGAGAATTTACACAGATATTGTTGTGGGAAAAAAAATTCCTACAGTATTGTTGTGGGCAGGTTATTTCCAGGAATATTGCACTTTGAACAGTGCACGGCCAAAGACGGTGGCAGCTTAGTCCGACTTTAAGGGGGAAATTTTTTTCCCTAAAGTCGGTGGCAGCTGAGTCCGACTTCAAGGGAAATTAAAAAATTCCCCAAAATCGGGGGCAGCTGAGTCCGACTTCAAGAGAAAATAAAAAAAATCCCCAAATTGGGGGCAGCTGAGTCCGACTTCAAGGGGAAAAAAGGTTCCCCGTCACCCTGCATGCTCTGCATACAAGAGAATCTTGTTCTCAACTGGGAGAAAAGATTGGTGCTTGGAGAAAAGATTGGTCTCTGGGAGAAACTTGAATTGGTGTAATTAGGATTAGTAGGGTTCTGATTTTTGAGATTGATAGATTGCAGTTTATTTTGGGGGAAGAGTTCTAATTCAAATATAGGTATAGGTTTATGCATGAAAAAATAAGTTATGATTCGAATATAGATTTAGGCTGGGTTTACAGTTTATTTTTGGGGAAGAGTGGGTAGTAGATTCAATTTTTGGGAGTGGTGGATGTGATTTTTGAATGGTGATGGGTTTAGGGTATTTTAAAATGTATAGGGGTAGAGGCTAAAAATTTATAATTGTTAGTTAGGCAGACATAGGGGTAGTATAAGGGATAATTTTTTTTTGTTAAATAGTTAGGTTAAGGTTGGAAGGAAGTTAAGATTGAAGAAGTAGAAGAAGAAGAACATAAAGAAAATAGTGGAGAAAAGATTGTAAATAGATTCAAATTTTTTTAGAGTTTAGTTTTTTTTTAGTTTGCTAATTTTATTTTGTTATTATTTTGTAAGTAGATTCGATTTTTTTTGAGTTTGGTGTTTTTTTTAGTTTCGTAATTTTATTTTGTTATTTTGTATGTTTCATATATTTTTATTTTTTTCATGTAGTTTATAATTTGAGTTATTTCGAATTTGGATTGGATTTGGATGTTTTTAAAATTTATTTGTAAAGTTGATTTACTATGTTAGAAAAAATTCTTATGTTCATTTTGATAGGATAAGTATATTATTAGGAAATATATTCGAACTATATATTTTAGAAAATTAATATAATATATTTATTAAAAGATATATATTCGAAAAAAACTCGTCCATGATGTTAGTAACCGAAGTTATTTTTTATTTCATGAGCATTTTAATTTAGTATGTTTTATTTCGATCATGCAGAGAAAATGAGCAACAACAAATTTATGGTTATTGTTCATTACAATGGACAAATGGTGAAAACTGATGTCGGGGTTGTATTTGATTCTGAAAGCGGTATGAATATGAGATTCGAGAAGGAAATCATGCTTCAAAAAATGGAGGAAAATCACAAAAAATTAGGAAAGAGATTCATGGTTTACATTACCGATGGATGACATCTGACAATCCGGTCAGATATTGTGCAATCACTTTCCAAGATGATGACGATGTTGCAATGATGATCGTAGAGCATGATTCTATGGGGATTCGATATATCGAGTTGTTTACTGAGGTGCGTGATGTTCCCGCCCCATCTAGAAATGTAGTTGGAGAATCAGCTCAAATGAATTTTGGTGATGAGATTGATATGCCCGAAGGCAGTTTTATTACAATGTTGACAAGTGGGACATCAAATGCATTTCATCAAGTTGGGCCTTCAACATATGTTTCATCTCAAGGGCCGAGTGTTGATCCTACTGTTGAAGCTGATGTGGAACTCTTACGCGGTAGATGGGTAGAAACACTTGACGATTCCAGCGAAGATGAAGATATTGGGGATCATGATTTGTTCCTTGATGACGTCGGTGCAGCCCTTAGTTTTGGTGTTGGAGAATTTGTTTCGACCGAGGCGACATTACATTCTATGAACCTCATTCTCACATGAGTTCGGTGGATTTCGATGCAATGAGGGTGCCTGAATTCCCGAATTTGCCCCGATTAACCTCGAGTCAGCACGGTGAATTATATGTTAAGCTTCAATTTGATGACAAGAATGAAGCTATATTGGCAGTGAAAGAGTACAACATCAAGAACCACATGGACTACGTTGTCGCAGAATCCAGCCATAGGACTTTCTTTACCAAATGCGTGAAATACGGACAAGGGTGCAATTGGAAGATCCGAGTGACGAAGTGACAGAGGTCAAATCGTTAGGGAGGTCACAAAGTATAATGATGTTTTCACATGCTTACGAACTTCAATCGACCAAGACCACCGGAAATTAGACTCCAGCGTAATAAGCCATCACGTAATGAAGTTGGTTGAAGCAAATCCAGGGGTTCCAGTTTAAACGATTCAAGCAAGCATTGCGCAATAATTTGAATACCAAATGAAATACAATAAGTCATGGCGTGCAAGGGATAAGGCAATAGACTTGGTGTACGGTGATTACGATAAGTCGTACAATGAGCTATCGGCTTTATTAGTAGCACTGACACATTTTATTTCGGGCACCATAGTGAGGTATCAAACCAAGGATGCGTATGACCGAGAAGGCCAAATTGTTGAAGGCCATAAATTTTTTCATCGACTTTTCGGGGAGTTCAAGCCTGCCATCAAAGGTATTCCCTATTGCAAACGTATGATCCAAGTCGATGGCACATGGTTGTACGAGAGATACTCTCATATACTGTTGGTTGCTGTTGCGCAAGATGGTGACAACAACGTCTTTTCGATTGCATTTGCAATTGTTGAGCAGGAGACGGCAGATGCTTGGAATTTCTTTTTGACAAATTTACGTGAGCATGTCGTCCAAGAAGATGAGGTCTGTATTATATCCGATCGAGGGACGGGTATCAAAGTAGCAATTAATCGAGACGGAAGTCGTTGGACACCGCCGTACGCATACCCTGCCTACTGTATTCGTCATATTGGTAAGAACAGCTACGAGCGGTTCAAAAATAAATATCTTCGCAGTGAGATTATAAGCATGGGTAAGCATCTTTTTTTCAAACTAAATTTTCCATAATTTGCATATACATTTATTTATTTATTAATGTTTGTTTTTTATTTGTGTCAATACTAATAATATTATGACATAGGATATCTACTAACGCGACCACATTTGAGAGGAAGATGGCGAATTTAATGAAGTACGGTGAGCAGGTTTGGAGTTGGGTAAACGAAATCGAGAAGGAAAGATGGGCCCAATCATATGACGAAGGTGGTAGACGATACGGGCAAATGACTACCAACCTTATGGAG
Source organism: Hibiscus mutabilis (assembly GCA_019671005.1). Taxonomy (NCBI): domain Eukaryota; kingdom Viridiplantae; phylum Streptophyta; class Magnoliopsida; order Malvales; family Malvaceae; genus Hibiscus; species Hibiscus mutabilis. The sequence goes on from CM033717.1 coordinate 71,922,835, forward strand.
TGCATAAATGAAGTACTAAAAAGGATCACGTCATCTACCGATAGCAAGCCTGGTGAAAGAGACGTACTATAGGTTGACAAAAATTTGGGTAGTTAAAGGGAAAGAAATTGAGGCCTTATTAAATATGGGGCAAAGTTGGGCTCCCAATCTTGTGACGAAAATGAAAGAGAACATGATGGAAGCAACGTCGCTAAAGGTTCACAGCTTCGACCGAACTAATCAGACATTTGATGTTGTTGGTGCCAGACGCAACAATGAAGCAGCGCACTCAAATGTATTTCGAGTCGATTTCAGACATAGGTGGTGTGATTGTGAAGCATTCCAGGCATGGCGATATTCATGTATTCATGCAGTTGTAGCGTGTATGCATGTAGGGGTTGACCTGTATACTTTTGTTGATGAATGCTTTGATCTCCACATGATGGTCAATATTTACAGAAGTGAGTTCCCACCGATTGCAAATTCAATTTATTGGTCGTCGGTAGAGCATGAAAAATGGTTACCGGATCCTACACTTCGCAGATCTCCAAATGGCCGACCTAGATCGACTCGCATCTATACCAGTATGGATCTTTATGATAGAGAGAAGGGACAACGAAAGAGATGTACCATATGTAGGGTTGAATGACATTCTAGATCAAACTGTCCAAATGAACCAAGGTTCGTGTCAATGCCTATGTGATTTCCAATGTTTGTATTTGAAAATATTATTAATGTTATTTTATATTGTTCAAGTTTGTTTAGACTTTAAATTATTTTTGAAAGATCTAATATAATCTATTAAGTCCAAAAACATTTTTCTTTTAAATTGTTATAATCGATTAGTTCAACAATTGCTAAATTCAGATTATTTAGTTCTCGACCTTATATTGTACCAATTAATTTGGATAATTGATTGACTATATAAAAATGAAGGATAGAATAAACTAAATAACTTTCTTTTTTGGTCCTCTGATTTGCTTGCAATGTTAGATACAAAATAAAAATAAAAAACTTATTCAAACATTGCATTTTAACATAGTCCACTAAAGTTATTAACTACTTAAAATAAAAAAGCTAATGATGCTTACGTCCACCGGTACCACACCCCGATGGATTACGAGACTGATCGGGGTTGCGTCTACCACGGGGCTGAATTTGATGCTCTTCATTGCCATCATCATCGTCCTCATTCTCGGTTTCATCTATAGGAGTACCACTCGTTCCAATTGGCCCACCTGTGAAGAACAATGACTGTGGTGGTGTTTGCTGAACATAGGGGGTCCCAAAATCGTGTTGATACAGATATAGAGGGATCGATCCTTGAGGAACACTCGGCGAGGCAATCATCATCGGCAAAAATGCACTATAGGAGTTGGCCGGAAGAGGCATAAAAAATCCATGTTCTGGCCCAAGTTTGAGTAATTGGGTGTTTGTGGTGAAATAAACTTGGGTCTGTATAAATTAGGATCATCAAACCCTACATTACCTGAATAGCTCGAGCCAACTGGTGGATATACAAATGTAGCAGGCTGATAAAACCCTATATTATCCGAGGATCTCGGGGCCACTTCCGGTGGAACACAAGTAGAACCTGGTTCTTTTTCCTATATAGCCATTGGCGTTACTCTGCTCATATTTGGCTCCCATGTCGTTGGTCAACCCGTAGGGTCTCTACTACAAATTTGTTGCCCCTGTGATGAGCCTACTGTAGCCTTCGATGATTTACTTTTGCCTCTATATTTTTTTGGAACCTTTCGCATTCCTCTCGTTCAGGCTGATCTGTTAAGTACGGCATTCCATGACTACGATAGTAGATCATGTACTCTGAACTCTCGAAATCAAAATCAGTAGCTTCCATTGGATGGCGTTCTGACACCGACGAACCTCTGTCGTTCCTGATAAGTGTTCAAAAGTACTATTTTTCTTACCCTTTTTACTCATATTATTGTTAGACTTAGGCTCATATTAGTTGCATAATTAGCCATTCATGCATTAATCCATGTTTCCTTCCTTCGTTGAGCTTGATTACATAACTTGGTAGTTTTTGTGGGAAAAGATGCTGCTTTGGTGTGTTTTGTGTGAATGTGCAGGATCACTTGCCAAAGCAAGGCTAGAGCTAGTTGCCAGGGCAATGCATGAAGGATATGTCGAGCTAGTTGCCAGGGCAATACATGAAGGAGACGCCGAGCCAGTTGCCATGGCAATTGTCGACAAGAGCAAAGGTGATATGGTAGTCGAAATTGATGACTAGATAAGCCCAAGATGACGTGGAGCAAAGCCCAAACCCAAAGGAATTTGATTTCCATGCAGAGATTAAAGAAGAATTAAATTCCAAGAAGATAAGAGAAGTTCTAGTAGGAATATAATTATAATAAAGAATTATATTCTTTAAAGATAATTTAATTCCAACTTAACTTCCTCCTCAAAGAAGGACTTTGGCCTAGCCCTATAAATAAGATGGAGATTTCGACAATCCATAGAGAAAAGGGAGAGAAATTTCGACAACTCCAATGAGGGCAATAGGAAAGAATTTTCGACAAGCATCTAGGGCAAGGAGGATTTCGACAAGCCTCCTTCTTCATCCTTCTCTTTCTTGTTCGATTGGGTTCATGCTAGGGATTGTTTATCTTGTGTTTCTTTGGAACCTAGCCATGAACTAAATCTAATTGGCTATGGTTATTGTGTTTTGTGGTTGTAAGAAACTATTGGTTTTTGTTTAGGTAATAAGAGTTTGCACTTTTCTATTCAAGGTTTATTCATTCTTGGTTCTTATTATTGTTTGCGAGTGAATTGGGAGAGGATCTCGTGATTTCATCCATTTATCTAATATCAGGAGAGTTAGATTCAAGAAACGAATGAATATGATCTTTATTCAATCTATTGATGGTGAAGATTAATCCGGCTTAGGAATAAGTTAAGGATTTCAACGGCTAAGAGGAGCGCAAGATTGGTTGTTGTTCACCCTTGATTCACGCAGGGATGTATTATCAAGGCATGCACAAGTAGCTAGAGTTTCGACTTAGGGATAAGAAGAAACCATTGAAGAACGCTCTGCCGGACCTTGAAGATTGTTGCCCAGACGCCCAAGTAGTTGCCCAACTAGTTTCCCAGGCAACCATCGATTAGTTGCCAAGGCAACCCCATTGTGCAAGTTGCCACGACAACTAAGTTGCCCGTGCACTCTTTTACCAAGACGATCCAATCGGCTATCACACCTCAACTCACGATAACCTGGCCTATCTCTCTCATTTAATCTCATTCATTCTTTTACTTTATTGCTTTCTAGATTAGTTATTAGTTAAACTCCTATAATCTTTTATTTGTGTTTTTACTTTTCACAGTGCAGTAACTTAAGCAAAGTGTCCCAAACCAATCCCTGTGGAGACGATACTCAATACTCATATCACTTTATTACTTGCGACATGTATACTTGCACAATTGCGTAGCACTTATTACACGCAACAGTTCCACAAAGCAATATAGTCTCTATGTTCAACTTCCCAATCCGTATCTGCCCTGCCACGTCCATCATAGCCATGAAGATGGTAATAGTCACGTGGAATACGCGGAATAGGCTGGTGGAAGCCAAATTGCCTCAATACTCTATCCGCAAACTGGAACTCGATAGTAGAGAAATGGATCAACGGTGTAACACTACACCATAAACGTGAACCAGTAGAAATATTTGGTCATCATCGTAGGCCTTCTAAATAAACTACAAAAAAATAATAGTTTAAAATAATACATCTAAGTAAGATGTCAAAAACACATTTAACGTCAAAAATTACTTTCCATTTATATACATGTTCCTGACAATGAGAATCAATAAGAGATCTACAAACTCTGACGTTGTTGTGCGCCAATCCCGTCTCATGCTTCTCCTCGCACCATATGTATACAAATCACAATATATTTAAAGAAGAAGTTAATTTAATTAATTTAAATATTTAACTAAGAATAAAGATATATATTTACCTTGTGTAGCGATGTCCCTTTCGCTAAAAATATGTTTTCGAAGTATTTGTTGTCTTTCGGATATAAAAATGTTTATTCCGTGGGGGTTTTAAAAAAACCGCGTTTCATTTAGAAATTTGAGTCGCCACCGGCCACTTAGGTAGGCCGGACACCATAAAACCAGAGATTTGAAAACTGTTGGGTTCGGGAGTTGGTTACGGATGGGGAAGGATTAGCACCCCCACACCGCCCAAAATTGATACTTTAATAATTACCGCTTTATTAATATTAGACTTTCCGGATTAAAGTGACGATTAATTTAAAATTTGGTTATAAGTGCGAGTAGATTTTAAAGGCCCCGTTATCCGAGAGTAAACGCCCAACCACTATCACTACGCCTGATACTGGCCCCGTTTACGCTCGGATAAAAGGGCACCGCATTGACAATTAATATCTCAAAATGCAACTTAAGACATGGCAAACATAAATAAATACAAAGCGATAAAAATATGAATAAATACTAACATAATAAAATACTAATCTAACATAAATAAAATACTAATCCGAAACATACATACATAAATATTAATCTAACACATAAAAAACGAATCTAACATAAATAAAATATTAATCTAAAACATAAATAAATACTAATCTAAAACATACATACATAAATATTAATCTAACTCATAAATAAATAAATTAATAAATTAATAAATAAATAAATAAACAAATCTAACATAAATAAAATACTAATCTAAAACATACATACATAACTATTAATTTAACACATAAATAAAAACAAATCTAACATAAATAAAATACTAACATTCATAAATATTAATCTAACACATTAATAAAAACAAATTTAACATAAATAAAATATTAATATAAAACATAAATTTAAAACATAATAAATACTAATCTAGAACATAAATAAACATACAAACTAAAAAACACAATTTTAAATTAACTACTACTTCATTAAATCATAAAAATTACAACACAAATAAAAGGGAAAAAAATATACCTAACTAGGAGCTCGAATGACGAACCCCACCGAGATCTACCACTACCTCTCCAAAAATATTAACTAGATCGGACCTAAAATAGGACCCCGATCGAACCGGTTAGAACCGAGGGCACTGCCCCCGGTCCTTGGCTACCGAGATCATAGCTCTCCTATTGGCATGCCAAGGCCGGCCATTTGTTTTTGCGTGAATTCCCTTGGGAATTGGCTGCCCCATGCCTCTATTTATAGGCAAATGGGGGAGCCTTAAGGGTGACGTGGAGCACCCTCCTCCATGCAATTTCCCTTTCTTTTGCTTTTTAATTTTTTACTTTTTTATATTATATTTTTATTATTATTTTTTTGATTTTCCATTAATTTTATATTAATAATATTACTATTAAAACAACACTAATAACACTAATAACACTAAAACCTGGTAAAAAATGAGTGATTATAGTTGCCCCTCTTTGCTTGTTCTTGTGAAACGAGGACAAAGCAAAGATCAAAAGTACTCATTTTTGACCTACTTCCTTGTCTTTGGCTTCGGAATCACGTGTTATTCTGGAACTCTCCGCTCTTCCTTAGCTGAATCTTCAGGCTTGTAAGCTCTTCCTATATAGAACTTCATCACCTTCCGATCTTGGAGCTATAGACTCTTCCTATATAGAACCCTTCACTCTGAAGCCTCGATTTATGAGTCCCTCCTATATAGAACTTTTCACTCTGAGACGGTAAAGCTTGGAGTTCTTCCTATATAGAACTCTTCACCTTCAACGCGGCTGGTTTTTCCTATATAAAACCTTATGTGCCACGGATGGATTCTTCCGACTGGGAGTTCCTCCTATATAGAACTGCTAGTCTTCAAACGCTGGAGCTGTCAGTTCTTCCTATACAGAACTTTTAGCTTCTGAAATCTCGTAGTTACGGGTTCTTCCTATATAGAACCTTTCACTGTGAGGGCTTGAAAATATAGGCCCTTCCTATATAGAACATTTATCTTCGAATTTTTCTTTTCTCTTTTTTCTCTTTTTTCCTTTTTTCTTTTTCCCTCTTTTTTCATTTTCTCTTTTTTTTTCTTCTTTTTCTCTTCTCTTTTTTTTCTATCTCGTTTTCTTTCTCTCTCTCTTTTTTTTACAAAGCTGTTGATATATTTGGACTTACGCTACTAAGGCTGTCGCATCATGCCCGAATGACTTACTAATGGTCCGAAGGACTTATCACCATGCTCGAAAGACTTACTGGTGGCCCGAAGGACTTAACACCATGCTCGAATGACTTACCGATGACCCGAAGGATTTAACTTCTGGGCCTCACGCTGTTACTGCCCCCGGTCCTTGGCTACCAAGAGCATAGCTCTCCTAATGGCATGCCATGGTCGGCTCCTCATTTTGTGTGTGAAAATTGCCCCTGACCCCCATGCCTTTATATAGGCAATTGGGGTGGGTTAAGGGTGACGTGGTCATCCCAAAACCACCTATTTTCCTTTTCTTTTCTTTTTTTGCTTTTTAATTTTTTTAATTTTTTTAATTTTTTTGACTTTTTATATATTAATAATACTACCATTAAAATAATACTAATAACACTAAAAGCCTGTCAAAAATAAGTGATTACAATCGAAAAAACGTTAACAGCTGTTAAAAACTTTTGTATAATAACACATTTAGTTCCCACATTTATACATTCAAATAATTTAGTCTTAATTCAAAAAAGTAATAAATTTAACCCTCACTATCTACACATTATTTCAATTTGGCCATAAACACTAAATCTTTAAACTCAAAACCCTAAACCCTTGAATCTAATAATTTAACCTTAAACCATAATCTTTTAAACTCAAAATTTTAAACCCTTAAATATAACAATTTAACCCTAAATATTAAACCCCAAACTATAAACCCTATATATAATAATTTAACCATAAACCCTAACCCTTAAAAATAAACCCTTAAATATAATAATTTAATCCTAAATCATAATATTAAACACAAGCTCTATTTCAATCTAACTCACGGGGGCTAGATCCGATAGGCTAAGGCGTCGAAAAAAAAATGGCTGGACAATAGGGGTTAGATGGTTGGGAAGAAGACGTATGGTGGAGGGTGGTAAACGACCGAAACCATATGACTTTGGGGCCACCAAAATAGGGTTATTCGTGGTTAAGATCGGGGTCAGAATAGAAAAAGGTTGGTGGCGTGAACTCGGCCTTGCCACTAAATGACCGAAAGGCCAGATGGAGGCAACGATAGAAAACTCAAACAGCAAAGAAAGGATCTTGCGTGGCGGTGGAGGTGTTGCGTGATTTAACTATAACGCAAATGGTGCAAGTATACACATCGCAAGTAATAAAATGATATGAATCAAGTATCGTCTCCACAGGGATTGGCTTGGGCCACTTTGCTTAAGTTATTACACTGTAAAAAAATAATATTGAAGGTGATAAATTTCAAGTAAAATAAACTAAACAGAATAAAGTAAATAGAAAGGAGTAATCGATTTAAGAGAGTAAGCCGGGTTATCGTGAGTAGTGGTGCAATGGTAGAATGGATTGTCGTGGCAATTGATTGTTGAGGCAACTCGATTGATGTGGCAACTAAGACCGGTTGGATTGCCGTGGCATCTAGGTCACAATTATGTCGTGGCAACTGGGAATGGTTTTTATGCCGAAGCAACTGGGTTCCTTCCTTCGAAGCTCAGTGAAGTATTCTTCAATGTCTTCTTGTTATCCCTAATAGAAGAACTGGTCGTTTGTGCATGCCTTGGTGATACATCCATGCGTTAACCTTGGGTGGACAACAACCAATCTTACACTCCTCTTAGCCGTTGAAATCCGATCCTTATTCCTAAGGTGGATTAATCCTCACCAACGATGGTTTGAATGAGAATCATGTTCATTCGTTTTTTAAATCTAACTCTCCCGAGTCCAGATAAATGGATAACACTCAAGATCCTCTCCCGATTCTCTCAAGATAGAAATTTAAAGAACCAAGAATGAACAAACTTCGAATTAATAGAATTTAAAAACCTAAAACATCCAATCGTATAATATTACACCACAAAACCCAAATAACACAAGCCAATTTAAATCAGTTCATGGCTGGGTTCGAAAGAAATACAAAAAAAAAAGATATGGATCGCATGAAGAAGAAGAAGAAGATGCGTGGAATTCTTTGCGATCTACCCTCTTCTCTCCCAATCGACTCCCCCTTGATTCTGCGTTTTGATCTCTATTTATAGAGTTGATGTGATCGGAATTGAGTTGGAATGATATAGTTTGATTTGAATTCCACTTGGAAGGATTTATCTCTTTATATTTATCTGCAGCAGCTTTTGATTTAAATCTAAGCTTTATCCTATGTGATAAGGATAAAGATAAAAGATAATCCTTAAAAAAATTATATATTTATCTTCGACTTGATGATGTGATCCCCTTAAATAGATAAGGGGAAGAGTTTAAATGAAGTTAAAACTTGTGGAGATTTTATCCTTATCTGATCGGAGGCTTGAATTTTGAATCTGGGCTTTATCCTTTAATTTCTGGATAATCTGTAGATAATGTTGTATTTATCCAGTTTAATCCCGATATGCCGCGACAATCAGCTTCGGCAACGCCTTTAGTATTCTCTTCATTTGCCACGACAATCCCGTCTTGCACAAAATAAGCAAACCAACATCAATTTTTCCACAAAAACCAACAAAATGTAATACCAAGCTCATTGGCCAAGAAAACTAGGAAACTTTGCATGAATGCCTATCAATGCAACTAAAATGAGCCTAAGTCTAACAATAATATGAGTAAAAAGGGCAAGAAAACGATACTTTTACACACTTATTAGGAGAGCACGACAGAGAAAGTCAGGGTACGGATGAGGTCGCACGGAGGTGTGGACGAGGATCGAAGGTTCGCCAGAATGTGAATGGTGTGCCTGAAGTGTGGCCGAAGGAATGATGCCGATAAAAGTTAGGGTTAGGATTTTGAGGGATTAGGGTTAAATTTATTATTTTTTGAATTAGGATTAAATTATTTGAATTTGTAAACATGGAGAATTAAATGTGTTATTATACAAAATATTTTAACAATTGTTAATAACTGTTAACGTTTGAGTGGTAACATTGAAAGGAAATATAAAGTTTAATGATAACATTAAAGTAATTTAAAGTTGGGTAAACTACACCAGTGACCATCGAACTATTAAGGTGTACCTATTTTGACCACCGAACTATCGAACTCGTTAATCAGACCACCAAACTTATTAAATTGACCTATTTTGACCACCGCCGTTAAAAAACTAACGGAGGGGTGATTTGGCAGTTAACTGAAATTTGTGAAATTAAACATTTACTCCATGTTATTTACTTATTAAATCAATTTGATCCTATTTTATTTTAATTAAATAAAAGTAATCAAACGATGACACGTATCATCACCCAATTAGATTAATTTATTCAAATTCTAATTTATTTAATATTTAATATATTTTTTCCTCCAATCAGGGTCACTACCTGGTTAAAGAAAAAATTAAAGAAGAATGAAGAGTGACATTAAGGTGGTTTGAACCTAGAACTAAGAGGGTGAATTTCTATGTCTTTACCATTGAGCCATGCTAGCTCTTAGTGATACAAATTGCACATATTTATAAACATATTCTTGTACTGCAGTAAATGTTAAAGGAAAATTAAAGAAGAATGAAGAATGGCATTGGGGTGGGTTAAACCTGGGACCAAAAGGGTAAATTACCACACCTGTACCACTGAGTCAAACTGCTCTTAGTAATATAAATTGTACACTTTTATATACATATCTTATACTGCAGTAAATGTTAGGGAAAAAAGTAAAAATAGTTGAAAGGGGACTCGAACTTAGATCACTTGGGATGTGTATAATCACACAAACATTCGATTTAATTTAAATATGAAAATGATTAAATATTCAATTTTTAAAAATATTCGATTTAAAAGAAAAGAAATAAATATTTGAATATTTTTTCATATTTAAATTAAATTGAATATTTGTTAAAATATTAAATATTCAATTTAAAAATATTTGATTTAAAAGAAAATAAATTTGATTTAAAAAATATTTGATTTAAATCGAATTTAAAATACTTTAAATATTCGAATATTTTAAATATTTAAAAACTTTTTTAAATCAAATTTCTTTTCTTTTAAATAAATATTTTTAAATCGAATATTTAATATTTTAATAAATATTCAATTTAATTTAAATATGAAAAAGAGAAAAAATATTCAAATATTTTAAATTAAATTTCTTTTCTTTTAAATCGAATATTTTTAAATTGAATGTTTAATAATTTTTAAATTTAAATTAAATCGAGTGTTTGTGTGACTATACACATCCCATGTGATTTAAGTATGAGTCTTCTTTTTAGCCATTTTTACTTCTTTTTTCCCTAATATTTAGTGTAAGATATGTATACAAAAGTGTACAATTTATATCATTAAGAGCAACTTGGCTCAGTGGTAAGGGCGTGGCAATTTACCCTCTTGGTCTTAGATTTGACCCACCGTAATGCCATTCTTCATTTTTCTTTAATTTTCCTTTAACATCTTACTGCAGTATAAGATATGTATATAAATATTTACAATTTAAATCATTAAGAGCTAACTTGGTTTAGTGGTAAAGGCATGGAAATTCACCCTTTTGGTCCCAGGTTATTCTTCTTTAATTTTCTTTTAACCAGATGGTGACATGTGTCATCACCTAATTGGAAGAAAAAATATATTAAATAAAATAAATTAAAATTTGAATAAATTAATCTAATTGAGTGATGATACGTGTCATCATCTGATTGGTTGATTAATTTTATTTAATTAAAATAAAATTAGGATCAAACTGATTTAATAAATAAATAATATGGACTAAATGTGTAATTTTATAAATTTCAGTTAACTTCAGTTTTTTAACGGCTGTAGTCAAAATAGGTCAATTTAATATGGTAATTTGATTGACGAGTTCAATAGTTCGATGGTCAAAATAAATAAGCTCTAATAGTTCGGTGATCAATGATGCAGTTTATCCTTTAAAGTTTGATTAAACTAAAACTCAGATACTATGAACAGAGTTTTGATAAGTCAAAGTCAGAAAGCCTAAAACTATGAGTACGAACCTGCTCCTAAATTCAACCGTCGGTTTGCATAGACATTTGTGATTTGACCGCCATTGCTGATTTTTAAGCTTCGCCCTGCTTAAAAGCCTTGTTTTATAACGCGCACAAAATTCCAGATTTCCTCTCTGCAACGCAAATCGCTTGTTTCCTCATACAATTCTTCAACAAAATGGCCACTGAACTGGTGGGTGGAGCTTTCCTTTCTGCTTTTCTTCAAGTCCTGTTCGATAGGATGGCTTCTCCGGAAGTCGTCGACTTCATCAGGGGAGAGAAACTGAACCGCCCACTGTTCCAAAAGCTGGAAGCCACCTTGCTTTCGATCAACGCCGTGCTGGACGACGCAGAAGGCAAACAAATCGTGAACCACAATGTAAAGAAGTGGCTTAACGAGCTTAAAGATGCCGTTTATGACGCCGAGGACCTCCTGGATGAAGTTTCCACCGAATCTTTGCGGTGCAAACTGGAAGCCGAATACGAAACCAGCACAACCAAGGTACGCAAGTTTTTCACTTCCCTAAACCCATTTCATAAGAGAACTGAATCTAAGCTGCTAGAGATACTGGAGAGAGTTGAGTATCTGGAAAGACAGAAAAATGTTCTTTCTTTGAGAGAAGGGTTTGGAGAAAAGTGTTTGAGGAAATTACCAGCCACTTCCTTGGTGGATGATTCCAGTGTGTATGGGAGAGATGATGATAAAGAAGCTGTAATGAAGTTGTTGCACATCGATGATTCGAGTAGCGATGGGATTGGGGTGGTTGCTATTGTTGGTATGGGTGGGATTGGGAAAACCACCCTTGCTCAGATTGTCTACAATGACAACAGAATGGAGGATCTATTCAAGTTTGATCTCAAGATATGGGTTTGTGTTTCGAGAACTTCGATGTTTTTCGAGTGACGAAAGCGATTCTCGAGGGAATTACTTGTTTGAGTTGCGAGGTTGGGGAACTCAATTTGCTTCAAGTTAAGTTGACTGAATGTTTGATGGATAAGAAATTTCTACTGGTGTTGGACGATGTGTGGAATGAAAATTATGTCCATTGGGAGGCCTTGAAGAGACCCTTAACCCATGGAGCTCAAGGAAGCAAGATCATTGTCACAACACGAAATGAGAGCGTTGCGTCGATTATGTGCACTGTTCCTTCTTATCATCTGCAGCAATTGGCAGATGAACAATGCTGGTTGTTGTTTGCAAATCATGCTTTTGGTAGCACGAATTCCAGTGTGGAAGTACACAACCTAGAAGCCATTGGTAAAGAAATTGTGAAAAAATGTCATGGCCTACCTTTAGCAGCCAAAACAGTCGGAGGTCTCCTTCGATCCAAAAGGGATGTCGGTGAATGGCGAAATGTGTTAGAGAGCAATCTGTGGGATCTATCGAATGATGATGACAACATTGTTCCTGCTTTACTCTTAAGCTACCATTATCTGCCTTCACATCTAAAGAGATCCTTTGCATATTGTGCCATATTCCCCAAGGATTATGATTTTGAGATAGAGAATCTGGTCCTGTTGTGGATGGCCGAAGGATTACTGTCACAACCAATATGAAACAAGAGGCCGGAAGATGTAGGGGTCGAGTACTTCAACAATCTACGGTCGAGATCCTTTTTCCAGCCATCAAGTGGAAATGGAAAGCTCTTTGTCATGCATGACCTCATTCATGATTTAGCCAAATTTGTCTCCCAAGGGTTTTGTTTGTTAGGGGATTATGATTCAAAAGAAATCCAGAAGACGGTTCGTCATTTTTCATTTACTAGAACCGGTTACGATAATTTTCGAATGTTCAATGCCTTTCATGAAACCAAGTGTCTGCGGACCTTCCTACCTCTAAAACCCTTTCATTGGTTTGAAGTACTACCTTACCAAGTCTATCATGATATATTGCCAACCTTAAAATGCTTGCGGGTTTTAACTTTGTCCGGGTATGATAATATAAAAGAGTTGCCTGCTTCAATAGGAGACTTGCAGCTTCTCCGCTATTTGGATCTGTCACACACTGCAATCGAGAGACTACCGGAATCTGTTTGTGCTTTGTATAATCTGCTGACATTGTTATTAGCAGATTGTTGCTTGCTCCACCAGTTGCCGGACCAAATGGCAAGACTTGTCAACTTGCGTCACCTTGATATTAGCAGGACACTGGGACTCAAAGAGATGCCACTACAGATGAGCAAATTGGCAAATCTACAAACACTATCTGCATTTATTTTGGGGAACCACAGTGGATCTAGCATTTCAGAATTGGGGGAGCTTCAGAAACTTAGAGGCAGTCTAACTATTTTTAATCTTCAAAATGTTGTCAATCCAAGAGATGCTCTGGAGGCAAAATTTAAAGACAAAGAGTACCTTTCCGAGTTGATATTGAAATGGAGTGGTCACACTCTTGATACATCAACTGAAAGAGATGTACTGTGCATGCTTCAACCTCATACGAACTTGGAAAAGCTGTCCATTGAATCCTACGGGGGCACGAAGTTTCCTGATTGGTTAGGGGATTGTTCGTTCTCAAATATGGTGTCTTTGCGGCTTAGCCAGTGTAAATACTGCTTCTTCTTACCAACAGTTGGGCAACTACCATCACTCAAAGAGCTCTATATCATTGGATTTGATGCGGTTGAGAGAGTCGGAGTTGAGTTCTACAGAAATGGATCATCTACAGTCAAGCCCTTTGGGTGTCTTGAAATTTTATGGTTTGAGAGGATGTTGGAGTGGAAGGAATGGGATTTCTTTGAAAAAGATGCTGAGGAAGGACATTTTCCATGTCTTCGAGAGCTTCATATACAGAAATGTCCGAAGCTGAGTGGGGCACTGCCGGACTACCTTCCTTCATTGAGAAAATTAATGATCATTGATTGTCAACAACTCAAGGTTTCACTTCCACAAGCTCCAACCATCTATGAATTGCATTTGGGATATTCAGATAAGGTGTCTGTGAAGCATATTGTGCCTAGACTGTGCAAGTTTACAATCCGGGGATGCTCCACACTCAAATCTCTACCTGCAGAGATAATGCATTGCCTTCGTTTAGAAGAACTGAAAATCTGCGATTGCCCATATCTGTCGTCACTTCAAGATGCTAAGTTGCCTGCTTTGAAAAGACTTGATATCATGAGGTGCAAGAGACTAGAATTGCCTATGTGGTCAAGTTATGGCTCCCTGCAAACATTGCAGATATCATTTAGCTGCTATTCTCTAACGTCCTTTCAGCTACAATCATTCCCCAAACTTAATCACCTCCAGATACGAGGATGTAATCTGAATTCTCTTTCAGTTTCAGAGGGCCCTAATCAAGTTCTTCCAGCTCTCAGCTCCCTCAGAATCAGTTTATGCCCAAAGTTCAGGTCATTTCCTGCAGGCGGACTGCATGCTCCTAATCTCACAGCCCTTGAAGTTTCCAACAGTACGGAGCTAAAATCACTGCCTGAAAATATGCACTCCCTTCTTCCGTCACTCAACTCATTGAAGATATGCAACTGTCCAGAACTTGAGTCATTTCCTAAAGGTGGTTTGCCTTCAAAGTTGAACTCGTTCTCGGTCTCCTTTGTGAAAAGTTAACTGCAAACCTCATGGACTGGAATTTGCAGCAGCTCAGCTCCCTTGAACACTTCAGAATCCGGGGACAATGTGAAGGTGTTGATTCTTTTCCGGAGGAAGGTTTCCTGCCTTCAAACCTTGCATTTCTTTACATCGATGAAGTCCCCAACTTGAGATCACTCAACACCAAATCACTCCAATATCTAACCGTTCTTAAAAAGCTCGAAATCCATAGATGCCCTCAGCTTCAATCTATGTCCGGTCCGGAGCTGCCTGAATCGCTCTCTGTTTTAAGAATCGAGGGCTGTCCTTTGTTGAAGCAAGGGTTGCAGAATAAGAAAGGGGGAGATTGGCCCAAGGTTGCTTCTGTTCCCATAGTTGAAATTGATGATGATATGGTCATGGCAGATCAGTTGTTTTCTAAACAAAAGATCCATCATAGTTGTATCTTATAGTTGTAACTTGTAACACACTTGATATTGGTCTTGGTCCTTTTCTTAACCTTGACAATTATAGCAGACACTCTGAAACATGGTTAAGGTTTTCTATATCCTTCAACCATTTGGTGTTACTTTTAGAAATACAAAGCTTTTCATTTTTTATCTAGTGGAGAAAAGGACAATACATTATTTTTTCTTGCCCTCAGACTTTGTCCTGACTAATCCAGATCAATTAACGTCGCACATCTAACTTTAGTAAGCGGGTCTCTAAAACTTTGTCCTGACTAATCTAGATCGATTAATCTCACACATCTAACTTTAGTAAGCGAGTCTACGAATGTGGATTTTATGCATATACAAGACCTCAAACTCGATGACTGCTTAAACGATAGCAAGTTGTTTGTTAAGAGTGTTCAAAATCGGTCCAATGAATACACAGTGACCAAATAAGTTCATAATGCAAAGTTAAAAAATTGGAAGAGATGCTAAAACATACTAATAATATAGTAGTGATATTGGATTTATTAGCCGTTGGATACCCATTGGGTCAGCTTTAAACACCCATACTTGTTACTTGGACCAACCCATTTGATAGACTGCAATACATCAATGGTTAATGTGAAGATGGAAAACAACAAGGTGAACCCTATCAATTGTGACACAAACTACATTTGGTGGTTGTTTCTATTATTTGCATTTCATAGTTTTTGAAACGTGAAGAGGGAAAACCAACTATAACTAATAATTAATTAAGAGTTTTTTGTACTCTACGTTTCTAAACTATGATAATCATTATAAAATTAATTTTAAATTTTTAAACCCAAAATATTTAAATGTTCCAATTCCACTCCAAACTATAACTCCAATTCTAAATTAATCTCCAAACTTTTGAACATTCTAATTTTATCCTCACATTATCAACATATGATAATCATATCCCATGTTAATAAAATCGTTTTAAAAATTACAAATTGACATGTAAAAACCGATGTGAATTAAGTAATAATCTAATGTGGCATATACTATAATTGATGATGAAATCATAAAGTTCAAAAGTTTGGAGATCAATATAGAATAGGGGTCATAATTTGAGGATAAATTGAAACGTTCAAAACTTTAAGGACTAATTTAAAATGTGAGTGATAATTTGAGGATAAAATTAGAATATTTAAAAATTCAAGGACCAATTTAAAATAAGATCATAGTTTAGGAATATGTGGTGAAACTAACTCATTAATTAACTATACTAACAACTATTGTTATAGTCAAATAATTCATTAACAGATTTTTCAATATCAATTAATTATAGTTCAACTCGCTTGATAATTCAAGCTTGACTGGTGTATTAATCCGGATCGAATACTACACACACCCATATTTTTAACATTAAAGA